>JAHDVF020001001.1:600000-1200000 GCA_022606425.2 Lepidostoma basale | reverse complement strand
CCGTTCGTCCCATTCGTCCCATCGACTGGGGCATCCTTCAGAATTCAGCGAGTTACAAATCTACATTAAACTCAACAAATTGTATATTTATTATTTTCTTAGATAATCTTTACATCATTACAGCGACATATAATTGAAAAATAGTTTAAGTGAAATAAAGTTAATTAATACAATTGAAAACATCTGTTTTCTAGATGTTTTATTATATTTTATGAGAATGACATGTTTCACTCTACTAAAACATTATCAAATGCGACAGATATTAGTATTAATTTCTTACTATTAAATTTATAACGCCGTTATATACACTTTTTGTTTGAGAGTACCACCTGATGATGCCAACATCGGTTGCCGAAACGAACGAGAAACAACTGGCAGAAGAAGGATGAAAGCATAATAAATGCGGTAGAGATGAGGTCCCTTAGACGTATTTGTGGTAGAACGATATACGACAGAATCTCAAATGCTGATATAAGAAAGGAATGTAGAGCAGATGAAGGTATTATGAACAAAATTATGAAAGGATCGCTGCGATGGCTCGGACATATGGAACGCATGGATGGAGAAAGAATGGTTAAGAAAGTATACGTTAATTATGTAAATGGAGTACGGAGTCGAAGCAGACTGAGGAAAACATGGCATGACTAAATTAATCAAATTTCAAAGCGTGTATGACTCGTTGTATGAATGTGGAGGAAGCTAGAGAGGTTTGTCAGGATTGAGTAGTGTGGCGGTCCATTCTCTCTGCCTACCCCTGCGGGTAAACGGCGTGATGGTTAGTTAGTTTAGTGATCGCGCTTGCGGTAATGCTCCCTGACATTGCATTCCTTCGCAATTCGTAACATTTGCATTGATTGCCTCTGCGGTAAACGGACGCCTGGTAGTAATATAATACCTAGTGTATATTTCTCAAACGGTAGACACGAATGACCTCCGAGCTAATATAATAATCGCAACGATTTAATGGAACAACGGACCCGATAGGCAACGTTCGCCAGCCCCCCCTGCACATAGAAATGCGAATTTTACGCAAATCCGCGCGTTTATTGTTTCGTCGGATGTAGGTCAGTTTTGCTCTCAGTGTTATAACTAAATAACCATCACGCCGTCTCTCCGAAGGGGTTGGCAGTAAGAATAAACCTCCACAATTCTCTTTCCTGCTCCTCAACATCGTGTCACGCACGCACGTCGATTCCTCTGTCTTCTAGGCGTGACTGTCATTTAATACTTTTTTCCTTGTATACAAGTCGTTTTGAACCCAATTACTGTATACACATTATTTTTAGCTATTATATAGATCTCTTAGACGAATGTGTGAGTACTCTGTGTATGATAGAGTGTCGAATGAAATTATAAGAAGTGAATGCGGTGCGAATGATGGTGTTATGAACAAAATTATGAAAGGATCATTACGATGGTTTGGGCATATGGAAAGAATGAATGAAGAAAGAATGATAAAAAAATTATATATTAACGATGTAAATGGAACGGGAAGTAGAGGAAGACCGAGGAAAGCGTGGCACGATCAAATAAATCAAATATTGAATGTCGGCCATGTGAGGAGTCAGAGAAATCGACGCGCGTGCATGACACGATAAAAATAAACAACTGCGAGTCTACACGTGCATGTTTCAATTTGTTGCGGAAGTCATCGTGTCAAGAAACTACTTATATAATATGTATGCTTCGCAATATTTTATTTCATTTATTTATTTGAATATATCCTAAGCATTACAGAATTGTTTTCCAATACACTAAGGATACAAGTTGAAGATACACAATAATAAGTAAAACCTAATAAAATAATAAACATAAGATACATGACAAATTAATAAAATCAATATACAATTATAATAAATACAGTGCTTCCCTCAGGTGGGCTAGACTATCACAAAATACGTCAAATTCCGAGGTGATACGATTTAGCAAAGATATTGCTCTACCTACCGGCATAACCATTGGCAGGGTGGTTCTGCATCGTGGGAGATAAAACAATCTTTGGCCCCTTTATCGAAGGTAATTGTCAGAGACGAACAGACCAACATCACTCGGGATTTCTGAGTTGTGTATACAACCGCTTATCAGTCGAAAGAAGTGAACACCCAAGTGAATGTCTTGTCTCGTAATATAGAGATGATCATTCTGTCGTGTCGCTGGCTGTGATATATTCTCTCGTGAAAGGCAATGGTATTAGTTGCCGAGTCCGAGATTGTGGGGCAAAAAAAATAAACAAAATTAAGGTGTGTCAATTTGAGAGGAAAACAAAAAAACAAACTCGTATTCTCGATTCGTGCATTCTCGGCCGACGCACACTGGATCCATTTGGCAAAAACATGGACATAGGGGTCGAATTTCGAATTTTGCCCTGATTTTTTAAAATTAGGTCCTCTGTGTGATTCCAAACCACTCTTGTCTTTTAACTTTTTTTGATATAACTGCTAATTTCCAAGAAAAAAAATGTTATTGTTTTTTTTGTATGAAGCAAAACTGATTTTTGCAATTATTTCGGAATCAGGTGGATACGTCAAAACCAAACTTAGTTAGGATTATAGACGGCATAATCTTCTACATTACTTGTTACGACATCTACTTCATATCGTCGGTTCAAAGGTAAAACTCATTAAGTGACACTTTGGTAAAAAATTAGATTTTTGCATTTTCTGTATCAGATTTGTGAATTCTACGTCAGGAAATAATCACCAAGTGTTTTTATTAAATAATAACTGTTATTCTTTAATAAATACACTTGGTGATTATTTTCTGACGTAGAATTCATAAGTCTGATACAGAAAATGCAAAATATTTTTTTTTCCCAAAATGTCACTTAATGAGTTTTACCTTTGAACTGACGATATCTCTGCCCGTTTAAAAGCAACAGACATTATAAATCTTAATTAATTATCACGAGCATAAAGTGGTTTCGGATTTTTTGTTAGATGCATAAATGGTCACAATTATGCTAAAATCACTCCATTCTTTTGTAAAGGAACGCGAAAAAAGTTTAAATGTAAAAGTGGTTTGAAATCACACAAAGGACCTAATTTTAAAAAATCAGGACAAAATTCGGAGTTTGACCCCTATGTTCACGTTTTTGGCAAATGGATCCAGTGTGCGACGGGCTGATGCCTCTGCGGCAAAGTAGGTTTTCAAATAACGTATGATACGTACGAGAAATAATATTATTATATTATTGCAAGTTACGGAGTTATTTCACGTGGGCGTCCGCGTGGGCGTGGACACCTGACGTGATACGGGCACACCTGCGTGGAGTGACCCTGTGTCCTGGAATCGATATATCCTAGATATTACACAATATCTATGTTATACAATAGTGTTCTTGTAGCGACCCTTATGTATGGAAGCGAAGCATGGATCTGGCAAAAGAAGGATGAAAGCAGAATAAATGCAGTAGAAATGAGATCTCTTGACACGAATGTGTGAAAATCTGTGAATGATAAAGTGTCGAATGAAAATATAAGATGTGAATGCGGTGCGAATGAAAATATGATGAACAAAATAATGAAAGGATCATTAAGATGTTTTTGACACATGGAAATGATAAGAATGTTTAAAAAAAAGTATATGTTAACGATGTACTCGTACATAAATCGTAAAGAAGTGAGAGGGGTGAGACTCCACGTGAGGAGTCGGAGAAATCAACGTGTGTGTATGACCCGATGTATGAATGTTGAGGAATCAAGAGAAGTATATCGAACGCACGTCGATTTCTCCGACTCCACGTAGCCGACATTCAATATTTGTTTTATTGGATCTTCTTCTGTTTCTAGTTCCGTTTACATCGTTAACATATACTTTTCTTACCATTCTTTTCATGTGTCCAAGTCATCTTAATGATCCTTTCATTATTTTGTAAAATATGTATTAATTCTGATTTTGAAAATTTGGTTTGGTTCATTTGGTGCTCCCGTGAATTTGGAGAAATTACGTGTATAAGTGAATTGTTTTGGTCAATTTGATTATTGCCGCACTTTATAATAGTTAATTGTGAGACGTAATACGTTTGTACTGTTTTGATGTCAAAATTATACAAGTTTTTTCGTTTATATAAAAAATTTTGACAGGTGTAAAAATAAATTTTTCATTTGTTCCAATGACAATTTGAATAATTTCTTCAATATTCTTTTAAAGTTTTGCTGGTGTTGGTTGGTTTTAAGTGCCTAATTACTGCCAAATAAAAAAATTGGATACGTGGAACATTAATTAAATCATATAACAGCTAATTTAAAAAACGGTGGATACGTGTAACATAAATTAAATAAACACAAAAGTCCGGATCGTCCATGTCAACATGTGCAACATCGGAAAAACATTATGTGTTATTACGTTATGTGCTAAATTTAAAAAACGGTGGATTCGTGGAACATAAATTAAATAGACAAATGTTCACCATCTAAAAATAACATTTTGTATTAAATTATTTTTATTTTGTTATTTTATTTTATATCATTGTATTTTATATTATTTGTTTTAGATTTATTTTGTGGGTGTTGGACAATCGAAGTGTGCGCGGAGATGCCTATTGGTGGCGATGAGGTTCGCAACCCATCACACCGCGTCTCCCGCGGGGCGAAAAGAGAAGGATGGAGTGCCGCATCAGTAAAAGTGTGACAGTCCATTCTTTCTGCCTACCCTTTCGGGGAGACGGCGTGATGGTTAGTTAGTTAGTTAGTTAGTTAAATAATGATGTAAAACTCCATAATAAATAATAAATATTAATGAAAACAAAAAAAAATTATACATTTGATAATGCCTTAGAAGGGTGAAACGTGTCATTCCATCTTAAATATAATCAATCTCCTATAAGACAGACGTTTTCATTTATATTAATTATTGTAAAATGATTTTTTTTGGGTGATTAATATTATATCATTTAAGATCAAATCACAATCTAATCGTGCATGCCACGATGTATGAATGTTGAAGAAGCTAGCGAAGTATATCAGGAAAGAACAGTGTGGCGGTACATTTCTGTTTACCCCTTTGGTGAGACGGCGTGATGGTTAGTTAGTTTGAATAGAGTTCTTTATACAATTTTATTCCTATGTTTTGTAAGTATAATGTTGAGGACCGCTGGATAATGAGTGCAGTCTGGATTTGAGAATAATCCCCGGTAATTTTATTTTAATATTCCGTCCGGTTCGGCTCAATTTATTTCTATTTAATTCTCTGTCAGATCTAGACTACACCACGAAGGCAATCTTTAAATGGAGAGTAAAAAAAGCTTACATTACCCTATACTTAGTACTTTTTTTAATCTCGCCGGAGCACGCAGAGATGTTTCATCATGTTGGAGATCTATTCCTCATTTTCTCATACTTTCCATTGAGTTTTGTCGCTTTTTATAGGAAGTTGTAGTCTTGTGCAGTCGGTATTGCCACAGCAGGGCGATCTTTGTCTTCTTCTGATATAATAGGCCTCTTCCAATTTCCTCCACTCGTCTCTATCCTGCCCCCTTTGTATCCAAGATTTTCCAACCCTTTTGACAATATCATCGGTCCATCTCATCGGTGGCCTTCCGACACTTCGCCTATTTGCCCATGATCTCAGTTATACCCAGTTATATACAGTTATATCCCAGGATACTCAGTTGTAGAACATGATAGCTGAAATTCAAATAAAATATATAAAACTAACAAACCAACCATCACGCCGTCTCTCCGAAAGGGTATGCAGAAATAATGGATTGCCGAGAAAAAATTATCACGCTTTTCTTGATCTTCGGTATGACAATCATAGCTCTTGCAACTCTGCCACGAAGGACGTCTTGAATGTATACGAAGCGAGAAAATTAAGTCAGAAAACATAGTGTAGCAGTCTATTCTTTCTGTCTACCCCTTCGGGAAGACGGCGTGATGGTTGATTATTTATATTTAATTAAGTTGTATTTCTAATTTATTAATAAAATTCCATATTGAATTTTGAATTATATATTTTATGGTAGTGACACCTTTCGCTTTGGTAGGGCATCATTAAAATATTTTAATAATATCCTACCAATGCGAAATGTGTCACTCCCAAAAATAAAATAAAATTCTAGTAAACGAAGTTTTCGGAAAGGAAGAGATTATTTTTGTCATTATTTTTTTTTTTGCTTTTATAATGATTTATTTTGTCTTGTTACTGAATTGTTTTTTTCTTTCTATAAATAATAGCTTTATTTTTTTATGATTTGTGACAGCATTTATTAATCTTTTTTTATTGTTTAATTGGGATATAAAAAAAAAATGTTGCTTATTACAATTTTTTTTTAAAAAGCATTATAATATACGTTATAATGTTTTATAACTGTTAATGAAACAACTTTGGTTTTATATCACAATTGTATTTATTTTATAATACGACAGCTGTTTCATCAACTAATGTTGACATCTATATATTTTTATATGTTTTGATATATTATTGTTACACCTGATGATGTCAACATTGTTTGATGAAACAGCTGTCGTAAAATAAATACAATTGTGATATGAAAACAAAGTTTTTTCATTAACAGTTATAAAATGTTTAAGTATCAGAGTGTATCGGCCAAAACAATGGACTAGTTATAATGTTTGTATTATTTATTTATTATACTATTGTACAAAAATTACTATAATTGATTTTATGATGAAGTTGTGTTTGATTTAAAATATCCACTTCTGTGCGTTCGCGTAGAGTTCAGTATTTCACATTTAAATGGAATTAATGCACACGAAAGCGATTATATATTTTTTTAATGTTCTGTGAGGATAATGACAGATTTCTTATATCAATAATGTGTGGTGGCCTCTTTTTTCGAAAAAAAAAATCACAGCATGTTATTTTTTAAAAGTCCGCTCGTCATTACGGAGGCATTAAATCGGCGCTCGGGCGTTCGGTGTTGCCCGGGGCGAAAAAAAAAAAGCAATACCCTACCCGGCCTCCGCGTGCGTGTGTGTATGTGTGGCGCACACAATGAGCGGGAAATAAATAAATAAAAAGAATTCCTCTTCAGGCGGGTAACACCGGTGGCTGGCTGGACTGGTTCGGAAAATAATCGTAAAAAAAGTGCCCGTAAAAAGAGCCGGTGCGAGCGAGACGCGCGCGCCAGCCCGCGTGCGAGAACGGGACGCAGAACGCCTTTATTGCCATATCGAAAGGACTACTCGGGAATTTCGAGAATAAGAAAGAATTCAAATGGATCGATCAAAAATGCATTCGTTCGTTTTTTTTGTCCACCTGTTTTTTTCTTTTTCTTTGTCCCACTGTGTCTTATTGTATTAAAATTCGGTATTCGTATTGTTGAAATTTCAATATGGTGTTTTTTTTTTAAATATTTATTTATGTCCGTGTTCCTTATACACATTTGCTAATATAAACTAAATTTGTTTAAGGTTTATGTTAAAATATATCAATTAATGAAATAAGAAAGAAATGTAAGGCAGATGACTGCATCATGGATAAAATTAAAAAAGGATCCCTGTGTTGGTTTGGACATATGGAACGAATGGATGAGAGTAGAATGGTTAAAAAGTTGTACACAAGCAGCGTGAGTGGAAAAAGAAGCCGAAGACGACCGAGGAAAACATCATCATCATCATCCATGTACGGCAATCCTCTTCAGATTGTCGGTCCAGCGGGGGGGACGTCCAACTCTACGGAATCTTGTACGTCTCCACTCCAGAACCCGTCTTCCCCATCGTCTGTCGTTTCTCCGACAGATATGGCCAACCCACCGTCACTTAGTCAGCCCGCCTATCCGTAGAGCCACCTTAGTCACCATGTGACCAAGGTGACTGAGGTGGCTCTACGGAGGAAAACATGGCACGACCAAATTAATCAATTACTCAAAGGCGATCACACTCGAAGTCGGAATAATCGACGTGCGTGCATGGTACGATGTATGAATGTAGAGGAAGCCCGAGAGGTATGCCAGGACAGAGCATTGTGGCGATCCATCCTCTCTGCCTACTCCTCCGGGGAAATGGCGTGATGGTTGGTAAGTTAGTTAGTTTGTAGCTAGCATGTAATGGCACTAGTCTATTGCGCATTTTTGTACTATGGATTCGAATACACAAATGTTAAATAATACAAGCACGTATAATAAAAGAATGAGATCACATCTTAGAGAGAAGTGCACCGGTCTCGTCTAGTACGGAGCTCTCTTTTGAAAGTAAATTAATAATTTCGAGATGAGGTGAAACTTGAATCTGTTCGGTCCGGCGTGCCTATCGGATACATTTCGTAATAGCCGAATTCCTCCGCCGTATGATCTCTCGTGGTATGCACTACTCTCGGAGAAGAATGCCCTCTGATGATTATTTCTAGAGATTAATAGTCGAGTCTTGTTACGGTCACAAGTACGTGTGTTGCAATATAATACGTATTAACTAACCATCACACCGTTTCTCCGCAGGGGTAGGCAGAGGAGAATGGAAATAAAGAAAATCAATATTAATTTCGAAGAGCAATTGATTGTACGATATTTTTTGTCAGCCCGTCTTTAGCTAAAACAAATAAGCTCGATGGTTTGCCCACGCGAGAACATGCCAGTATAATTGTCCGTGTGAAAAACATGGTGTGCCCAAATCTAAGCCGCAAACAGACATCGTTTGACCTTGCGACTTATTGATTATCATTGCGAATGAGAATGGACCGCCACACTACTCTATACTGACCTACTTCTCTAGCTTTTTCAATATTTCATACGAGTCATATCGCATGTCGATTCTTCAGATTTCTAACATGACCAACCTTTAAAATTCGATTAATTTGGTCGTGCCATGTTTTCTTCCGTCTACCTCGGTTTACGTATACTTTCTTAACCATTCTTGCTCCATCCATAAGCTCATATGTCCGAATCAAAGCAGCGATCATTTCATTTTTTTTTTCATAATACCTTCTTCCGCTCTGCATTCCTTTCTTATATCAACATTTGAGATTCTGTTGTACATCGTTCTACTACATCTCTACCGCATTTATTCTGCTCTCATCCTTTATCTGCCAGTTCCATGCTAGCTTCCATACACAAGGGTTGGGACCAGAACTCCATTGTGAACGGCCATTTTCGCTTTCATTGATAAATTCTTGGTTCCAATGTTTTTAATGCTCCATACATTTTGTTACCCGCACCAACCCTTGTTTCGACGTCACTAGACGTTCGGCCATCCGCTGTGAACACGCTTCTCTGAAAATGTTTGCCTTTTGTCTAACTGTTGTTTTTATCAGTTTTTTTTTGTCACTGTTCGTACTTTTAGATAAACTTAACACTGGAATTCCATAGTTACGATTTAAAAAATAAATCAAAACTCTGTTTTTTCCACTTTTGAGTTTATTTTTCTCGACATGTTTCGAAGTCTTTACACCTTCATCATTGAAAGAAAGATATAAACTCAAGGGATGATGATGAAGGCGGGAGGCTTCCGAAACGTGTCGAGAAAAATAAGCTAAAAAGTGGAAAAAATAGTGTTTTACTGTTCATACTGCTTTTGAAACCCATAATCCACCCTCACCCTGCTTTTGAAGCCACACAGATATTTTCAATCCGAGGGATTGGCTTGCAGATTTTATTAACAAACCGAACACAAAAGTAGTTTTATCCTAGACTCAAACCTTTTAAATATAAATTCTTTATTTTCGGCGCTCTCCCGCGTGTCGACGGTGGCGCGGCGGATGCGTCGTCGGCTTCCATTCCAGAGATCGTGGGTTCGATTCCCTGTACGTGCGCGTTTTAAAATACGTTTTTTAATTATATGCCGAATACAAAATAAAATTACACGTTCGCACGTGCAAGATGGCGGTCTTCTTTATCATGAAGACAGCTTCTTTGCTATCAGTGCAAGATTGAAATAGAGGATTTCGCTAACACCGCCTAACATGATTGGCGGAGTCGGATAGTAGCCCTCTTGACACTTATTTTAGAAATAAATAACCGTCACGTCATTTTTGCGGATGAGTAGGCAGAGAGGATAGACCACTCTTATATCATAACGAGTTTCACCAGATTCATACATCATGACACGCACGCTTCGTATACACAAAATTTGAACTTATTTTGTTCCGTATGTTCATATATATCCACAGAAGCAAAGATGGCAGTACACAATTGCCAACTCTCATGTATGGAAGTGAAGCTTGGAGGTGGCAAAAGAAGGATGAAAGCAGGATAAACGCCGTAGAAATGAAATCACTAAGAAGAATGTGCGGGAAAACGTTGTATGATGGAATACCGAACGATGAAATAAGAAAGAAATGTAAGGCAGATGACTGCATCATGGATAAAATTAAAAAAGGATTCCTGAGATGGTTTGGACATATGGAACGAATTGATTGGTTTAAAAGTTGTACACAAGCAACGTGAGTGGTAAAAGAAGCCGAGGACGACAGAGGAAAACATGGCATGACCAAATTAATCAATTACTAAAAGGCGGTCACATTCGAAGTCGGAATAATCGACGTGCGTGCATGGTACGATGTATGAATGTAGAGGAAGCCCGAGAGGTATGCCAGGACAGAGCATTGTGGCGATCCATCCTCTCTGCATACCCCTCCGGAGAAATTGCGTGATGGTTAGATAGATAGAATTGTTCCGTATGTCCGTCCAAACCATCTAAACGAGTCTTGCTATTTTTTTCGTTCGATATACTCTATCATACTCGTACATCATCATAATGGTTTCTACGACATCGTCCCTGTATTCATCCTGTCGTTATATGCTTAAATTTGATTTGTTTTTGTGACAGTTTCTTAGCTATCTCGTAATTACGAAATAATTATTAAAAAACTAACTAACCATCATGGACCACCACATGGTTCTTTCCTGGAATATTTCTCTCGATCCTCAGCATTCGTACATCGTGTCATGCATGCACGTCGATTCTTCACGTGGCTGAAATTTAATATTTAATTGATTTAATTTGACACATTTTATTCATACGTTAATGGAAGGCTTGAAGGAGACGTATATTGAAAAATGATGTTTGAATGTAAACAAAAAGAAAAATAAAATCGCGGTAATTTCATAACCAAAAATATATTTTTTTTAATTCTCTTTTTTCTATCATCTAATATGTATCGCATAGTGCGATTTTTGTTTTGTTTTAAAATACGTTTTAAAAAATATATTTTTTGTTTTTGAAAACTGCCATATATCCGCAGTAATAATTTTACTTGGACGTTTTACGCTGTGTGTGTGCGTGTCGTTATTGTGTGTGTGTTTGTGAATAATGTGTTCGAAACCTCTGTTTATGTGCCCGTCGACCGGGGTTTCGGAATTCCAACCTTGGGGACTCCGCCCCAAGGTCGCTTTTGCCCTGCCAAGGACGGTGCAACTCCCCCGTCCCCCGCTCCCCTTCGCCCTTCTGAAGGACTCGCGCCTCCAGACCCCGCTTTAATTTTAATTTCCTCCGCGAAATAGTCTGCTCGAACGCAACTCTACGTTTCACCGTGTAATTTTTTAATGCAGTTGCGCGTTTGCAGTGATAGCTGAATGGATTTTGTTGAGTGCACTCTACCGCAGCTGCGAAACGCTTGTAAATAGTGTTTTTCCTTGAACTCAATCGCGTATTGTGTTAGTTCCTTGAACAAGTAAATTTTATGTTTAAACTCGCTGTTTACGATTATCGCTTCGTGCTGCTTCATGGACCAGGATCATACAGCGTCGGGAATCCCTCTGTTAGATGTATACATCCAGAAACTCGCCAAACGTTTTTATAAAGGACGCCCTTCACATCCTAACCCCACAATAAAATACCTCTCAAATTATGACCCATAAACTCCCAGTTGTACAAATGACCAAAATCGATCCTCCTTCGGAAGAACACACCAAATCAAACCCACAAAATCACCTCTCCAACAATGTTTCCATCGGACGTAAGAAAAAAAATCACAATAGCTGAACCTCCATAAGCCAAAAGATTCATGTTCAAGTCTGGAAACAATATATTTGTTTTTAAATATCGGCGTAATAGATCGTATTCATTAAAAATAGACATCTCCAGGCGTATTCTAGTACTTTATGATTTGCAGAGATTTTCAAAGTGCATTAATAAAGATTTTCTGCTTAATACTTCCCAATCTTTATAGATGACGCTAGTGTAGAGTGAACTAAAAAATGTAAAGATAAGCGTGGGATTCTAGAATATATACAAGTTCCAAAAAATTGTCAGATGTGGTGGTCATAAGAAGGGCGGAATGGGGAATGTTGTTAAACATAAAACGATCGCTCAACCCAACCAATGACAGGTCATAAGTCCTGTAAGCGCATTGGCCACCACATTCTGTGGTCAAAATTCTTTGGCATATAGAATGGAATAATACTCCTAGCGGCTTCTAACAATATGTTGGTCAACAGCCTTCACATTGTGTTAATAAGGTAGTTTGCTAAAATGCCGAAAATCATTCTCCATAGATGGCGTTAGTGGGTCGGTTGTATAGGTTAATTCTTGAAAAAATTCACTAGTGCAACCAAATCTACATAGATGGCTGACTGAAACTGCCACGTAAAGATAAATATGGATTTTGAAGTATATATACATCTTCCAAAAATTTGTCATGCATGATCACAAATAACAAAGGTGGAATGGGGAATGTTGTGATTGCATGAAGCGTGCGCTTGACCCAACCAATGACAGGTCATAAGTCCTGTAAACACCTTGATCATCCAGGTTCAGTTTCCAGTTTGCGTCTTCGTCTCTATTGAGATACAATTAAAAACTATTTACATCTTCGTCTCTAACTAACTAACTAACCATCACGCCATTTCCCCGGAGGGGTAGGCAGAGAGGATGGATCGCCACAATAACCTGTCCTGGCATACCTCTCGGGCTTCCTCTACATTCATACATCGTACCATGCACGCACGTCGATTAGTCCGACTTCGAATGTGGCCGCCTTTTAGTAATTGATTAATTTGGTCATGCCATGTTTTCCTCGGTCGTCCTCGGCTTCTTTTTCCACTCACGCTGCTTGTGTACAACTTTTAACCATTCTACTCTCATCCATTCGTTCCATATGTCCAAACCATCTCAGGGATCCTTTTTAATTTTATCCATGATGCAGTCATCTGCCTTACATTTCTTTCTTATTTCATCGTTCGGTATTCTATCATACAACGTTTTCCCGCACATTCTTCTTAGTGATCTCATTTCTACGGCGTTTATCCTGCTTTCATCCTTCTTTTGCCAGCTCCAAGCTTCGCTTCCATAAATGAGGGTTGGCATTAGAACTCCATTGTGTACTGCCATCTTTGCTTCTGTGAATATATTTATATTTGCAGTAATGACTTTGAGTGCGCCATTTATTTTTCTACAAGAATTTGTATACATTCAAAATGTTGTATTCATTAAAAATAAATTCAAGAATTTAACAGATGTTAGCTTGATCGAGATAATACAATCTGCTAGTACAAATATGCCGGTACGTGTTTGTATGGCTATGGAAGAATCTAGGAGCGTGTATTGAAATAGGTCGATGCTGTATTCTAATCGCCAGCGTTGATAAGTCAGTTAGATATTATTGTGTTTACAATATTGTTATTTTTGCGCTTACAACGTTCTGCCGCGCGAGCGTGATCACAACAAACACACGCGCACTTGTTTGTATACACACACACGCACACACGTGCCGCTGCAAAGGAATGCGTTCCACTCATAACATTCCTTCATATCAACTCCCCTCCCCTCACCTCGCGCACACCCGCCGCACGTTTTCTCTTTCGCGCGGTGCGGCACTAAGCGCGCGCGAGCGGGACGGGGACACGTGATTGGCGCCGGATTCCAATGCACACCGTTCTAAACATCTCGCTCGCACCTCGGAGCGTTTTATCTATTTGCGGGAGCGAGAGGGATTATCGTGTCAGCGCCGGATTCCTCAGTACACCGTTTTAAAACTTCTCTTTCGCTCGCCTGGCTGCGAAAGCAGCGCGCTAGAGGGAGCCACCTTATTGAGATAGCGCCCAAATTCGCTCGGTCGAGTTTAATTGATAAGGCATTCGTGGATAGTATCAATCTATATTATTTACCACACTGTAATCCCCTGAAGAGGATAAGCACCTTTTAAGTTCAACTGTCACATGTGAGTGCGTGGTGGCCACGTGTAGATAGAGAATCCGGAATAAAAGGAAATTCTTCAATACTGATATGATGTATAAATGTAGAGGAAGTGCGAAAGGTATGTCTGGGTCAGTGGCGTTACTCCCCTAGAAGCCCAGAAGCCCGGCTTGCGTAAGAAATTTTGAATCAAAACCTCTTCTAGCTTACAGAGGTTCAGCTCTTGTGGCTATTCATTTTACGTCTGATAGGAACATTGTTAGAAGGTGATTTGGTGGGTTGTTGGTTTATGCGGGGGCATGATTACTTAGATTTGGGGGCTTTGATTCAAAATTTCTTAAGCAAGCCGGGCTTTTGAGCTTCTATGGGAGTACCGCCATTGGTCTGGATAGAGCAGTATGCGGAGTTGAACAATTAACCCCATATTAAATAATTAATACGAATGAAAACGACATTTGATAATGCCTTAGCAAGGCGAAACATTTCATTCCCATAAAATATAATAACTTTTTTAAGAAAACATACGTTTTTGTTCGTATTAATTAGGACTTTGATCTTCTGGCTTACAGAGGTTCAGCTCTTGTGGCTATTCCTCTTACGTCTGATGGGAACATTGTTGGAAGGTGATTTGGTGGGTTGTTGTTGTCATCGGGATTCCCGATTCTAGGTGCAGTTGTGTGATCCTGAACGGATAGCCTTATTTGGAAGTGAAGCATGGAACTGGCAAAAGAAGGATGAAATGCAGTAGAAATGAGATCTCTAAGACGAATTTGTGGTAAATCTGTATATGATGCAAGTATAAAAAGTGAATGCGATGCGAATGAAAGTGTTATGAACAAAATAATGAAAGGGTCGTTAAGATGGTTTGGACACGTGGAAAGAATGAGTGAAGACAGAACGGTGAAAAATGTATATGTAAACGACGTGAACGGAGCTACAAATAGAGGAAGACCGAGGAAAACGTGGCACGATCAAATCAAATAAATATCAAATGTCGGTCACGTGAGGAGTCGGAGAAATCGACGTGCGTGCATGACAAGATGTATGAATGTAGAGGAATCGAGAGAAGTATGTCAGGACAGAACAGTGTGGCGTTCCATTCTTTCTGCCTACTCCTCCGGGGAGACGGCGTGATGGTCAGATAGATAGCTAGTTCTTATTTTGTAGGATTTGGAGTTTTCGTATGTGACTCGAAGCTGTATAGCCCCAGATTGGGACTTTATTCCTCTTTATTGTAATTTCTTCGTAGAAGTTCATTGTTAATAAAAAAAGTGTCCTTTCTAATATAACAATACTGATCTCATTAATCATACTCTATACTGATGCTGTGTTATGCATCTATCCACGCGTCTCTCTTTCTTATCTTAATTAATATGTCATCCGCATTCTAATGATATTGTTTCGGATCTTCTTACTCGAGTCTCGTTTATCATTTTTATTACTGCCATCCGCATTCCTGTGATATTCTGTATCACTGAAATATTAGCATCAAGAAAACACCATTATTTATGATCGCCCTTACGACTTCCCTAATTACCATTTTGCATAATATATAAACCCATACGGCAGAAGGGAAGAGCACACTGCGACTGCTAAGTACACTTTACCAGTAAAGTTACTATTTAACTTATTGAAAGCTAAGGCATCACTGAGGAATTCCATAGTAATACACTTAGGAAATTTAAAATAAATCCACAAAATATAAAAAAAACACGAAATGTTTCGGAGGATACCAGATCAGGTGTAAATAAAAAATGTTTTTATTATACTTACACCTGAAGATGGAGGTATCCTCCGAAACATGCCGTGTTTTTTTAATATTTTGTGGATAATAAACAAAGTTATTTTCAATAATAATTAAATAAAACGATGTTTTTTTTTATCTACTTCCACTGGTCTGTCGATGCCAGCGAGCCTGTCGAAACCGGTCGCTGTCGAAATAAAGACAAAGGTGGAAATAGTTTAAAAACATTGTTTTATTTAATTTTTATTTAAAATCAACCTCTATCAAGAGATTTCAGTAAAATCATTTGATTATCTTAAAAATGATTTTTTCAATTTCCTAAGTGTAAAGTTACTATTCTGGAAATCTTATCGTGTTGGAAGTTATTCAATACTAAATATCCTCACCCGTAGAAACAACATGAAAATCGGAATGAAGTTAGCTGCAGTAGCATTGATGAATATTACTGCTTATTTATTAGGACTTTAGCATAGACCCTCAATCGTCCCTCGCCCTCTTTTGGAGGAGCACCCCAGGCCACATATCTAGCCCCTACATAAAACTACTACCAAATCACATTTCTATATATTTTTTCAACAGATTGAAGAGGAATAGCCATTAGAGCTGAACTTCTAATTCGTGACACGATCAAATCATTCAAATATCAAATTGCATCACGTGAGGAGTTGGAGAAATTGACGTGCATGCATGACACGATGTATAGATTGAGGAATTGAGATGTCAGGAAAGAACAGTGTTGCAGTCCATTATTTCTATCGAGGAGACGGCGTGATGGTTAGTTAGTTAGTTAATGGAGATGTGTGAAATCGAGGATATTAGTTGGGGAAGGCAAAGGAGAAGATACTGGATGTATACGCGAGGAGAATGGATCCATCCAGACTCTCTCTCATTGTGTTGCATGGCCAATCCCAAGGTAGACGACTCCCAGGCAGACCACAAAAGAGATGGATCGACACCTGGAAGTCGACCTCGCAGGAGGGCAATTCCTCTTAAAAAACAGGTCGTAGGGCCTACACTAAGAAGAAGTTTAAGACTTTCGTATGAAGCGCATAGTTAGTTTGTAATACGTAAGTTTTTTTTTTATATTGTAAGAAAGTGTGAGATTCTGTAGTCTCAACGCCTACAGTGGGCTGGCCATGTGGAAAGAATGCCAGAGGGTAGAACACCACAAATTATATCCAGATGGGTGCCCTGCGAAAAGAAACCAAGAGGCAGACCGAGGAAAAGATTGGCGAATTGCGTGGAAGAAGATTGGGAGAAAATGGAAGGAGCTGGGGAATGGAGAGAGATGGCCAGAGACAGAAGTCAGTGGAGGAGGCCAAGTCCCACACCGGGATGTAGCTCCGAGAAATGAGAAATGAAGAAAGTGTAATGTTTTGCCTTAGTATGCCATCATGAAATGTCCAACTCGATGCCCCTATAAAGCAAAGTATGAATTTATTTAACATCATATAATTTAAATAATAATTAAATAAAACGATGTTTTTTAACTACTTCCACTTTTGTCTTTATTTAGACAGCGACCGGTTTCGCCAGGCTCGCTGGCATCGACAGACCAGTCTGTCGATGCCAGCGAGCCTGGCGAAACCGGTCGCTCTCTAAATAAAGACAAAAGTGGAAGTAGTTAAAAAACATCGTTTTATTTAATTATTATTTAAAATGAACTTCCATCAAGAGATTTCAGTAAAATCATTTGATTATCATATAATTTAAATAAAAAGCTAGAATGGCAGTGCACAATGGTGTTCTTCTACCGACCCTTATGTATGGAAGCGAAGCATGGAACTGGCAAAGGAAGGATGAAAGTAGAATAAATGCAGTAGAAATGAGATCTCTTAGACGAATGTGTGTGAACAAATAAACAAAACTATTTTAAACAATGCAAGTCTATACAACAACTAACTAACTAACCATCACGCCGTCTCCCCGGAGGGTTAGGCAGAAAGAATGAAACGCCACACTGTTCTGTCCTGACATACTTCTCTCGATTCGTATACATTCATACATCTTGTCATGCACGCACGTCGATTTCTCCGACTCCTCACGTGACCGACATTCAATATTTGATTGATTTGATCGTGCCACGTTTTCCTCGGCCTTCCTCTATTTCTGTGTATGATAGTGTCGAATGAAAATATAAAAAGTGAATGCGGTGCGAATGATGGTGTCATGAACAAAATAATGAAAGGATCATTAAGATGGTTTGGACACATGGAAAGAATGAATGAAGAAAGAATGGTAAAAAAATTATATGTTAATGATGTAAATGGTACCAGAAATAGAGGAAGACCAAGGAAAACGTGGCACGATCAAATAAATCAAATATTGAATGTCGGCCGTGTGAGGAGTCAGAGTAATCGACGCGCGTGCATGACACGATGTATGAATGTTGAGGAATCGAGAGAAATATGTCAGGAAAGAAAGGTGTGGCAGTCCATTGTTTCTGCCTACCCCTTCGGGGAGACGGCGTGATGGTTAGTTAGTTAGTTAGTTAGTTCATATAATTTACAGTTTTTTTGTAATCGTTTTGGAATTTAGAACTGTACTTTAGACAACAGCTAATTAACGTTCGTCTTTGTTCTTAAGTTTTTTATGTAATTCTCTATGGTTACTACAAATGACGAGGAAGATTCTAAAATATGAGCGAGCCTCAATCGCGCTGGCTCCTAGATTTGTGAGTTTTGCCCCGTTTTGAATGGCTGGTAGCGCTTTAATTACGACATTTATGACACATGACGCTTGGGATTCCGATGGTATGGTTTCCTGCCGCTCGGTCGCGCATTCCGGGCGCCATCTTTCGTCACTGCCAGACTCGCATCGGAACTGAAAGTAAATTCATATTCCATAATTTTTTTTGTCTATTTTTGGTATGCTCGCAACAAGCTTGGAACAATCTCCCTTTATACCTTAGATGCATAAATGATCCGACGAATTTCAGATTTAAGCTTTTTCACTCACGTTTTTCATATTTCATACACAATTTAAAACTCAATATATGTAAGGTTCCCACCACCACCCGAGACTGTTATAGGATGCAGCGACGCCCTTTCGTCAGTCTCGCTGCACTATCTAGGCCTGTTCCTTGTCCATCCGGGACTTACGTTAATTTAATTTAGCCTTTTCTTGTCATCAAAACAAGATAGATTAAATTTGGTCTGTTGTCACAGACCAAATTTAATCTATTCTTTTAACCTTATATATCTCCCGCGCGGCCTCACATCTCTTTATTATTAAATAAAATCAGAACTAAATATTATATAAAACACACCTTAAATTAGTGAAAAACACATTAAAATTATATAAAACACATTAATACACAATAATTTTGTTTTATTATACTTTCTAACTAACTAACTAACCATCACGCCGTCTCCTCGGAGGGGTAGGCAGAAAGGATGGACCGTCGCACTGTTCTGTTCTGACATAGCTTCTCTCGCTTCCTCTCATTTATACAACTTGCACGCACGTCGATTTCTGGTGACCCAGTCTGTCGATGCCAGCGAGCCTGGCGAAACCGGTCGCTGTCGAAATAAAGACATGTGGAAGCAGTTATAAAAAATATCGTTTTATTTAATTATTATTTAAAATGAACTGCCATCAAGAGATGTCAGTTAAATCATTGGATTATCTTAAAACATAATTTTATAATTAAATGAAGTAGAAATGAGATCTCTTAGATGAATGTGTATTAATAAGTATATGATAGTGTCGAATGCAAACATAAAAAGTGAATGCAATGCGAACGAATGTGTTACGAAATGAAAGGGTCACTAAAAGTATACGTGAACGATGGAACAAAGAATAGAGGAAAACCTAAGGTAATGTTGCAACATTGTAGCATATATACATCTTCCAAAAACAATTGTCAGACGTGGTGGTCGTAAGAAGGGCGGAATGGGGAATGACAGGTCATAAGTCCTGTAAACGCCTCGATCACCATATTCTGTTTCCAACCTTCGTCTCTTTGAGATACAATTAATTTTCATTATGATTTTTTTTTAAATTATGATATTTGTACATCATGGGCCTCTTGTTCCCCGTGCGGCTCTGGCTCCAGTCATGTTCTTACACAATACATATTCCGTTTGATACTCGCTCGCCTACTACAAGCATACATTTTTCCACATTACGGCGAAAAAAAAATACACTACTACTCTCACACATACACACGAACGTACCCACATTCCATCGCATTTAATATAATCGCAAATTTTATTCGACTGCATATTTGTAATGAGATTGCTGATGCAGGAATTTTAAAATTCATCTTTTTTTAATTCCTAATAATAATATGTCCACACACGTAAGATATTTTTATTAAATATATTTACTTATATATATATATATATATATATATATATATATATATATATATATATATATATATATATATATATATATATATATATATATATATATATATATATATATATATATATATATATATATATATATATATATATATATATATATATATATATATATATATATATATATATATATATATATATATATATATATATATATATATATATATATATATATATATATATATATATATATATATATATATTTTTTTTTTTTTATGTACACAACAGGTTGTTTGGACCCAATTACTGTGTACAATTTTTATTTTTTAGCTATTATATTGATTCTCGTGACATGTGATAGGTAGCCAATCTATCGCCATTTTATTGTCACGTGAATTCTACACCAGACCAAAGACAGTGTAACAATCACACTGCCATCGCCGGGAATCGAACCCAGGACCTTCAACATGGAAGTCAGAGCTCGTAACCACTCTGCCACGAAGGTCGTCCATATGTATAGTATTTGCAAAAAGCATGTGATCGTGTAGATCAGTAGTTCTCAAACTTATTTCGTCTATCGCCTACTTTGAAAATCAATTATTTTTCAGTGCCCCCACAATTTTTTTTACTTTACCACATCGTCACCTGAGAGTAAGAGGGTTCCAACTAACAAAATTTCACATTTGGCTTTTTTTCGTGAAAAGGGTTCTTACTTACCTTATCTATACGTACAATTAAAAATATATATGTAATAGTATCGTCATTTTGATGTTACGAAGAGAATCAAGTTCCATCTGATCATTACACACGATTCACTGAAGAAGGATTCATTTAAACTTAGAACTTTATTATTCCAACTGTTGCCAGACAAAATTTACACGTTTCTCGGTAAAATAATATCTGGAATAAAACCCCTTTATTCCAAGATACACACCCGAAACCAACAAAACTTTGACTTCATTTTTCTCAGCTTTTTACTGTTGTCAGTTGGAACTTTCTTACTCTCAGGTGACGACATCTCAACCACATTAATTCATTATTTTAATTCTAAACGAGACTTTTTTTTACCAGTGGGAGCAATTTTAAACGCATCTTTATAATATTAAGAGTATCTTTTATTCAAATTAAAAGAAACAATCCATTTTAATTTTAAAAATAACCTAATGTGATTTTAATTTTAAAAATAACCCAAGTCGCCGCGTTAGTCACCACTTCAACCACTCCCCATTTTTTTTTCTGGCCCCCTTACCGCCCCCCTCTAGGCCACCAGCGCCCACAAGGGGGCGTTATCGCCCACTTTGAGAAAGACTGGTGTAGATAGAGTGAAGTTGCGGAAAATCTTCTCTGAATATAGAATAAATACAAAACTGATCACTGTAATCGCAACGCTATACAAGGGAAGGACCGCCTAGTGTCAGATAAATTGAGATTTTACGGCCTGGTTTGATATCATCAAGCGGGGTTACGTAATGTCCCCATGGTTGTTTAATCCATATATGGACTAGTGTATGAAAGAGCTGGAATGGTTGGATGCCGGTACCAAAATGAGCGGAGTGTCGATCTTTCACATTTTTTTTAAAGACTAACACCAAGGATTTAAATCAATGATAATAGAATTTATTTTACAATCTTCAAATAGAAGAAGAGAAAAAGCCATTACAAGTTCGACAAATTCCTTACATGTTAAATGAGATTTCTTAGACGAATGTGTCGATACTCTGTATGATAGTGTCGAATAAAAAAAAGAGGTTAATGCGGTGCAAATGGTGGTGTACTGAACAAAAAAAGAAAGGATCATTAAGATGGTTTGGAGACGTGGAAAGAATGAATGAAGAAAGCATGGTAAAAAAAGTGTATGTTAACGATATAAATGAAACTAGAAATAGAGGAAGACCGAGAAAAACGTGGCACGATCACATAAATCAAATATTGAATGTCGGCCACGTGAGGAGTCAGAAATCGACGCGCGTAGAATATGAATGTTGAGGAAGCGAGAGAAATATGTCAGAAAATAAAAATGTGGCAGTTCATTATTTCTGCCTACCCCTTCAAGGAATCGGCGTGATGGTTAGTTAGTTAGTTAGTTAGTTAGTTAATTAGTTTCTTCTGAACCCCAATAAGAACTTTACATTATTATTTTTAATTGATTCATAATATTTGTTATACGTATAACAAAATCATAAACGTTCCAAAATAAATCTTTCAAAACTGATCATATTTGTAAACAATTTTATAATATTTTAAATATGTATCTTTATAATATAACTGAGGAAGGACCGGTTGTCCGAAACATGTCTGATATATAATTTAATTTTTTTTTAAATTTAGTGTTGTATGTACAAAGTATATTAGTTTTTTTAAATTTATTTCTTCTTCGACTCGTGTTTATTTTTAAAGCATTATTCCCTCATCCCAATTAATATATTAGAGTAAGGCATGCAATACTTCACGTGGGAATCTTGCCATGTTCACGTGTTGTTAAGTCGTATTAATAATGGGAGAGGGAAGAAGAGTTCGTTCCGAAGTCCCCGCCGAGCGTAATACCGGGAGTCTTAGTATGAGCGAGTGGTATAATTGCCCGTTCTGTTCGCCGTTCTCATCGTTAGCATAGTCATTACACCGCATATGTACCCCTGGGACGGAGATACACCGCATACCTCACTCTAGCGGTCATGGGCCCCCCTGTATCAGATAATATTATGAATAAAGCAATATAATTCTTCATTATGTTAAAAATGCACTAAAAAATATCATAAATAATATAACTAACTAACTATCACGTAGAAAGAATGGAACGCCATACTGTTCTCTCCTGACATACTTCTCTCGATTCCTCTACATTCATACATCTTGTCATGCACGCACGTCGATATCTCCGACTCCTCACGTGACCGGCATTTAATATTTGATTAAATAATATAAATAGACAAAAACCCAAATGTCGTCTAGAAAAAATAATGTGAGAATATTTTGAATACAAGAGAGTGAGAGAGGAATACTTCGATTCTCTTCGAAAGTAATTCGAAATGCACACGATGCGCATGCCCGAAAACGTTTCTCAATTATTTAAGATTAGTCCATTGTTTGGCCGAAACACTGATATTTTAACATTATACATTGTTAAATTAAAAAACTTTCTTTTATGTATCACATTTGTATTTTTATTTTTCGCGACAATTGTGATATGATCAAAGTTTTTTTAAATTTAACAGTGTATTATATTATTTAAGATTTTTTTCCTTCTGATTATTGTTGTACTACAATAGTGTATAAAACAAAACAATAACAATTTGTTGTTATTAATTGTGAAATTTTTAACTTGTGTGAAAAAAAAATTACATTAAAAGTTAAAACTTATTTCTGATTACAATTGTACAGTGAACCAAGTTCTTAAAGGGTAAAAAAATATTTTCTTCCTCGAATATTTCACTAGTTTTCTTTATTACATACATAGGTAGGTGAATTAGGTAAGGTTGAAATTCCTAGCTTACATTCAAAAACTTGAATAAATAATTAGATATGTAGGTAAAATATTATATCTTGAATATTAAAAACTGAATTAACTTTATGTGTGTTTTAAATAAACCTATTGAAATTATCAAATTTTCTTTGACCGCAAGTGAGGTCACTCCTAACATTATTTTATTTTCATAATATCGATTGACCGCAAGTGGGGTCACTCCTAACGTTATTGTCTTTTCATAATATAGATTGACCGCAAGTGGGGTCACTCCTAACATTATTTTCTTTTCATAATATCGATTGACCGCAAGTGGGGTCATTCCCTATTATTATTTTCTATTAATAATATCGATTGACCGCAAGTGGGTTCATTCCTAACATTATTTTATTTTCATAATATATATTGACCGCAAGTGGGGTCACTCCTAACATTGTCTTTTCATAATATATATTGACCGCAAGTGGGTTCATTCCTAACATTTATAATATCGATTGACCGCAAGTGGGGCGATATTTATTCTGACCGTAAATGGAACGACCGCAAGTGTCACTTTACGGTGCCTTGTCGATTGATGGTCGGTCGTACTTAGGTTCAATCTACCATAAACACCCTCGTTCTGTTTCAATTCGTTTTGGCACATATTATGGTTGAAGTTCAATGCAGTGCCGGCGGGTGATATTACGGTATGATCTGAATAGACCACGATAAGTGGAGTAACGCATTAGGGCCGCTGATTCACCCGTGGCGCCTGATGAGGCGGCCAATCGCCGCTCGTTGCATCGTCCAGCGCCTATTTACATTGCCTCGGTGGCCCACATACCTGACTACTTCCACCTACCGGCTACATTCACGGGCTAATACTCACTTCCTCTAATTCAAATCTATGACTAGGTGGTAAAGAACGTCAAACACACCCACTTTTTTATGTCCTATAAAAACAAATAAGTAAATAATTTAAAAAAATTAACTAACTAACTAACCATCACGCCATTTCCCCGGAGGGGTAGGCAGAGAGGATGGATCGCTACAATGCTCTGTCCTGGCATACCTCTCGGGATTCCTCTACATTCATACATATTACCATGCATGCACGTCGATTATTCCGACTTCGAATCTAAGATATTGCTATATAATACTCAAATAATTTTAAAATATTGTTAAATAGTCCATTGTTTTGGCCGAAACACTATGATACTTTAACAATTTAAACTGATAAATTAAAAAACTTTGTTTTATGTATCACAATTGTTTTTTTATTTTTCGCGACAGCTGTTTCGTCCACCTATGTTGACGAAACAGCTGTCGAGAAAAATAAAAATACAATTGTGATACATAAAACAAAGTATTTTTAATTTAACAGTTTATAAAATATTGTTAATATATCATACAAGAACATTAATTTTTAAATTAAGGTACATGGTTAAAATGTGTACACAGGCTGTATGAGTGGAAAGAGAAGCCGTGGAAAGCATGCCATGACCAAATTAATCAAATACAAGGTCCGAAAAATCGACGAGCTTGCATGTCACGATGTATGAATGTAGAGGAATCTAGAGATAGGTATGTCAAGACAGCAGTATGACGGTCCATCTTCTCTGCTTACTCCTCTGGAGATATGGCGTGATGGTAAGTTAGTTAATTTAGATTTAAAACACGTCTTAATTCGCCCTTGAGGTGATTGCATCACAAAAATGGCGCTTTAATTGTTAGCATATTATTATTATTATTATGTAAAGATATGTATTGTTCCCCTTGTTTCTAATTTGTTCTCTAATATTGTGTATTTTCTATAGAGATTATAACTAACTAACCATCACGCCGTTTCTATGGAGGGGTAGGCGGTGAGGCTAGTCGAATGTTCCTACTTAGAACATGACCGCCTTTCAGTAATTGATTAATTTGGTCATGGCATATCTTCCGAAGTATTCCAGTTTCCCGCGTTTTACGATATTGATTATTTTGTTTTTCATTCTGCATTCGCTTTATTCTACTGAAGGCACCAATTGAAATTTTGAATATTGGAATTTCTTATGATTGCGATCCTTTGTTTTACGTTTTTATTACGACTGTTTTTCTCTCCTTCTCTCTCTCTTTCTCTATTCGCTCATGTAGCTCTCGTAATCGGAGATGTGAAATACGTCGTTTGGAGGCTCTCTCGCTGGTGGTGATTCACAGCTTCCGGATACATCAGTTTACCGCATTCTTGGTGGGTTCACCTGCCCCCCGCCCCTCTCTCCTTTCCCCTTTCCTTTTCCCCCCCTCCTCACGCCGTCTCTAGCTGTACTAAATTGATTCCCGCAAGGGTGATTGTTTTTGCGAATTCTAGCGTTTTGTGTTGCATATCTTGCAGTGCCATCTAAACTAACTAACTAACTTACCATCACGCCGTCTCCAGGGCAGATGGTAAGTTAGTTAGTTAGTTTAGATGGCACTGCAAGTAGGCAGAAAGAATGGAACGCCACAATGTTCTGTCCTGACATACGTCTCTCGATTCCTCTACATTCATACATCTTGTCATGCACGCACGCCGATTTTTCCGACTCCTCACGTGACCGACATTCAATATTTGATTGATTTGATCGTGCCACGTTTTCCTCGGCCTTCCTCTATTTCTAGCTCCGTTCACGCCGTTTACATATACCTTCTTTACCATTCTGTCTTCACTCATTCTTTCCATGTGTCCAAACCATCTTAATGACCCTTTCCTTATTTTGTTCATAACACTTTCATTTGCACCACATTCGCTTCTTATACTTGCATTTGTCACTCTATCATAAACAGATTTGCCACACATTCGTCTTAGAGATCTCATTTCTACTGCATTTATTCTACTGCCATCTATTATGCATCTATATGCAGTGCCATCTATTTCCATAAATTAATCATCGAGGAGTCGGAGCAATGGACGTCTTTGCATTATACGATGTAAATATGAATGTTGAGAAATCGAGAGATTATGTCAGGATTGAAAAGTGTGGCGGTCCAATTTTTCCGTCAACTCTTTCTGGGAAGCCGGTTAGGTTAGGTTAGGTTATTTCTGTTTATTTAGTTAGTATATTTTGAAATTTAATAACATTTTATTTTCAACCCTAAATCCCCCCTCGACCTCTTTCGGAGGGACACTCCGGGCCATATATTTAGCCCCATCATAAAACAACTACCAAATCACATTCCAACAGTGTTTCCTACAGACGTAAGAGGAATAGCCATTAGAGCTGAACCTCGGTAAGCCATAAGATCCAAGTCCAATTTTTTTTCAGATCTGATAATTTGAAATGCGCCTTATTTTATTTAAGCTACAATCTTCTTTGGTTGTAGTATCTTAAAAAGCATCAGAATTCGTTTCAAAATGGAAAATATTCGCATTATTTTCGTTTTATATCCATCGCGAAATGTTCGCTATACGTATTCCGACATTTAAAAAATTGCTTTTTTTTCAATACGATTGTATCGCTCGAATCACAAAACCCTCGCATTATCACAAACCTGTTTCACGACGGGAGATTTCCCCGTACGATTCTGTTATTCGGCCCACTCGCGCCTATCAATCACCCGTCCGGTACCTGCCCACTAGGCCCGTGAGCACAACGAAACGGATTTCGTAAGAATCGAGATTCTAGGATTCTAGGACTTCATCCCCCTGTTCGTGTTCTCGGGATCGCGTGAGTCCCTCTTGGCGGGAAGTGGTCCGGAATTTAACACGGCATATGGGATGCGGTGGACGCGAATATAAAGGAGGAAAACAATCTAAAGAAATTATTACATCATCCTGTTTGTGAAGACGAGATAATGAAATAATACTTGTTTTTTTGTGGAGAAAATTATCATAATTTAAAAAAATGTCATTGTCATTTTATTTATTTTTTCGTCCATCCTTCATCTATTTATTTATTTATTGATCATTTACGTACGGATATAAATAGTAAGCTTGGAACTGGCAAAAGAAGGACGAAAGTAGAATAAATGCAGTAGAAATGACGAATGTGTTAGACGAATGTGTGTATACTCTGTGTATGATAGTGTCGAATGAAAATATAAGAAGTGAATGCGGTGCGAATGATGATTTTATGAACAAAATAATGAAAGGATCATTACGATTGTTTGGACATATGGAAAGAATGAATGAATGAATAAAGAATGGTAAAAAAAAGTAAATGTTTACGATGTAAATGGATGGCAGATGAGATGGTACGGGCATATAAAACGGAGACCACCAGACCACACAGTAAATAGAGATGGCATGACCAAATTAATCAATTACTGAAAGGCAGTTATGTTCGAAGTCGGAACAAGCGACAAGCATGCGTGTTACGGTGTGTGAATGCAGAAGAGACGCAACAGTTATGTCAGGATATAACAGTGTGGCGGTCCGTTCTCTCTGCCTACCCCTACAGAGAAACAGCCTGATTAGTTGTTTCAAAGAAATGTTTTATTTTTAATACATATAATTGTACGAAAATCGGTTATCAACTTAGAAGGTGGCGCCCCCCTCGCGGGACAGCGCCGTAGCGGGCGGGATACGCGCACCACCGCGCAATTGACCGACGACACGATTTGGCATCCTTATCCAAGGCAATACGCGAGGCGGATCAACGACCCCGGTAGTGATTCAGGTATACAGAATGGAGATATTTTATTGTGACGTACGGGAACAGGGGTAGGGGGACGGGTGTTAAAGAAATTCTCGCGAATATACGAGTACATTTAAATTAAATCCCAATTATTGTTAATTCCATTTCACTAACTAACCATCACGCCGTCTCCCCGAACCGTCACACTGTTATATAATAATAAAAATAATAATAATAAATTGGATGTGTGGATACTCTGTGTATGATAGAGTGTCGAATGAAAATATAAGAAGTGAATGCGGAGCGAAAACGGCCGTTCACAATAGAGTTCTGGTCCCAATCTTAATGTATGGAAGCGAAGCATGGATCTGGCAGAAGAAGGATGAGAGCAGAATAAATGCGGTAGAGATGAGATCCCTAAGACGTATGTGTGGTAGAACGATATACGACAGAATTTCAAATGCTGATGTAAGAAAGGAATGTAGAGCCGAAGAAGGTATTATGAACAAAATTATGAAAGGATCGCTGCGTTGGTTCGGAACGGTTAAGAAAGTATACGTTAATGATGTAAATGGAGTACGGAGTCGAGGTAGACCGAGGAAAGCATGGCATGACCAAATTCGTCGGAAGAATCGACGTGCGTGTATGATTCGCTGTATGAATGTGGAGGAAGCTAGAGAGGTGTGCCAGGATAGAGTAGTGTGGCGGTCCATTCTCGCTGCCTACCCCTATGGGGAAACGGCGTGATGTTTTGTTGTTGTATTATTCGAAAATTGTTTGCTCAACTTCATCAAATACTACATTTTTTGACCTTGCATTAGGCTTCACAATTCCGCTTCAGCACTCTTCTAGTATTTAGTATTCAATAATAAAATATTAATTAATTGACCCCTCGGTGTGTTCCGGGCCCGGGGCGTGCATTATCGAAGAGCAACAATCGGCCGCGTTGCGTGATTTTAGTTCGCATTTTTGCCGTTGTCCGGGGTCACGATAGTGTAATGGAACGGGCCTGACCCCTGGCGGGGGAGCCACGCTCCAGGCCGGGCCATCGGACTGTTTATTATTAATTCAGTTTACATATTTTAACGGCGGTCTATGGATGGTAAATGAGTCGCTTTCATTACATTAATCAAAGACGTAAGTCTCATCAACTGTAGATTTATTCCTTAGATATTAATAGATACCCATCTACGAAAGAGACGTATATAGGCAAAAAAATC
Source organism: Lepidostoma basale (assembly GCA_022606425.2). Classification (NCBI taxonomy): domain Eukaryota; kingdom Metazoa; phylum Arthropoda; class Insecta; order Trichoptera; family Lepidostomatidae; genus Lepidostoma; species Lepidostoma basale. The sequence continues at coordinate 1,170,665 of JAHDVF020001001.1, read as the reverse complement.
GGATATCGTCAAGAAAGAGTACGAGAATATTTTGAATACAAGAGAGCGAGAGAAGTCATCTACCCCTCGTAGTCGTAGTCTATATATTCACTTTTTTTATTTTATAAGGATTAATTGTATCTCAATAGAGACGAAGATGCAAATTGTTTTCTGGAAACAGAAGGTGGTGGCCGAGGCGCTTACAGGACTTATGACCTGTCATTGGTTGGGTTGAGCGATCGCTTCACGTTTAACAACATTCCCCATTCCGCCGTTATGGCCACCACGTCTGACAAATAAAAATAATTTATCCGCAATGGGTGAAATCCAGTATTTGTCTACAAGAATTTGTATACATTCAAAATGTTGCTATATATTCACGTTAGTTATTGTATTTATCAATGAGATTTTGCTGCTGTACATTCGATGACAAAATTTTAATATCTGGTTCATATTTCGTCACTTTTAGTAATACTGGATTCATCAGTCATTCTCGTTCTTGAATTACATTTTACGTAAAAAAAAATTATAAGTTGCCACGATAAAAAAATAAACGATTGTCGTTTATCTTGGGAAACATTTGATAATTAATAAAACGGAATAAATTAATAATTCACGGATTATTTCATCAAAAAAAATATTTTTTAAACTTAGAAATTTACTAGGAAATCGTTCGCGTGCCAACCTCCACCTCGGACACGAGTGCCCTAGGTTTGCCACACCTGTACCATATAATATACTGGATACTTTGTCTATGATAGCAAAAATGTACATAACTAATTTCGGGCAAAAATTCACTTAATACTTTGTCTCTCACGTACATGTGTATAACATCTGTTAAATAATATCATAAAAATGCTTTTTAATTACGATAAAAACAGGCGTTGTAACCCCGTTCTCAACGGACGAATTATTTTATTATTATTATTGTTGTCTTTAGTGTAATCAAAAACGACTTAACCCTTCCTCTTGTCTCTCTTTCCCCCCTCTCTCCCTCTCTTGCCACCATCATCTGCCAGGCTATACTGAATCTATCTCGTCCTTACGAAAATGGGCAATTCAAATCCGACTGAGTCGTGTATACTTATTTTGCATTTAAGATTTAATAAATAAAAAAATACACAAATTATTTTATTATCATAATTGATTTAAAAACAAATGTAGATTTGTTTAAGCCTAAAATTTGTGGCCATACATATATGCAAAATAAATAAAAGTGTTTTTTTTAATGTAGGTAATATTAATACACTTTTAATTTGTTTTTACACCACTTTAATTTTTAACTACCAAAGTGTCTTTTGTAACTCTGCGGAAGGGCAAACGGGAGCGAAACCGGTTGGTTGTTGATAAACTGGTGTATAAACAAATTAAAAGTGTATTAATATTATATTTAATAATGTCACTCATCAAATTAAGTGCTTCGTACAAATTTAATAAAATTATTTGAAATATAATACAAATTCGGGACGCTTGGCTCATCAAGTATTTTATACGTAGTTAAATTGATAGAGTAACAAATGCAAGTATAAGAAGTGAATGTGGTGCGAATGAAAGTGTTATGAACAAAATAAGGAAAGGGTCATTAAGATGGTTTGGACACATGGAAAGAATGAGTGAAGACCGAATGGTAAATAAGGTATATGTAAACGGCGTGAACGGAGCTAGAAATAGAGGAAGGAACGTGGCACGATCAAATGAATCAAACATTGAATGTCGGTCACGTGAGGAGTCGGAGAAATCGACGTGCGTGCATGACAAGATGTATGAATGTAGAGGAATCGAGAGAAGTATGTCAGGACAGAACAGTGTGGCGTTCCATTCTTTCTGCCTACCCCTCCGGGGAGATGGCGTGATGGTTATTTAGTTAGTTAGTTAAATTTAAGATGAATTGTATCTTCGAAATATGTAGTGTAAATTTATTTATGTGACTCAACTGTGGTGACTGTGTTTTAAATCATTTAATAAATAGTTATTGTTTTATTTCGAAATAAAATAATATTAAGAATTCTTGTGAAACATCCAACTTTTTCCTTCCCTTAGATTAAGGGTACACCGAAGTGCTTCACTAAGTGTTAAGCTAGGGTATTCTTATTTATTGTTTCTTGAAAAATTATATAAAATATATTAAATAATCAATAAGAGTGAAAACAGACGTTTTCTTTCGTATTCACTAGGGATTCTGTTATTAGCATTCTAAACAAGACGAAATAATAACTATCAGATAGTTTCACGTAATGGGTAGGTGGAAATAATAGATTGTCACGTCGTTATTTCCTGACAATTCTCCCGACTCTTCAACATTCATACATCGTATCATGCACGCTCGTCGATTTCTCCGACTCCTCGCTTGATTGACATTAAAAAGAATAGTTAAAATCGTGTTATTCTTGCATTTCTATTGTGAGTATTACATTTTGTAAGGTACACTCTGAATAACCCCTAATACCTATCGACTCTGGGCTCATGGCGAAGGAATGCCCGAGAATAGAGGTTAGATAGATTCTCTATGCCGAAGCACGCACCTGGTGTCCATTCCTCATTTTCTAACCTGACAATAAACGCTCCAGAAATATTTAATAATCTCAAGATTTTGATGAGGATTTTTTAACTTTACGAGAATCGGCGTACTGAAATGAGAAATCGCGAATTTGAAATGTTTACAAAATTAGAATCCTTTCGAACACAGTACAAATAAAAAACAATATTATATTCAACGTGTCATTGGGACGCTATGTACGAGTCTCGCAATCTCGTATTCTTACGTACGTTTGAATCAAACGCGCGGGTAAGATGAAAACCCGACGAGTAAATAAAAATATTTTCAAACTCTTTTGAGCTTTATATTTTGAACACCTATTTGTTTTCTATATATTTTTTTAAATTAACAATAATCGCATTCGCCTATTATAACTAACTAACTAACCATCGCGCCGTCTCTCCGAAGGGGTGGGCAGAAAGAATGGACTGCCGGTCCATTATTTGGACAAGAATGGAAGCGCGTGCATGACACGATGTATGAATGTCTAGGAAGCGAGAGAAATGTGTCAGGAAAGAAAAGTGTGGCAGTCCATTCTTTCTGCCTACCCCTTCGGGAAGACGGAGTGATGGTTAGTTAGTTTCTTAATGCGCCCTTGAGGTGATTACAACACAAAAACGGCGCTTTAAAAGTTAGCATATTATTTTTATTGTGATAATCAAATGATTTTACTGAAATCTCTTGATGGAAGTTCATTTTAAATAATAATTAAATAAAACGATGTTTTTTTAACTACTTCCACTTTTGTCTTTATTTAGACAGCGACCGGTTTCGCCAGGCTCGCTGGCATCAGGCACCAGTCTGTCGTTCTGTCGTCAAAAAACATCGTTTTATTTTATTATTATTATTAAGGTCGTCATTTTTTTTATTTGATCATGCCACGTTTTCTTTGGTTTTCTTCTATTTCTTGGTCGTGTTTTTGATTATTGTTAATAATGCTAATTATTTTTATTTTGTTAGTTGTGATAGTCTCAGTACAAAATAGTCTATGGTTAGAAAGTGTGGAATAGGCTCGCGTTCGGGTCGTCTCGGGGCGATTTGATATGATGATGGCCGGTCTTAATTTTTTTATACCTGCGCCGGCCCCGCGCCCCGCCCGCATCCCCCCGCCCGCCGCGCTCGGGTCCAGCGGGAAGCCGAGTCCGCGGAGATGCGATCCGAACCCCGAAACAGACGGCGGACAGGGGTGCAGTCCGAGTCTCGGACGATCTATAAACATTTTTTAAAAATTAAAAAAAAAAAAATGTTGTCATCGCAAACAAAAGCCTATCCAAAAAAGCTAAGATGGCAGTGCACAATGGTGTTCTTGTGCCGACCCTTATGTATGGAAGTGAAGCATGGAACTGGCAAAAGAAGGATGAAAGTAGAATAAACGCAGTAGAAATGAGATCTCTAAGACGAATGTGTGGCAAACCTGTTTATGATAGAGTGACAAATGCAAGTATGAGAAGCGAATGTGGTACGAATGAAAGTGTTATGAACAAAATAAGGAAAGGGTCATTAAGATGGTTTGTACACATGGAAAGAATGAGCGAAGACAGAATGGTAAAGGAGGTATATGTAAACGGAGCTAGAAATAGAGGAAGGCCGAGGAAAACGTGGCACGATCAAATCAATCAAATATTGAATGTCGGTCACGTGAGGAGTCGGAAAAATCGACGTGCGTGCATGACAAGATGTATGAATGTAGAGGAATCGAGAGACGTATGTCAGGACAGAACAGTGTGGCGTTCCATTCTTTCTGCCTACCCCTCCGGGGAGACGGCGTGATGGTAAGTTAATTAGTTTAAAAATTAAAAAAATTCGAATCAAAATTCGTTTAAAGTTTGGGATTGAATACCGTAAATCATCAATAATTAATACGAATGAAAAAACTTATTTTTTTCTAGAAGTTTTATTATATTTTTTGGGGGTATGACATGTTTCGCCCTTCTAAGGCATTATAAATGTAATTATTATGCCAATTATTGATAATGACTTAGAAGGGCGAAACATGTCATACCCCCAAAAAATATAATAAAACTTCTAGAAAAACATAAGTTTTTTTCATTCTTATTAATTATTTAATATGGAGTTTTACATCATTGTTCAAAAAACAATAAATAAGTAAATAATCAAATTGAAATCTCTTGATGGAAGTTCATTTTGAATAATAATTAAATAAAACGATGTTTTTACTACTTCCACTTTTGTCTTTTTTTAGACAGCGACCGGTTTCGCCAGGCTCGCTGGCATCGACAGACACCAGTCTGTCGATGCTTCGAAATGTGGAACGCGTGGATGAAGAAAGTATACATTGATGATGTGAATGGACTACGGAATGGAGGAATACCAAGGAAACATTGCATGATAAAATTAATCCGGTTTTAAAGATCCCGAGAATTGACTTGCGTGCATGACTCGGTTTTGAATTTGCAGGAATCTATAGAGGTGTGTAAATTTTTTCTGGGATTATATACATATTTCTTATCTATAATAAAATATTCAAAATTGTAATGATAAGTTTATTATTCATTTATTATGTTTTATAAGGTTGTTTATAAAAAAAATGTTTTTCTCATATTGATATAGGTACCTACGTTTTTTTTCTCTGGTTACATGATTTGTTGTTTTATGTTTTTAACAAATTCTGATTTAATTCGGTACATAAAAGAACTTAGATAAACGCGTTGGTGTGTTTATTTAGACATTTACATTAGCCGGTACTGATGTGTAATGTTAGCTCGTCGGTATCTTATGTTTACGAAACATTTTGTTGTATGAAATGCCTGTCGCCGTAGCCAGCTTTATTAGAGCCGAGTGTTTGTTTTAGAAGTGTAATGCCGAATTGAAGTGAGATTGAGGTTCCAGATTGTATTGTGCGCGTAAGAAACGCGATGATTGATGAAGGCGGGAGGCGAGCGCCCCCGGTCACGTGAAATAATTGTAAGAAAATGTAAATATTTCCGGCGAGGTCCCGGCCATTTCGGGTGTCGCAGGAATGCGGCTCCGCCACTCGCCGCTAGTACCGGCCGGGCCGCCCCGGGTCCGAGGGCGAACATTCTTTCGGACGCGCATTCCTCTCCGGCCGCCGGTCCGGACAGCATCATCCCGGCCATCTCGGACACCTTTTACTCCGTCGGCGTCGGGCCGTGTTCGAAGGCTAAACGTGAGATATGAATACCAACCCGAAAGTTCAGGCCACCGTTAACGGCTGCAGGGAACAGTGCCAGTGCTGTGCGCTTAGCGATTCTGTGCTAGTGAGCGATAGTGAACCCTACGCGGTTATAAAGAGTCGGATCTACGAGAACACCATGTGCAACTCGGGCATCGCCGGGGAGATGGCTCCCAAGAAGGGCGAGAGCTCTCGCGCCGCTTGCGGGTGCTTCTTGAGCGCCCCCGGCGTGACGCAGCCCACGTACGCCAACGACAAGCAGCCCGCCGCGGGCCGCGCCAAGTGCCCCTGCTGCCCCATCAGGCCGCGCAGCTCCACCGTGTCCGGGGAAAACTCCTACAGGGGCGCGAGCGCGACGGCGAACAGTTTCACGGGACGCGTGGACGACTTTTCGAAGGCGTATCGTCAGAACCGCTGCAACGGCGCGCCCGGCAAGCCCTGCAGTTGCAGGACGCCCAAGGTCCAATACTCCAGGATGAGGGACTTGACCTATAGGAAACCCCTCGCGGTGGCCAAGCGGGAATGTCAGTGCGCGACCTGCAAGGCCCAAAATTCCGCTAAAATGTCAGATTTTAAGGAAACCGCGAATCGAAATGTGTGCCTCGACGGGAGAGTCGGGCTGTGCAACTGCGCCATATCGGCAGATGTTCAGAAAACTCTTCAGAAAGCCAACAGGGTGAGTGTGCTCACCTCGCGCTCCGTCAGCGGGTGCGCGCGGTGCGAGAGCTTCAAGAAGAACCACGCCGCCATGGACAGCGTGGACGGGGCAGACTCCACACTGAGGAAGGCGGCGATAGCCGAAAACATCCTCGAGTACGAAATATCGGCCCTAGAGTACGGAATATCCGTTGTAGAAGGATCCGCCGACGTCATGGACTATGGCAGAGGTCTATACGTAAAAGAAGTCAAAGAGGCCGAACCGAAATACCAAAACGTTAGGAAGTACGTTGTCGAGGAGAAACCGCAGTACGCCAATCTTGAAGAGATGACGAGGCTGTACGGAGACCGGCTGGGCCCGGAGGGGCAAAATCTAGACGACGAAGTGTTTTACGAGAATCTGACTTCTGTAAGAACGTCCATACGGGGTATACGCGATCAGAAAGCCGCGACGAAGAGGATACTCTCAGCTTCGGCGAGTAACCTCTGTTTTCACAACGACGTGAACTTCTACAGCGGCAGTCACAGCGGGACGTTCCCGCAGTATCTGCAGAAGGAGATGAAGGGGGCTCTGGGCGTGACGCTGTCCAGGAGCCACTCGGACAAGGGCGTCGTGTACGCCGTGGGCGAGGGGTCCTCGACCGTCATGGAAATTGTAAGGATTCCCTTATACTAGGAATTACACATTCATACAGCGTATCTTGAACGAAGGAAATTTTTAATTTAACCACATTATTTCGAACGAAACCATTTAGTACATTTTTGCGTATTTAATTTTAGTCCATTGTTTTGGCTGAAACACTTTGATACTTCAACATAATTTAACTGCAAAATTTTCAACATTGTTATAATATCACACTTTTTGAGCATGTCGCGATAGCTGTTTCGCCAACCGATGTTCGCATCATCAGGCGTTACAAACAACAACAAAATACAAATTGTAAGACTTGTCGCGACATTTTCAAAAAGTGTATAATTAAAAAAATGTGATATTATAACAGTGTTGCAAATTTAACAGTTAATAATTCATTTTACTCCACAAACGTGAGTGCTTCTACATCATATTCTATGGTCATTTTGTTTGATTTTAATGGCGTTATTATTATTTATATATTATATTATTTATATATTATATTATATATTGAAAACATGGCATGACCAAATTAATCAATTACCAAAAGGCGGCCACATTCGAAGTCGGAATAATCGACTTGCGTGCGTGGTACGATGTATGAATGTAGAGGAAGCCCGAGAGGTATGCCAGGACAGGCCATTGTGGCGGTCCATCCTCTCTGCTTACCCCTCCGGGGAAATGGCGTGATGGTTTGTTAGTTAGTTAGTTGTATAATAAAAAAAGTGATATTATAACAGCGTTGCAAATTTAACAGTTAATAATTTATTTTACTTCACAAGCGTGAATGCATCTACACCATATTCTATGGTCATTTTGTTTCACATTTGATGACGTTATTATTATTTATATATTAATATTATTAATAATGATCGACGACCTTCCCGGGTTCGATTCCCGGCGATGGCCGTGTGATTCTCACACTGTCTTTGGTCTGGTGTAGAATTCACGTGACAGTAAAATAGCGATAGACTAGCTACCTATCACATGTCATGAGAATCAATATAATAGCTAATAAAAATTAATTGTATACAGTAATTTTGATCCAACGACCTTTTGTATACAAAAAATAATAATGAAAATAAATACGTAGTTTTATGCACGTTTTTCTATAAATTCATTTTGTAAATCAAGTTTTATACAATGCTCTCATCAAACATAAGAGGAACAGTCGCAAGAGCTGTATTCCAGGAGCATTGAGTTCGACTCTAAGAAAAGTTTTAATGATTTTTATAGAAGTCTTTAGAATTTTTTTGTACCACATTTCAGTTTGTACATTCGAATCGGTATTTCATATACTTAATTATACCTGTACCGGAGAATTTTAAAGTCCGAAGTGATTTTTTGAACGAAATGATTTATGTAAAATACATTAATGTAATAATTGACATTACCTAGTTCATATATATATTATATCATAATTAGAAGTAATCGTTTGGACAGACAATTGCCCTGGATGGAATCATAACACCATTAATATTTAACAATCATAATTTATTTCTGCCAAAAAATCACTTAAGACTTATGACTCTCAGTTTCTATCTCAACGGCTACGTTCAGACTCAATTCCCCTGGATAAACTCATAACGTCATTAATATCTTATATGATCATAATAGATTATTTCTGCCAAAAACTCGTAAGACTTTGTCTCTTAGTTTCACTCTTAGTGGCCCTCTTTCCCCTGGATGAAATTTTAACGTCATTTATTTCTAACATGGTCATTATATTATGATAACTTATTTCGGTCAAAATTTTATGTACGAGTATAACTTTATGGCTCTCTGCGATTCTCTTAAATCTCTATTCCCCTGGATGATATCGTAGCACCATTAATATTATATCTAACGTGATCATTTTAACTTATTTCGGTCAAATAAATATTTAAGACTTTATGGCTCTCAGTTACATACATACCTATAAAAATTCATTTAAGCCATTATAGTTATCTGGTACAGATATATGTTTCGTCAACAATATTATTTAAGACTTTATGGCTCTCGGGTACATACATACCTGTACATATATTTCGTCAAAAAAATAATTTAAGACTTTATAGTTCTTTAGTACAGAGCTCTCAGGTATTGTGATATTATAAGTGTTGTAAATTTAACAGTTAGTACCTATAAATGTATGTCGGCCAAAAATTCATTTAAGACTTTATAGTTCTTTGGTACAGATATGTATATTGCGTCCATAAAATCATTTAAGACTTTATGGCACTAAGGTACATACGTACATATACATGTATGTCAGCCAAAAATTCATTGAAGACTATATAGTTCTCTGGTACAGATATATATATATTTCGTGCAAAAAATCATTTAAGACTTTATGGCTCTCGGGTAAATACATATATGTCGTCCTTCGTGGCCGAGTGGTAAGTAGGTACATTGACTGCCACCCCGAAGGTTCCGAAGGTGATTGTCGTCACACTGTCTTTGGTCTGGTGTAGAATTCATTTGACAATAAAATGGCGATAGATTAGCTGCCTATCACATGTCACGAGAATCACTATGATAACTATAATACCCTTTACATCGATTTGGCTCATGCTGTCATGAAGTAAAGAGCGATTCAACAAAATAATAATAATAATAATAATAATGTCGGCCAAAAAAATATTAAAGACTTTACAGTTCTCTGGTACAGATACTCGTATACCATATATTTCGGCTAAAAATCATTCAAGACTTTATGGCTCTCAGGTACATTTATATATTTGTATAGCTGCATATACATATTTCAACTTTCGACACGTGCGTGATTTTCGTAAATCATTTTTGCTCAAGTCGCGAACTAGAGAGATAGATAGAGGATGATTGAGTTTTTCGCGCGTCTAATTCCGTCCGAACTGGAAAATTCTGGAAACTTGCCGATTGACGGGGGCGCCGTGCAAATTTGACGTCCGGTTTTCACCGTTGCAAAAAATCACTGACCTACCGCCATAACGCCCACCGCCCGCACGCTCGAGGCGCGGGGGCGGTGAGCGGCGAGGACAGCGTGATGAGGGCTATACTATACATTGTTCTTTTTTTAAATATGGAAAAATCAATCCTCTGGCAGTGGTGACATATCGTCACCTGAGAGTAAGAAGGTTCCAACTGTCAAAAGTAAAAAGCTGAGAAAAATGAACTCAAAGTTTTGTTGGTTTCGGGTGTGTATCTTGGAATATTTCATCTGAAGCAGATGAAACTCTTTTACCGAGAAGCGTGTAAATTTTCTCTGGTGACAGTTGGAATAATAAAGTTCTAAGTGTAAATGAATCCTTTTTCAGAGAATCGTGTTTTGAATGATCAGATGGAACTTGATTCTTTTCGTAACATCAAAATGACGATACTATTACATGTTTTTTTTTTAATTGTACGTAGGTTAGTAAGAAACATTTTCACGAAAAAAACCCAAATGTGAAATTTTGTTAGTTGGAACCCTCTTACTCTCAGGTGACGATATGGTAAAGACGCAGATGCCTTAAGGTAGCACTGAACAAGTTTGGATCTATCGATATTGTATGCCTTAATGTTTTAGTTAACTAATTAACTAACTAACTAACCATCACGCAGTTCCCCCGGAGGGGTAGGCAGAGAGGATGGACCGCCATACCGTTCTGTCCTGACCTCTGTTGCTTCCTCCACATTCATCGTAACATGCAAGTTCGTGGATTTTTCCGACTTCGAATGTGGGCGATCTAATCTCTGATCTATCCTGACATAACTCTCGCGCCTCTTCTGAATTTACTCACCGTGGCACGCTCGTCGATTGTTCCTACTTCGAGATTGTATTTCGGTATTTGGTTAAATTGGTCATCTCATGTTTTCCTTGGACTTCCTCGACTTATTTTTCCATTCACACTACTTGTATATTTATTTTTAACCATTCTTCCCTCATCCATTCGTTCCATCTGTGCAAACCATCTTATTGACCCTTTCTTAATTTTATTTAGGACGCATTCATCCGTCTTACATTCCTTTCTAATTTCTTCGTTGGGTATTTTATCATACATTGTTTTTCGCACATTCTTCTAAGTGATGATAGAATATCACACATGTTAGAAGCCGGAAGAATCGACGTGCGTGTATGACTCCTTTTATGTATAATATGTGGAGGAATCTAGAGAGGTGTGTCAGGGTAGGGTAGTGTGGCGATCCATTCTCTCTGCCTACTCTTTTGGAGAAACGGCGTGATGGTTTGTTGTTGTTTCCTCGTCGATTTTCCGACTTTGAATATGCTCATGTTTTAGTAATTGATTAATTCGGTAATGCCGTGTTTTCCTCGGCTTCTCTCATTCACGCTGCTTGTTGCTCACCTTTATAACCATTATTCTCTTATCCATGTCTAGACCAGTCTGTCGGTGCCAGCGAGCCTGGGGAAACCGGTCGCTGTCGAAATAAAGACAAAAGTGGAAGTAGTTAAAAACATCGTTTTATTTAATTATGATTTAAAATGAATTTCCATCAAGAGATTTCAGTAAAATCATTTGATTATCTTGTCTAAATCATCTAAGTAGATTATGTTTAAATTTTGCTTTGTCATTAAATTCTTGTGTGTAATAAGTCAGTTTGGATTATTTGAAATTTCGAATATATTTTTATTTATCTTGTTTCGAATGCGCTATTCCAAATTCAAAACCGCACTGGATGCAGCAGAACGCTCGTGGCGGCACATCCGCGCCGTTCTCTAATTCCGAATTCAAATCCGCGTAATAAATCGGCGCCGGGACCGATTTCGCCTCGGCCGGAATTCCGAATTGCCAAATTCCGTTCAAATTCAAAATTACAAATTCCAAATTCGAACGGCTCGGGGGGTGGGGCCGAGAATGGGCCAGTAGACGAGGCATTGTTCCCGGGGCAGGTGTCCCCGCCGCCATATTGGCCTGAACCTTCCCTCGGATCCTGGGACTTAAGAATTTTCACAGGGTCGCCATTGTTCGGCGCAGGAATGCGCACAAAAAATGTCTCGAGGTGCTATTTTGTTTATTTATTGCATTCTTCTCGGGTTTAACGATATCCATTCTCCTTTTCTTCTCCGATTTTGCAAACTTAATACCAAGACGTGAGTGAGGTGGAGTGTTTTTTTTTAAATATTTATTATTCAGTATTATTTACTATCGGAAATATAGTTTTTACGATGTCGTATATCCATCCTTTTGTGTAGATTTTTTTTAAATTTGTCTCACTTAAATTTTTTATACTTTGTTATTAAAATGATGTATACAAGCGTTGTGAGTGGAAAGAGAAGCCGTGGAAGACGAAGGAAAGCCAATTTAATAAAATCCTAAAATCGGCCACATTCGAAGACGGAAAAATCGACAACCGTGCATGTTAAGATGTATGAATGTAGAGGAAGCTAGAGAGGTATGTCAGGACAGAGCAGTATTACGCCGTTTACCCCTCCGGATAAACGGCGTGATGGTTAGTTATATTGTTTTCAATCGCAGAATTAAATAAAACGATTAATACGAATGAAAACGACAGTTTACTAGAAGTTTAATTGTATTTTATGGGTGTTTTATTATATGTTTCGCCCTTCTAAGGCATTATCAAATGTATTGATTATTTAATATGGAGTTTAACATCATTATTCAAGAAACAATAAATAAATAAAACGATGTTTTTTAAGAACTACTTCCACTTTTACTACATGAATGTGGCTCTTCTACAAATGAGGTGTTTTTAAAAATATGCAATTTAATATTATTAATATGTTTTTCTTGTACCGACACTTATGTATGGAATTGGCAAAAGAGGGATGAAATTAGAATAATTGCGGTGGAAATGAGATCTCTGGGATGTGTATGATAGTGCCAAATTCAAATATAGAATGAATACAGTGTGAATTAAAACATTATGACCAAAATAACGAAAGGTTCATTAAAATAGTTTGGACACATGGAATGAATGAATGAAGATATAATGGTAGAGAAAGTATATGTTAACATTGTGAATGGAACAAGAAATAGAGGAAAATGTGGCGTGAATAAGTTTGATGACCACGTGCCTAGAAGAAGTACATACAATATTAAAACCTGTTAGTAGTATGTAAATAAACTTTTTTTTTTTAAATCACTACATGAATAATATTTATCACTATTTTTATTGACTATCTTAATCAAATTGAAACTGTGGTATAAAATAATATTTGATTAGGTAAATATTATAGTAAATTGGATGATTTATAAAGCGGCATTTTTATGAATCGATCATCTCAAGGGTGCTGTATAAAATGTATCAGACTAGTTATAAACTATACATGTTATGTATGAGGGCTGTGCAGTCGATCAACATTTGCATCAGGATAGGATAATTTGAAAAGATGCGTAAGGCAAAAAGGATAGTGGTACAATAGTTGTCATCTAATAATATAAAGAATCTGGGTTATGTCCCTAATATTACCAGTGATTTCATTAACACTTGGTGGAGCTAATAAAATCTGTTTAATAGCCATAGTAGATAGAGTAATGTTTGCTTAGGGTATGGCCACATCGAAGTGCCAGAATAGGAGTCAAAATGAACACCCGGCGAACCAACTATGGGACCGGCCACACTATACACTCCGCGCCACAGGGCGTGATCACAAGCGAACTGTGTCTTGACTCCTACCCAGGCACTCCGGTGTAGCCGTGCCCTTAGTGGTCTTTCTTCTTCCTCCTGGGGCTATCCCAATTCATTGTCTGTGTTGATGGTTGGGGTCGGCTCTTCTCGATCTCAGGCTGTACCTCACTCAAGTCATTTCTCTGCAAGACGGTATTGCACTGAATCCTCCACATGTTCCCAGGTTCCTCTGGATGGTTGACGAGGAAGATTCACAGACAAAGCTCTATTTTTTTACTGTGTGGTCTCCATTTTATATGCCTGTACCATCTCATCTGCCTTTCTTCAAGATTACTATTTGTACCAGTAACTCCCAGACTACCCCGAATGCGTGAACTTTTTATTTTGTCTCTATTTTTCTATCTAGTTTTTTATACCTAGATGTAGAAAACAACCAAATAATTATATTTGATATTCTATTCAAATATATTAATTCATAATATTTATGTATTTTTTTAATTGTTGTGAAATTTGGGTTCAATCAACCAAAGGTACCGAAACGTAGCCTTCAATACCCTGTTTTCAGAAAAAAACAAACATATTAAATAAAAAAATCATGATGCCATTTCTCCGCAGGGGTAGGCAGATAGAATGGACCGCCACACTACTCTATCTTGACACATCTCTTTAGCTTCCTCCACACTCATACAAGTCTTTTGATCTCTAATGCGTTCCTGGTATTATGTGTATAATATTTTACCTGTACTCAATAGATGCCTTAAACATTTTTCTGTTTGTAATGTCTTTTGAGTTTATAAACTGATTTGATTTGAAAAGTCATACAAACTCGTAGATTCTTTTGATTATATTCAACCTTCCATAAATCTATCTATCATTTTCAAATAAACAAAAAATTGAAAAAAACTAACTTACTAACCATCACACCGTCTCCCTGAAGGGGTAGGCTGAAAAAATGGACTGCCACACTTTTTTTTCCTGACATATTTCTCTCGCTTTCTCAACATTCATACATCGTGTCATGCACGCGCGTCGATTTCTCTGACTCCTCACATGGCCGACATTCAATATTTGATTTATTTGATCGTGTCACATTTTCCTCGGTCTTCCTCTATTTCTGGTTTCCATTTACATCGTTAACATATAATTTTTTTACCATTCTTTCTTCATTCAAAAAATGGAAGGAATTTTAATATAAATTTTTAATTATATCTCAATAGAGACGAAGAAACAAACTGGAAACTGACTATGGATGATCAAGGTGTTTACAGGACTTATGACCTGTCATTGGTTGGGTTAAGCGCACGCTTTATGTAATTACAACATTCCCCATTCCACCATTGTTATGATCATGTATGATACATTTTTTGGAAGTTGAATATATACTCCAAATCCATACTTATTTTCACGTGGCAGTTCCAGTTAGCCATCTATGTAGATTTGATTGTACTAATTAATTATTTAGATTAATCTATACAATCCATCCACTAACGCCATCTATGAAGAATGATTGTTTTAGCATTTAGCAAACTACTTTATTAACACAATGCGAAGAGGCTACCGCCTCCTATCGCTCTGTTAGAAGTCGCCTGGAGTATCCACTCCTATTTTATACGCCAAATAATTGACCAGAATATTTACAAATATTTGTGAAATGTATACTTATATCTGTATACGAATCCTGGATTTTCACCTGTGGGTGGTTAATTTAAATTTTTAATTATATCTCAATAGAGACGAAGAAACAAACTGGAAACTGACTATGGATGATCAAGGTGTTTACAGGACTTATGACCTGTCATTGGTTGGGTTAAGCGCTTGGGTTAAGGGAATTTTAATACCATGAAAATCTACAACAATTTTTTTTTACATTAAAAAGATATTTACGTACCCATTTTAGGAATCATTGGTCTGATTAAATTGAATGATTTTAAACTAATATTGGTTTTATCGCAAATGTTATATTTGAATTGAGTATTTGTACTGATGCGGTTGTCTCCTTTGTTACAGGCCAAGAAGGAGATCTGCAAGGTGAAGCAGCAGAGGCTGTGGCTGGCGCAGGATGAGTACAAGCACCTCAGCAGCACCCTCACCGCCCTCGCTACCTCCAGAACTAGCTGTGAGTATCCTACCCCCTACTGACTTAACGGCCTACGCGTTTTCGATTGCATTTGTCCGTTGATCAAAGACAGAATACATGTATCGTCATAACCTCTCCCTTGCTGTGCCATTAAAGTACACGCGTTACAATGTTGAGTAATCTCTGCATTCAATGCATTTCAAAATGAGTTTTAAAATATATGTAAGTAATTTTAATATACTTAGGAAATTGAAAACAATCCCTTGCATTTAGAACCAGGAGATTCGCCTCTTTGCAAGCTCGTCGACCCTGTGTTATTTCTTTTGCGATAATAAATGTATAATAAATCTATGCATGGAAGTGAAGCATGGAACTGGCAAAAGAAGGATGAAAGTAAAATAAATGCAGTAGAAATGAGATAGACGAATGTGTGAAAAAACTGTGTGTAACAGTGTCGAATGAAAATATAAGTTTTGATGGTTGAGGTAATAGTTTTTTAAAACTCCATTATTAATTTATAATAGTAAACACAATTGTTTAGTGGTTTTACTTGGATTTAATTTATATAAATTAAATAAATAGTGACAAAATTGTTTCGCCTTGTGAGGGCATTCAGTTGTAAATTAACTTACAACTCATCATTAGTTCTAAGAAAAATCTTAAAATTGTTTTATTTAACAACCTAAAAATTTGTATTATATAATTTCCCCCCACCATTAAATTTTCTAAAATCAATATAAGGACACACTGTTTGGCGATTAGGTTCAGTTTTAGAATGCCCTCGCAAGGCTAAACAAATTTGTCACTATTTATGTAAATTAAATTCAAGTAAAACCACTAAACAATCGTGTTAACTATTATAAATTTAAAATATAAGTGCAAATGAAAATGTTATGAACAAAATAATGAAAGGATCATTAAAATGGTTTAGACACATCTAAAGAATGAATGAAGAAAGAATGTTAAAGAAAGTATATGGTAACGATGTAAACGGAACTAAAGATAGAGGAAGACCGAGGAAAAGAGATGAAAACGGGTTGTTATTGTATGTTCATAGAATTAGTTTTCTCCATATGTTTTATCTTCATCATCGGTAGAACAATATGAAAGAGAGTAATTTTATTACTAATACAAACAAACAAACCATAATGCTGTTTCCTCGGAAAGTGCAATTAATCTTCTGAACGCGGTCTTCTCGGAGATCGACGTCTTTCAAATTAGTGAAAGTATGTTCAGAAGGCAAATGAATACTCTTGATTTTGGAGAGTATCTTGTCTTCCTAATGTCGAATCATCTCTCATACGTTGTTGGTAGTATTCTATATCTTTTTGTCCTGTCAGACCTCAAGGAACCTTCTCCACCCGACTCTGTCGCATGCCTGATGCCTAACATCATCCGAAGTAAGGCCTGCTGCTTTAACCTCGTCCTACAGGGCTCTTCTCCAGTTGGCTCTAGGTCTGCCTCGCTTTCTCTTCCTCTTCCCCCCATAGGGAACCAGTCTAGTGCGCCCTGAGCGATGCAGGCTGGGTTCTCAGAGTGTGACTGATCCACTGTCATTTGCGTCTAGCAACTTGTTCTCTTATTGGCTTTTCGCCTGCCATGGTCCAGAGAATGGCATTTGACACTGTTTGGGGCCAATAGATCTTGAATATTGAGCAAAGGCACCTATTTATAAACACCTGGAGTTTTCCAATAACGTCCGCGGTAGATTTTCAAGTCTCACATCCGTACAGTAATACGCTTTTAACGCTACTGCTGAATATTTTGAGCTTGAGCTTTCTCGAAATGATACTGGAACGCCATACAGGGCGAAGCACAGCTGATATACAATATATTATTTTACCTGTTCTCAATAGATGCCTTAAATTTTAATTTTGTAATATCTATTGATGAAATAAACTGATTTGATTTGCAACATTTTGAATGTTTACAAATTCTTGTAGACAAATACTGAGAGGAGAGACATTTCCAGGGGTAATCTAGTACTGTATGATTTGCAGTGACTTTCACAGTGCATTAATAAAGATTTTCTGCTTAATGCTTCCCAATCTTAATAGATGACGCTAGTGTAGAGTGAACTAAAATGTGTAAAGATAAGCGCGGGATTCTAGCATATATACAAGTTCCAAAAAAATTGTCAGATGTGGTAGTCATAAGAAGGGCGGAATGGGGAATGTTGTTAAACATAAAGCGATCGCTCAACCCAACCAATGACAGGTCATAAGTCCTGTAAGTGCCTCGGCCACCACATTCCGTTCCCAGAAAAACAATTTACATCTTCGTCTCTATTGAGATACAATTAATCCTTATAAAAAAATGATTTGATATGAAAGGTGGGCAGAGAGAATGGACTCTCTAGCTTCCTCCACACTTATACAGCGATGAGAGCAGAATAAATGCGGCAGAGATGAGATCCCTTAGACGTACATGTGTATTACATGGGCTGGTCATGTGTGCCAACGGGATGATGGAAGATGGAGCCAAATGGTTACTACTGAAGGTTGGGTCGGATAAGTGGGGGTGGAGAGGCTTAGGTCCAGCAGTGGATGGAGATAGGCTGACGATGCTATATTACATGTTAATAATGAAATATGTCTCTTGCAGTATGTTCCTCGGGCAGCAGCGGGAGTGCCCGCTATGACCCCGAGCTCCTGCGATCTGACGTGGCCCTCGCACGGGGTCGCGTGGCCCGGCTAAGGAAGGAGCTTCGTCAGGTCCGGGCTGAGCTATCCTGCACCCAGCAGGGCGTGGATACTCTGCATTCGTGAGTTGCCCATTCCTACCCCAAATACTAACTACATTCAAATAATCTTCTCATGCTTTTATATTTTAATAACTTTTATTCATTACGCCAATTTGGCTTGAAAACAAAACAAAAATTAGTAAAATATGGTTCCTAAAAATTCCCAAAAATCTGATATTCATAGTAAGTAACGCATATATGTAAGTGAAACGTGAACAAGAATTATGTAAGGAAGTCATATTAAAAATATATATAGTAAAATCAATGAATTGTTATAATACATGTATTTATTATATTTTTTCTGGCTTCAACACAAATCAAAGACATATAGACAAACAGGAATGAAGTAAGAAATTTAGATAAAAAATATATAAAATTAATGATTTTTGGTTGCTATCTAATTGTTATAAACATTTAATATAACATACCATTCCAAATTCTGGTGTATTAAAAAACAATCATTAAAATATGATCATACCACCTAATGCTAGATTAGCCATGTGTCCCTAGTAATACATATTTTAACAAACTTAATATCTGTAAAAATACTTCGATCAACATTCGGAATTGACATCATCCCTAATAACCCCATAAAACTTCTTGGAGTCGTAAACAATTTGGCATTTCCACATATTTTTAAATAAAAAATTTGCTGTTTTATCCAAAATTTTAATAAAGATGCTTTGATTGATGAATTGGTGATTAATTGAATTATGTTTCTACAGCGTGGAACAGAAGATCAGCAGTAATCAAGGGTGTTACAACATCACCGAGGCCCAGGCCATCATGACGGAGCTGAGGAATATCCAGAAGTCGCTCACCTCGGGCGAGAAGGAGAAGGCCGAGCTCATGCAGTCCCTGGCCAAGCTCAAGGACGACCTCACGCGGCTGCAGCTCGGAGACGTCTCCCCCGAGGTCTCCACGCTCAGCATACCCCAAGAAAAGCTGAGCACGGCCTCGCAGACAGACCTCTGTGCGGACTTAGTACCTTTAGGAACGAGGCTCGCAGAGATGGCCAGAATGAGGTTACAGTACGATGAGTCCAGAAAAAGGATACAGCACATACAGCAGCAGTTAGCCGATTTAGAGGACAAAGTTCACCCTGGACAGGCAGAGTCCGATAGAGATAGATTATTACTCTTCCAAGAGAAGGAACAGTTGTTAAGAGAACTTAGAAGTATAACGCCTAGAACTAAATCCAAACAAGAGATGTCCAACATCCAACAGGAATGCAAGCGGCTGGAACAGGATTTGAACAACGCTTTCGAAATCTCCAACAGGTGCATAACCGATAGGGTTCGGCTGCACGAAGAAAAGCAGCTGCTGTTGCAGCAGTTGAGCGACGCCCTGCGGTCCATGACGACGTTGGAATCTCAGCTCAAGAGCCTGTCTGCGAGCACGCTCTCCGTCTCGAGTAGTTCTAGTCTGGGCTCCCTGTCTACCACCAGTAGCAAGGGCTCCCTCAGCTCGGGGCTGAGCTTCACCGACATCTACGGCGGCCCGCAATGCATCTCCAACCCCCTCCCATTGGACAAGCCCATTGACATGGTGGACCTCCATCGAAGAGTGGAAAGGTAACATTCAACCTTCTTATTAATTATTTAATTTTGTAATTACTTAAATACCACAATACATCTCAATCTGTTCCTACTTTCCTAGTTCGTACGTTTTCTATACCCCAAAGAAAACGGTTATTACGTTTGGCTTTACCCAACTGATTTCTTTCTGGGTATGCTGGACTATCAATGATTGGAAATTAGACAAACTATCTATTTGGGCGATTTTTTTTTTACAACTGATTCATGGTCTTTGACTTGACTTTGTTTGTCCTTGACAATTATCTAGGACAACGGCTACATAGATTTTTTCACCTGTCACTGTGTAGAACCAATCTACCCAAGGTAATGCCCGTGAGCAGGGCAATAATCCTTCTAAACTGCATCTCTTCAGATGTGTACATTTTTCACGATAATGAGGCTACCCTCAGAAAGCATCTATCTCTAATGTATTAAATTGCTATTTGTTTTTCTAATTGTACTCTTGTTTTTTTTAAACTTATGCTATTACTAATGTTTTTTTTTTAATTATTATTCTGTATTTATTCAGATTTTTTAATAAATAAATAAAATTGAATTGAATACCACAATGTACATCTTCACACATTATTTACCAACGAATTTTAATATTTTAAGTTAGAGCATATTTATTTATAAAATTTTAAGTTCATAGTAAATATATTTTTTAAATGAATAGTTCAAATTTGAAATGAATATAGTGATTTACGTAATTCTGAGAATTATTTCCAGTACGCAGCGTAGAAAAACCAACTTTTGGTTGTTTACGGTTGGCAGCGAAAAGCCAACTAGTCGGCTTTTGGTAGTTAATGTTTAGTTTTATTAGTATTTCTTGTGCCCTTAATAACTCAATGTTTTTTATTTGAAGGTTACTTCGTGGCTCCAGTTCCGGACTGGGTGCTAGCGGCTCCCAGCCCAGCCTGAGTCCTCGCAGTAGCCTGAGCTCTGTGAGCCCGCCCGTGTCGCCCCCGACTGCCCCGCCCCCCGCCTACGACCATGCTCTGCGCCCCCCCGCCTTGGACCGTGTTCAATTAGAGGAGCGGCTCGCCGAGTTCCGAGCCGTGCATGATTCCGACCCAAGCGGACTGCTCAACTCACTGATATACATGTCCAACTCGGAGTTATCTGTTTCTGGAGGCAAGGATCCCCCGCTTTCTCCCATCTCGGAGACTCCTCC
The DNA here is from genome assembly GCA_022606425.2 of Lepidostoma basale. Classification (NCBI taxonomy): domain Eukaryota; kingdom Metazoa; phylum Arthropoda; class Insecta; order Trichoptera; family Lepidostomatidae; genus Lepidostoma; species Lepidostoma basale. The sequence goes on along the minus strand of JAHDVF020001001.1, from coordinate 1,149,588 downwards.
TCCTCTGACATTGGAGCAGGAGGAGCTCCTGCAATCCACGTCGGGGGCTCTTTCTGGAACTCCGAGCTCAAGCGGTACGTTGTCGTTTTGTAAGTAGTCTAGTTTCATTTTCTTCTATATTCGCCTTCACTTTTTTTTGGATTCACTCTAATTAAACATTTTGTTTTTAACTGTTATCAATGTTAAAATATGTTAATAAAAACTAGTATTTAAAATATTTTTAACCCCTAAGTGCTGCTGACAGTAAATAAAAATTGGTTTTCAAACTGCGGCAGACTTCATTTACAGCTCATATTTGAAAAACTTACTAACTAACCAACCATCACGCCGTCTCTCCGAAGGGATAGGCTGCCGTAAGCGGCTAAAATGGACTGCCACACTTTTCTTTCCTGACATATTTCTCTCGCTTCCTCAACATTCATACATTGTGTCATGCACGGGCGTCGATTTCTCTGACTCCTCGCGTGGCCGACATTCAATTTTTGATTTATTTGATCGTGCCACGTTTTCCTCGGTCTTCCTCTATTTCTAGTTCCATTTACATCGTTAACATATACTTTTTTTACCATTCTTCATTCATTCTTTCCATATGTCCAAACCACCTTAATGATCCTTTCATTATTTTGTTCATAACACCATCATTCGCACCACATTCACTTCTTATATTTTCATTCGACACTATCATACACAGAGTATCGACACATTTGTATAAGAGATCTCATTTCTACTGCATTTATTCTACTTTCATCCTTCTTTTACCAGTTCCATGCTTCGCTTCCATACATAAGGGTCGGTAGAAGAACACTATCGTCTCATATTTGAATGTATTTTATAAACCTTTTTACTTTAATTCCTTGCTATTAAATTGTACGTATTTTTACTAGGATCTGGGACTATCTGTTTGAATATAAACCTTTTTATCTTAGTTCCTTGGAATTGTACCTAATATTATGAGGAACTGTGACTATATGACTATGAATGTAGTCAACCACATTTGGAGATCAATTATTTTTTTAACTGCAAATGAAGGCAGCTGCAGAGTTGGGTTTAATATTTTGTCTCTTTTTTAATTTAAACTTGTAATACTGCTAGTAATAGCCTCTTTGTTTAATTGGTTAATTTCTCCAACAGGTACAAACAGTAGGTCAGTGTCGGCGGCAGTCAGTGACGAGTCGGTTGCGGGTGATTCCGGAGTATTCGAGGCCTCCTGTCGGCTTCGGGATGCTCAGCCCTCTTCTTCTGCAGGTAAACACACTCACTTCTTATAACCGTCTTCCACGCATACCAAAATTCCGCGTATAAATGTTTTTATCTAGTATGATGTAAATTGCAATGTTATGCTTTATTTGACTCTAATATAATCAATGATTGCTATGAAGATTTGATTTGTAAGAAAATATCATTTTAAAATTGACATTTCGTTTAAAATGAGTAGATGAAAATTTGCAGCTTAGCAAATACAGAAAGAGTAATGTTTGCTCAGCGGTCTTAGGGTTAATGAACGCATCATTCAAATATGAATGTTTCTTTAATATTTGTTGCAGAACTGACGGCACAGATACAAATAAAACTTCAATATTCCCAAGAAGAGCAGACGCTCTACGTCGGCGTGCAGAAAGTTAGAAATCTCCAGGTTCTCGCCATCAAAGAAGAAGAATTTATGTGAGTATATGCCACAATACTTCTACGATTATTAAGCTATCGTACTTTGTAGCGTTCGGTGTCCTAATAGTGTTGTCTCTCCTCAGATACGTACGAGCATTCCTCCTTCCCGCAGTGCGTGAGGCAGGGGCCCCCCTGCCCGCGCCTCTTCGCCTGCCTCTGCCTATCCCCGCCCCGCTTCTGCGACTACAGACCCTCCGTGTGCACGCCTGTCGCCGGCAGCATTCACTGGTCAGTATTTAGATTAGTAATTTTTTGATATATACTACTGTGATAAAAAAATAAGGTGAATTATTCATTCAAACTTCACGGGTACTATTCGCCTCAAGAGGCCAGAATTATTATTGGTATTTGCACTACGATAACGCACCGTCCCAAACTCAGCCCATATCATTCCACAACCACCGTATTCGCCTGATTTAGCACCATGTGACTTTTATCTGTTTAAACTCAAAAGACCGCGCCGGGGACACTGTTTCAACTGGATTAAGGGGATAAAAGCTGAATTGAAGAAAGTATTCAAAGCCATCCTGGAAAAGTTGACTGTTTTGAGGTTAGGAAAAAATGTTGGCATAAGTGCATTGTGTCGGACGTGGAGTACTTTGAAGTTGATGAAATTGATCGAGAATTTTTTCATCTTATAAACAAATTCATCTTATTTTTTTAATCACAATATTAAATATTAATCACCTCATGGGCAATGCATTAACTTGGTGAAATGGAGTCTATGATGATAACTAGCCAACTATAAGCACTCCTCAGAGTCCACAATGTTCCGAACACTTCGTTTGTCGAGTATTGTGTTGATTGATGGTGTGAGTGCGATGAAAATACCCCATTATGGCGAGAGCGAATTTTCTCTGAGACTAATCACATCTGAAAAAAATATTCTTAATGTTAGTTATTAAGATTACTTAAAAAAATAATATGTAAATAAGATTGTAAAATTTAAATAATTGAAACATTTGTGTAATTTGTTTTTAACATCACTTTATTTGTATTTTTTTTTAACCAACCAGTTTGGCTCCAACCGGAGCTTTGTCATGGTAGCTGAACAAACTGGTTCGGTTCAGTTTCGGATGAAGCTTCGGTGCACTCTAAAAAACAAATGAAGCGGTTTAAAAACAAATTACACAAGTGTTTTAAATTATTTTTTACAATGTGACATCACAAATTAACCACCCTACCTTCAAGTAATTTTCCGAGAAATGTGCAAAAAAAACAGGTTTTTTATTAATGAAATTTAATTATGTATTAATTTTATTTTTTTAAATTACGAAATGTCAAATACTCGGCCGCACACTTCGCCTGCCCCTTGTAAAACTAACATATTTATGAAGACTTGTGCTCAAGTTTTGATGGCACACGCGCGTATCCCTAACAGTTTGTACATTTTAGGTACATTACTTTTTCTCAAGCGCGTACGTGATACGGGATAGCGCAGAATGGTACAGTCAAAGCAAACGTATCACGTACGTTAAAATAGGTAGGGTGGTTAAGTAATAGTTGAATGAAATGATATTTTTTAAGAACTACTTCCATTTTGGTCTTTATTTCGACAGCGACTGGTTTCACCAGGTTCGCTCGTATCAACAGACCGGTGACACTGTTATAAACTTTTTCCTTTGTATTATATTATTTATAATGATTTATATTTTAAGTGCGCCGTTTTGTAAAATCAATTAATCCAAGGGCGCACTAGGAATAGACTGATCGAACTGCGCAGTCTTAAGAAGTTTCTTAAATTTAACGTCACTATCCTCATACTTAATACTAACATGGAGGCTATTCCACGCCAATCATAGAAACTTGGACCGACTGGAATTGTAATGTTGTTTTAACCAGATTCTACATAAAAATAATATTAAAATAAATATTACAAATTAAGTGCTTCATACCAAAGTATAAGATTTTTTTAATACCATATATTATTAACTAACTACTAACTAATTAGTATTACTGTATATTGTTTGGACCTGTATACAAATATGAATATTGGATTGATGTTCCTACATTTTTCGTTCAGGGTTTCGCTCAAGTCAGCCTAGCAGACTTCAGCGGAGACGCAGTGTCTGTCCGCTGGTATAACATGTCAGCGGAAGGGGCCAGCGGTTCGGACGCTGGCTCCGGGCACACCGAGAGCTCCGACGAGTCCACGCTCATACCCTCGCAGACCAGCACCCTCACTAGGAATCAAGGAGGTAACAATACACGCAATTATATTCCTCTCGTGCTATAAAACCTTTTAGTAAAATGTTTAAAAATAATATTTACCCACAAATTACATTATTAAATTTTCATTGATATCAGGTGGTGAGGAAATAAACAGCGCAGCCCCTGCGGAAAATTCCGTGTCTTCGGATGAAGAGGAAGACGATGAGGAAGCGGACGGGGACGAGGAAGAAGAAGAGAATCCTTTCATGCTGAATGCCCAGGAGTACCTTAGCACTTTCGGAATTGATCAGGTACGGAATTAATAATTTACAATGATTTTGTACAAATTATCTCTGGTGAACTCTGCGTACAGATTTTTCACCCTTCTCCGTTGACCCTCATTCTAAAAGCACGTGAACATTCATGCGGCTTGTGTATTTATATATCTATGTATAAAATAATAAGTACTTTGGCATTAGTATTCAGCAACAATTACATAATAATAATAATAATCAAATGATTTTACTGAAATTTCTTGGACTAATTTTAAATAATAATGAAATAAAACAATGTTTTAAAAAAATACTAACTAACTAACTAACCATCACGCAGTTTCTAGGCGGTAGGCAGAGAGGATGGATCGCCACATTGTTCTATCCTGACATAACTCTCGCGCCTCTTCTACATTCACGCATCGTAACATGCACGATCGTCGATTGTTCCCATTTCGAATACTTCTTTTTCCATTCACACTACTTATATATATCTTTTTAACCATTCTTCTCTTATCCATTTGTTCCATATGTCCAAACTATCTAAGTGACCCTTTCTTAATTTTATTTATCATTCATTCATCTGCCTTACATTCCTTTCTTACTTCATCATTAGATATTCTATCATACATTGTTTTTTTCACAAATTCTTCTTAGTGACCTCATTTCTACGTCATTTTTTAAAAATAGTTTCTCTTTTCTCCTTTCTAAAGCATCAATAATAATAATAATAATTAAGCTAATTTGTATAGTGCCGTTTTCGTGAATAGCTCACCCCAAGGGCGCTTTGATAATGTTTTTAGTCATGAGAGCTGCATGTGACACCAGCAATCAGATAACCGTTGCTTACATTTTATGGGATATTTTGAAAAGGTGGGTTTTTAGGTGAGATTTAAAATCTGTCGGATTGTCAATGCATCTGAGGTGTGCAGGAGCATATTCCAGGCGGACGGACCTGCCACTGCGAAAGCCCGATCTCCGAAATTTGTCCGGGGGTTGCGCTTTGGCTCAACTAATCTAATGCAGTCATTCCAATAAAATTCTAGAAAACGGAGGTTTTCATTTCTATTAATAATCGTTTTATTTAATTATTACACATAATAATAGGTTGAAAGCCATCTCACCTGCAATATAATAAATAATACAATTTATTTTAAAGTAACGTTTGATTGACGGATGTGTGGCATTTTGCAGATAATGGAAGCAGACGAGGAGTTGGACAGCAGGCAGGGCGTCCCGTCCACAGAGGAGAAGGAGACCAACACGGAGTGCTGCATCGTGTGCCCCGATAGCGGGAGACGCCTGCTCTCGGCTGACGATCGCCTCGCCATCAAGCGCTCGCAGACCTTCTCTCCCACGCCGCAACTAGCGAAGAACCAATACATCTGCAGGTCAGCATGTCTCCTGAATATCTCTATAATTTTGCCGATCTAAAACAGCAATAAACCACTTTGATTGTCCAGTTTCCTGTATTTTTAAAGACAGTAAAATAATTTGACAACGCTGTGAAATCAGTCTCTGTAATATCAAGCGAGTCCCCAACCGAAACACTTTAGTGTGGCCATAGCCTTATAGTTTTTAGATATATTATTTTTTCTTAAGTGTGTATGTGATACGTCATAGCGTCATAGTATCACATACGTTCATATGCATAGGGCGGTTAATTTAATTAGTTTTATTTATAGTTTTAGATAAACTTAAGGCGTTAACACTGTGAAATTCCATATCAATGAATTTTGTTTACAAATTAAAACACTTTTTTTCGCTTTTGAGTTTATTTTTCTCAATATGTTTCGAGAGAACGATATATAAACTAACTAAAATTATTACAAAATGAATGCAAGAACCTAGGAACATAATATATATATAACATGTGTTAGTTAACATAGGCAGAGTTACCAGGGATATAACATTACAAGATCAATGGGTTAAATTTTGAAAAGGATTTTTTGAATGGATGTTTTGGGTTGAGGGTGATTTATTACTCTAAAGCAGAGGTTCCCAAATTGTTTTGTCCCGTAGACCCCTTGCTGATTTTTTCTAATTCGTGTAGACCCCCTGCTTTTCTAACTGATTACAAAAAAAATGGTCGCTACCGATTTCTACTGGCCGGAAGTCGCTGTCGAGCTAAAAAAGAAAAAAAAGGTCACCAACGATTTCGATCGTCCGATTTTCCCCAATTGAGCTAAATAAAAAAAAAGGTCGCCGAAGATTTCGATTTGCGTTTCAATATTCAGCTTCAATTTAATTGAACCATCTCGTGGACCCCCAATTTTTTTTTTGCAACTGTCGTAGATCCCATGCAAGTTGTCGTGGACCCCTGGGGGTCTATATAGACCACTTTGTGAATCACTGCTCTTAAGCTGAAGCTATTATAATTTAGTAAAGAACAGTTCATGTTTTGGGACAAAAACAAATGGCCATTGAAACACGAGTAGAAAAAATAATTTGAAATATGTCAAGAAAAATAAACTCAAAAGTGGAAAAAACAGTGTTTTAAAAATTTATACAAAAATTCGTTTTATAGTATTGAACCTAAGAAAGTACTTATAAACATCTCAAGTAGTTATAATATGTTAATTAATTGTACGATTGTTTCTAGATTGAATCGATCAGAGTCAGACTCGTCGATGCCCCTGTACCGACGTTCGCAGCAGGCCACAGCGCTATCCTTTGACCGGCACGCTGCGGCGAGGAGATCTCTGCGGTGGGGACGAGAGCGACCGCCGGCACCGCCCTCCGCGCGCCCTGCCGCACCTCGCCGGGCCCCGCGCACCTCCCTGGACCTGGAGCTAGACCTGCAGGCGCAGAACACACGCCTCACCACCTTGCACTCGGAGATACAGGGCCTGAAGGACCTTAAGCAGAGGTTGGTCACCATTTTAATTTTTTTTTCGCCATTTTATTGTCACAAGTATCTCAGAAGTATCCCCAATATGTCGAAGTCAGTGAGGCCGTACGATTTCCAGAATTGATAATATATTTGTTTATGAACACTTATGTATAATCCACTTTATACTTAGGAAATTCAAAAACTTTGTTATAATCCACTATTTAATAAAAAATATAAAAAAAACACGACATGTTTCGGAGGATACCTCCATCTATCATAGATATCTCCGACAGCGACAGCACAGATTGTTTTACCTACCGGCTGCCAGAACCAATCTGCCTCTGGTGACACCGGTGGGAAGAGCAATTAGTCTGCTGAACGCGGTCTCCTCGGAGATCGACGTCTTTCATGTTAGTGAAAGTACGTTCAGAAGGCAAATACTCTTAATTCTGAAGAGTATCCTGTCTTCCTAATGTTGAACCATCTCTTATGCGTTTCTGGTAGTATACTATATATAATATATTATTTTACCTGTTCTCAATAGATGCCTTAAAAATAAATTTTGTAATGTCTGTTGATGAAATAAACTGATTTGATTTGATTTGATTTGATCTTCAGGTGTAAAAATATAATAAAAACTTAACAAAAAAGACTTATAAAAAACGCATTTAAAATTCAATACAATAATTCAGATTTAAAAATTAACCCGTGCTATTTGTTATAAGTAGGTACTAACAATTATTTTTTGACAGTAAGAACTAATAAATAATAATAATACATGATAAAAATATAAAAAAAATTGTAATTTAGAAAAAACATAATTTATATAGAAATCAATAAATGATTAATCTGCATTTGATTGGGAATAGGAGATTGGGAGATTAAATGTAGACAAAGTATTTATAGAGAAAGGAGTAAAAGGAGGAATCTGATTAATAATTATGTTTTAAAAATTTTAAATTTCAGGTTAGTTTTTAAATTAGATTTATTGAATCGAATTTTAAATGCATTTTTTATTAGTCTTTCTTTGTTTAGTTTTTATTATATTTTTACACCTGTAGATGGAGGTATCCTCCGAAACAGGTCATGTTTTTTTTAATAATTTTTATTAAATAGTGGAATAAACAAAGTTTTTAAATTTCCTAAGTATAATACAATGGAATTCCACAGTGTTAATGCCTTAGCATTCAATAATTAATCCACTTTCTTTATTAAATATTTTTACAAATACAATATTATTCAAATGAATGTTTCTTGAACAATCATGTAAAACTCTATTATAATTTTATTATAATTTATGGGAATGACATGTTTGGCCTTTCTAAGCTATTCTCAAATGTTAATGTATGTATTTAATATTGGTCAGGTTGGAAGTGGCACGTGAGCGTAACGACCCTCTGGTGGCGCAGTGGGCCTCGTCAGACGCTGAGCTGGCGGGGCTGTGCTCCCGGGCCGCCGGGGGCCAGGACCGCCGGGCAGCCCGCGCGGCCCAGAAGGCCTGCCGCGACCTCTACCGCCTGCGCAAGACCAAGGCGCCCCGAGGCCGGCCTGACCTCATCACCTTCCAGTAAGTATATTATGCCAAACTAAAATATTGTGGTCTCTATATTATGTAAGAAAAAACTATTGAACTATACAATATTTTTTTGTTTTGTTTAGCACGTTAACTTTCGTAGTACTTTTCAAGATTCCAGTGTAAAAAAAGCCTATTTAATTTAATTGTATTATATTGGGTGTTTCGAAAAGTTCGGTCTGTTTTATAAGAGGCTTTTGGCTGCTTCAAGCCTTCAAATCTGGGGGCTATTTTTTTAATTCACATTCGAGCTCAGTCCGCATATCTTTGCATTCACACAACATTTGTTATATCACTCCTTAAAATGTCAAAGCAATTGATAACTAATTGTTGTATTTTTTCCCTACAGAGAGAAGATGGTCTTCTTTACCCAATACCGATCGAGTGTTCCTGTGGTGCCGTGCGACGAGGACCCTCTGACCGACAGCCCCGATACCTTGAAGCTCACTCCCGACTCGCCGGAGAACGAAGAGATTGGCGAGACCGGGGACCCCGAAGAGACAGGCGAGGCGGGAGAACCCGAGGAGACTCCGGAGGACTTCTCCCGCCTGTCGGCCGGCTACCAAGTCCGGAGGAGCGGACGCTGCAAGAACGTGGTGGAGAAGTCCCTGCAGGAGGGCGCGGAGAGCGGGCCCCCTGAAAGCGCGGAGCCCGACCCTGCCCCGGGCCAAGAACCAACGGCCGCGCAGGACTCCGCCCGCTTCCAGTACCTGGTGGACCGCGTGCTGGGCGTACAGGTCTGAGAGATCTGACGCCGCTTAGTGAATTCGATTATTCGCACTTGTAGACTGGAAAATCTCATTTGTTTAAGATGCATAATATTTGGTTAGCCGAAAGTTCAAGCGTAAGTTAGAGAAGACGTGGAGGGAAGGAGGTAAATGAATATACCAAACGTTGAAATGATCAAATTACAAAAGATATATTTGTGCCATAAGGGTATGGTATGGAGAGGAAGTGTTGTGCGGGAACTAGTGAGGAGGGCTGTACATATCACGCCGGGCCGGGAGATACCTCTTACCATTGAAAGATAAATGAAACATGTAAATTATTTTGATACGGGGACGTTTGCAATTTGTAACAAACATTAATATTAAGTGAAATTTTTATTCTAGTGCGATTTAAAAATAATATATAACATTGTGTTCAGTAACCAGTAGCGTCGGGAGCCCAACCCACCGATTCCCTAAGTTATTCATAGCTCGTAGTCCCGACCGCTCTTGTTCTCTCCTACGGCAGCGTGGTCCGCGCTGTTCAGGCCACACGAGGCCGTCCAATCATCGTTAGTGCCTTTGGAGGATTCCGCAGAATGCCAAGGTTTAGAATCTCCCGAATCTCCAATGTTGTATTGGTATTATATTGTATGTATTTATAATTTAAAATTTAATTCAACCCTTGTAGGACTGTTTCATATCACTTCTGTTCATTCGTCTACTTGTTTTTCTCTGTAAAATTATTATCTGACGCATGAACAATTAGATTAATATAATTTTAAAACTCGTAGATAACTGCTGCAATCTGCACAATGAAATAAATTGATACATTTGTAGTATCATTGAGCAAAATCTTTCCGTTTGAATTGTTTAATCTGAATTGACTTTAGAACCTGCGATATTTTGTTTGACAAATGATTAAATATTTCAAAGGAACCATTTGTTGAATCTAATCACAGTTATAAATCCATGAAACAATCCTACGAGGGTAAAAACATTTAATTAGATTATTCAGAAAATTGAAAAAAAAAAATTATTCATGTTGAAATGTAGTTTTCATAGGATTTATTTTTTGTATATGATTCCGTTTTGCCAAATGAGAAAAATCTGTGTATTGTTGGTACAAATAGGAAGGGAATTTTAGTTAATTAAGTTGATGAATGGTGAAATTAGTTAAATTAAATAATACATTTCTCATACAAAATGTTGACATCCATTGCCGACTGCAGCAAGCATACCTTTGTAAATACGTTCAACGGGCCGCTACGTCGGGCTAAATACTAACCTTTACGCCGTCTGGCGTGAAGATGCTACGTTTCCCAAATTAATAATTCCTCCTCAAAAGGGAAAATATACAATTCATACCTCTTTTCGCTTTCTAATACATGATATATTTGTCACATTGATTAAAATTGGTATAAAATATTATTTTTTTGGATGTGAAGTGTCGAATCGTTTTTTGGGAAATATTTATTAATTTGGGAACAGCGCTTGGTGGAGCATCATCAGTTTTATGTATGGTGCCTACGGGCGTGGAGACCAAGCCTCGCGATGCGGCCCGTTCTCAACTCTAATAGACTGAGCCCTTATAGTCATGTTTCTCAACATTGTATCCGTCGACGATTTGTTAATTGTATTTATTAAACTGATATTTTTAATAAAGGGTATAAATGTAAAAAATAGTTTCTTCCGACATTTTTATATGTGCAAAGTCTCAAAAACATTTCCCTTAATACGTATAAATGTTATATTTATTTGTATTTTTATATCCTTGAAAAATCTTTAATATATCAATTTATTTTCAAGCCCTCTTGGAACTGATGCCCGATATTTTCGATGCGACGCGTGTTAGTTCACCAAAGGTCGACGTTCGTCAATTTTGAAAATGTGTTTTTTTTACGATAAAGTTTTTTTGACTTTATAGTCGAAAGGAAGTGCTAATTAGGGCCGCCTTTTAAGAGGGTTTGGAGAAACTAGAATTATAAATTTGTTGTAAAATATTTTGTGTACATAGACATTTAGTTTCCTAACATCATTAAAATGTGTTCGCGAGGCGAAGCTAGTTTAGGGAATACATAGCCTTTAAAAAACCAACAAATAAAAAATGAATTGTTAATATACTTGTGTTTTATTTTATATTTTACATACAAGAGAACATGCGTACATTTCTTAAGTAAAAACAACGCCAGCCTGATTCCTGTATAAAACTTTATTAAAAATATACATCTTACATTTTATTTACTGCTTACTTCCAATCACAAACAGGTCACAATCAAGTCACAGAGAAACATATCAATTATACAAAGGAACAGGCTAGTTCTAAATTTATAACAGAGATTTCATACAATCCGACAGAAGTACATACTTGTATTTGGCTAAAATTAGAACTAAACACGTATGTTGGACAATACGCTGATTGCACTACTATCAGTTCCCATCTCAACATTCATTACAAGTCTCGATTTATATGCCCATCTTTGTTATATGAGCTGAATGCAGAAGCAATCGCTTTGGTCCCGTTTTATATTGGTTAAAGCAAACAAAACTCTTCACTAGTGAAGATGCCACACATTTTCAAAGCAAGTTTTTTAAAATAAACAAATACCAAACAATGTATTTATGTATTGCTAGTGTTTGAAATCAAAAGGTAAGATAAACAAAATTAAATAGTTAAAATCTTCTAAAAATGTCAGTTGAGAGAGCATATATATGATCCTTGAATCCTGATAACTAACTAATCCTGATAATCCTTGAATCCGTTATTTGGTCACCGCCTGGGATCCGATATTCTCTGATGGTTGAGCGAGTGCAGAAAAAATTTCTGCGCTTTCTTTACCTCAGGGAGCGCGGTTATTACCCGTGGCTCTTTCCGACTGAATTCTTGCTAGGTATGCTAAGCTACCAATCATTGGAGAGAAGGAGGAACATTCACTTGGGAGTTCACTTCTTTCAGCTGATTGGCGGCCGTATACAGAACTCGGATGTCCTGAGTGATGTAGGTCTATTTGTCCCTGATAATTACCTTCGTCAAAGACAGCACAGATTGTTTTATTTGCCACGCTGCAGAACCAACCTGCCAATGGTAATGCCTGTGGGTAGGGCAATCTTATTGCTTAATCGGATCGCCTCGGAGGTCGACATATTTCGTGATAGTGTGAGTTGCCTCAGGGATGCAATATCAATGTTATGATTTTTTCTTACTCTTAAGCTTAATTTTTATTTTTTTTAATGCTTCTCTGTTTATAATGTAATTGCAAATGATTTGGAATTGTATGTCTGTAATGTTTGTGATTATTAGCAAAATAAATGAAAAAAAAATGAAAAATAAGCAGTTTCGAGATGAAATTGTACACAACATAGCGCCACAATCTAATAAGGGAGTCTTTTCACTTTTACAATATACTTGCATGATTAATTACAAGTGTAATAACATTTATTAACAAATTATTCACATTCCTAAACAATCAGTCAATCTTTACTTCAAAAAAGTATCCAAATTTGTTTGCTTTTTTCATTTAATGTTGACTGCAAAAACACTGCATATTAACCATATTTCCAAAGAGTTCAAACTTCACCACTGTATTTATTGTATAATAACCATCAGTCACACGGAATTTCAAAAAGTGCATAATTACGAAGTTGTTCCATTCGGCCGATTACTTTCTTCGGCCGAAGGAGTCCCCGTATCAGTGTTTGCCGCGCTTGTTCCCAGCCGGGGGCTTCTGGAGGGCGAAGGGGCCCTGCTCGGGGGTGCGCAGGGTCCAACAGAGATTGCCAACCCCCGCCCCTGTCTCCGCCCCCAGCCCCGAGGGCGGGGAGCTCAGCGACCACGATGTGTTGCCTGCCGCCAGTAATTTATAATGTTTAAAATATATATTCTCATCATCGAAAAGAAGAGTGTATATCAAAACTCACCTAAGGTGTTGGGGGCTGTGGTAGGGGCTTTGGCCGAGAAGGAGAGCCCCCCGAATCCCGGAGGCCCCAGGAGACTGAAGGGTGTCGGCCCCAATGAATTTGCTTTCGCTTTGTTCACTCCTGAAGGAAAAACATTAAAAAAATTATCTTAAAGCTGTGTGGTAAAACACTATTACAGTAAAAGTCCGATAATTCGAAATTCAAGGGACCGGATTTCCCAAAAAAATTCGAATTACGAATTACGCGATCACTAAAAAAAAATTTTTTTGCGCCAACTGCTGCGGGTTGGAACATCGCGGCCATTATTTCGTTCTGTCAAAATAATAATTATAATGTAAAGTGTTCATAATATGTAATAAAGAATCATATTTATTGTTTCTTGAATAATAATAAAAATAATTAGGCTAATTTGTAGTGTAATTTCGAGAATAGCTCACCTCAAGGGCGCTTTGACAATGTTTTTAATCACGAGAGCTGCATGTGACACTAGCAATCAGATAACCGTTGTTTACATTTTATGCAATATTTTGAAAAGGTGGGTTTTTAGGTGAGATTTAAAATCTGTCAATGCATCTGAGGCATGCAGGAAGCATATTCCAAGCGGACGGACCTGCCGCTGCGAAAGCCCGATCTCCGCAATTTGTCAGGGGGCTGCGCTTTGGCTCAACTAATCTGCCTATTTCCGAGGAGTTTACTAATCGAAACATAGATCAGCACCACAAAGTTCAGATATATAGGCTGGTGCCATTCCGGACACTTGAACAAGTGAAGATCTTTTAGATGTTGTGAAATATGCGAGTTTTTTGGAACACCTTTTATAAGTCCTGCTGTCGCATTGAACAATGATGTTATAAAATAATGAATGCGAAATGATCTACTTAAAGCACCCTTCTGATTTATATAACATCATTAAGTATTCATTATCTATATGTTAGCATTGTATACACAAGTATGTAGTCATAAAAGTCTTTATCTAGTTCTGTCTCTCTTTTAAAGGTTGGTCATGTAAGAAGGAATGTGAAGGAAGCTAGAGAGGTATGTCAGGATAGAGTAGTGTGGCGGTCCATTCTCTCTGCCTACCTCTACCACAAGGAATTATCATGTATAACAATTTCTTCAAGTGACCAAATTATCATTCGCTTTGCTAGTCTAAGGGAATGGTTTGCAGAAAAATGTAACATTTCTACTGGTTCATGGGATGCCACTTGGGCCTTTTAATGTGGTAGTCTCCCGTTGCTTTCCACATTTGTGTGCACAGCAGGTTATTTGAACCCAATTACCGTTTACAACTTTTAAGCTATTGATTATCATGACTTGTGATAGGGTAGTTAATCAATTGCCATTTTATTGTCACGTGAATTCTACCCAGACCAAAGACAGTGTGAGAATCAGACTTTCATTGCTGGGAATCGAACCCAGGACCATCGGTGTGGAAATCATAGCTGTTGCCACTCTGCCATTAAGGCTGTCAATCTATCTATCGACTTTCTTGGCTGAACTGATAGTAATAAATGTGCTTACCCAGAGCAGCGAGTGGATCGTTGACCACAGCGCTAGGGGCAGGCAAGATTGTGTTACCGGGGCCGGCTCTTGATATGGGGTCCAGGGAGAAGGATGCTCCCACACCTCTGCCCTGCCCTTTCTCTGCAAACACATCCGTGGGGTCCTTCAGCACGTTTCGGCGCAGGGAGATGTACTGCGCCTTCTGTGCTTCCACCTTCGAGGGAACACAAACCATAATTAATATTCTATATCCAAATGAACTGAATCTGAAAAAATATTTTTTTTAGTGTACATACGAGGTATGTTCAAAAAGTATCGCGAATTTTGAATTTGCGCAGGTTACGTATATTCGATTTTTTTGTGGCGTTATGTTGGTACTCATGTCTCTCACTTATGCCGACAAGTTCGGCCATTTTGAATGTTCAGTTAATTTATTACAGCTGCTTGTTTGCATGTGTTTTTGGCTAGTCTTCGATTTTTGCCCATTCCAAAAAAATGGATCAAAGAATCTGTATCAAATTTTATGTGAAAAACAAAATTAAGAAGAGCGTGCCGGACGCCCGAACACATCAACAACAGACGAAAACATTGAAGAAGTGAAGAACATAGTATTGGCCAATCGTCGAAGCACCGTAAGAGAAGTGCTGAGGACTTAAACATATTGATTGGCTCGTGCCATTTGATTTTTACCAATGATTTAAGCATGAGACGGGTCGCCGCGAGATTCGTACCAAAATTGCTCAATTTCGCATCGTTGCTTGTGCGTTGCTTTTTGGCCAAAAACAACACACTAATAATGCCGAAGACACCGTATTCCCCAGATCTGGCCTCCTGTGACTTTTTCTTGTTCCCGAAACTGAAGAAGCCCATGAAAGGATGACGCTACGCTACGATTGAGGAGATAAAGACGGCATCGAAGGAGGAGCTGAACAAGATCACAAAAAATGATTTTTTGAAGTGCTTCGAGGATTGAAAAAAACGTTGGCACAAGTGTATAATCTGGTGAGGATTACTTTGAAGGGGACAATATAGATATTCATGAATAAATAAATCATTTTTGATAAAACACAAAATTCGCGATACTTTTTTAACAGACCTCGTATACAACATGTTTTTTGAACCCAATTTGTTTTAGCTATTGATTCTCATGACATGTGATAGGTAGCTAGTATCTTCTTCATCTTTGGTGTTACAATTCTTGGTGGGTCTTAGCTTCTTCCAAGAAACGTCTCCATCTCGTCCTGTCTCTAGCCGCCACTTCCCAGTCTTGTTGCCCCAGGACCCGACAGTCTGCCACGGCACCATCCAACCATTGCAGTCTCGGCCTGTCAATGCTTCTTCGCTCTACTGGATTGTCAAACAACACTCTTTTGGGGAGCTTCAGATACCCATGGGGTGCAAGTGCCCTAGCCAGCGCAGTCTGTTAATCTTTATAAACTTGACAATTCTGACGTCCCGGTATAGATCGTAGAGCTCTGTGTTGTATCTCCTTCTCCATATCTGACCATCCTTAATGGGTCTGAGGGTTCTGTGGAGGATCTCCCTTTCGCGGTAGCAAAGACAAGATAGAAGATGACTCACCAGTTGGTGTACGGCCTGCAGACGCCCGGCTACGGCCACAAAGGATTCGTGGATTCTCCTCATACCCAGGGTCAATTCTAAAATAATAAAAACAAAATGAAAAATACAACCTAATTAATTACCCATCAACAATAAGTATTGAGAGATATAACTTGTATCTGGAACATTTTCAACTTAACCCATTGCACCACTAATAAAGATGAGATAATTTGTTCATACAACACACTATTTAATTTTGACTCATTTTTTTATTACAATAACATTTAGACTAAATTACACACAAAATAAAAATGGTAAAACATAAAAGCATAATTTTTTGTTTGTTTGTAAGCTAGATCATTATGGCTCATCCCCAGGTAGTTTTGGAAGAGTGTGATAAGCTTTAAAGCATTCTGGCATGTGGAGAGTCACCAAACATTTCTCACATTCCCATCAAAACATTGTTCGAAGGCGTAAAATCACTAGAATCACTAGAATATTCATCAACTTCATTCTCACTGCCACTTTCCAAAAGGATTCGCAGTATTTCATCCTCATTTGATGAAATATTACAAGCGCGACGAGTTTGTTTACGAGTGCGTTCGGCCAATTTTGGAGGTATTGACAGATTTAAAAATATTGTAATATTTTGTAATAAATAATGGGAAATAAATTGTGATTTTATTATGAAATCATTAAGCGAAATATACTTATTTATGTCATTTTATAAATAAAGTTATTGTCATTCAGTTTTAACCACTTAATGTTTTTGAACGAGCAGTGCTCGCGCGCGGCGCATGTATCGTATCGCGCCAACCCGAGCACTGCTCGCGCGTTTCGACTTGTTTGTGTTACACAAGGTAAACTAACAAACAGAGTTCGCCTCTTTTTGGAACTGGACTATTTTTAAATTATATAAATTCTTTAATTAAAAAATAAAATCACCTGATATTTCTGATTCTATTTTCGTAAAAAAAAACCCGAGCATTAAGTGGTTAATGTAAAAAAATCACTTCAAAGACAAACCGGCGAATCGCCGGCTTTGTGAGTCAGTGACAAATTGACCATGGCCGGCGATTCGCCAGCTTTGTGTTGCAATGGGTTAAACAGTTTTTTTTTGTTCATAATTTTCAAAGGAAAATAATTATGTTAGATCTTAATTGTCTCACGACATTCACTTCAAGGGTGTTGTCCGAGACAAGAATTTGTGACAGAGGTACTCACCCTGATCGGAAACGGGTTTTGGTGAGGCTCCCAGCTGTCTCTCGGCTGCTTCCAATTGTCTTCGAAGCAGCCTCAGACGACTCTCTCCTTCAGCCACCACACCGGAGATCCAAGCGACGGCTTCGCCACTCTCGTATTCCACACCTGAACACCGAAAGCAGGTATTGGTTACAGGTAAAATATAATATATGGTTGGGGAAAAAGTAATTTCGTATTTTTCACTTTATTTCAATCTTTTATAAAAAAGTGTTACAATCATCCGATTTAAGTCAAATATGCGCCCTTCTGTTCGATAACTTGTTACTAACGAGAATCCAACTTCATAATGCCCCTCTCGTAAAAGCCCTTGTCCCTGTTGGCAAAAAACTCGGACAACCAATTTTCACAGGCCTCTGTTGAGGCCAAGTATATTATATACAATATAATACCAGGAACGCATGAGAGATGGTTCGACATTAGGAATACAAGATACTTTCTAAAGTCAAGAGTATTTGTCTTCTGAACGTACTTTCACTAATATTATTATTATTTTGTTGAATCGCTCTTTACATCATTACAGCATGAGCCAAATCGATGTAAAGGTTAAAGCTATCATAGTGACTCTTGTGACATGTGATAGGCAGGTAATCTAATGCCATTTTATTGTCACGTGAATTGATAGTGTGACAATCACACTGCCATCGCCGGGAATCAAATCCGGGACCTTCGGAATGGCAGTCAAAGCACTTACCACTCGGCCACGAAGGTCGTCAGGTAATATGAAAGATACTGATCTCCGAAGCGAACATGTTCAGCAGTTTGATTGCTCTACCTACCGGCATCACCAGAGGCAGGTCGGTTCTGCATACTGGGAGATAAAACAGTCTGTGCCAACGCTGTCGAAGATAACCATCCGGAACATAAAGATGGATACACTATATAAACGTCGCAAGGTTAGAAAAGATAAACGGGTGTGATGGTCCATCATTCCTCAGATAATTTTAAACGAAAGTTACCATGCGGGGCCTCGGAGGTGCGGTGCGCCCTCTCGGCAGCCGGTAGAGTCGTCGCGGCCCGCGTCCTCAGGCTGTTGGCTGAACGTCTCTTATCCAGCAGTTTGGCGTTCAGTTCCGACGCCTCCTGCAGGAGAGAATCCGCATCGCTGCTCACCTAAAATTCAATCATTATTGTAACCTTCTAGAAGAAAGCTAATTAATTTAAAAAAATATATATTTGAAGCACGCACCTTGCGATACAAGAATGTTTTAATTTTGAAACACCGTTACACGTATCACAGTTTATTTATTAGTATTTTGAAACTTCTAAATAAAATTGATATAGCAGGAGAGGATCTGGGCTTGAAAATCAACGTTAAGAAGACCAAATGGATGACATTTGGGCGACTAAACGAACTATTCTTCATCCACTCTGCAACTGAATGGTGCGAATGTTGAAATGGTCGACCAATTTAAATACCTTGGCAGCATTATCACTAAAGTGCTTGACCCAGACATTGAAATAAAATGCAGAATTGAAGTTGCACGAGTTGTATTTAATAAAATGAGAACATTCTTTGCAACGATAATCTTAACTTGAAACTCCGACAAAGAATGATTAAATGTTATATATGGTCTGTTCTACTATATGGCTGTGAAACCTGGACTCAGAAAGTGAATGTAATGAACCGGTTGGAAGCGTTCGAGATGTGGATATATTGCAAAATGCTCCGTATACCGTGGACCGATAGGGTCAGTAATGCAGACGTACTGCAGAGAGCCAGAGCCAATAGAGAGCTGCTGTCAAGTGTGAAAATTAGAAAGGTCTCATATTTGGGCCATGTGCTAAGCGGAGAAAAATACCACCTCCTTCGACTGATAGTATTGGGTAAAGTGGAAGGACGTCGGGGAGTTGGTAGAAGGGAGCTGTCCTGGCTGCAGAATATCAAAGAGTGAACAGGAATAACAAGAGTTCAGAACCTGTTCCAAGTGGCGCAGGATAGAGATGCCTTTGCTGTAGTGATCGCCAACATTGGGGGGACCTGGCACGGCACCGAAAGAAGAAGATGAACTGTGATACTAATAATAACGATGTTTCAAAATTAAAACATTTAATACATGTTAGTGTTTCGGCCAAAACAACGGATTATATAAAATTCATTGAAACATCGCTCTGTAAAATTCATTGAAACATCGTTCCCATTTGTCGGGTGTCGGGCCCGACACTTGTCGGGTGTCGGGCCCGGGCCCGGGTTTAAATCGGATTTTCTAGTGGCAGAGCATTTTATATGAAGCTATTCACACTTGTTGGAAACCGATTTTTTGTCGGCACCGACATGAAATGTCGGATGTTTTGCCAGCCCTCCACGCCTGGAAAAAAATCGTGTCGGATCTCGCACGCCTATGAGTAAGTATGGAGCTGTTCACATTTGTCGGATGTCGGGGCCGAAAACCCTCTCCCCGCTACCCCTTGTCCCGCCCCTGTATCCTAAATCTTGTATTTTGGTAGTTTATGCTCACTGATATTCGAGTCAGTAGATCGTTGAATGGAGTTAATGACAATTGAAAAACAATAAAATAATTGAAAAACTTAATTTCGTCACTTCTCAATTCTGTTATTAAGTTCTGAAATGTACGCAAACTAAATCTTTCCCTCAGGATTGGGTGCACCCAATATTTTCTTTCCTTAGTTGTCTTTATTCGTTTTCTTCTTAAAAAATAGCACATCACAACAACTTCGTCGACGTCCATCGTCTTGCGTAGAATGTGAAAAATTGGCACCAGCTTCGACGGTGGGCGACAACCGATTATTAACCGAATGTGTGAACAGAGGCTCCGACATCCGATTAATATACGGATCCGACACCCGACAAGTGGGAACGAGCTGTAAATTGAGAGCTAATCATTACAAAGGTGCCAAGTATCAAAAAAGAGTTTTGATCCCAATTAGTGTAAAATACAAAGACAAAGAATTGTGCAAAGGATTGAACAGTTAGTTCAAACCTCACCCTGAAAACGCCAATCGTGCTACATGACACAGTTACAATAAACAGTTTTTTTTTCTCCTTTTCTGTTTAAACCACTAAGCACCGTTGTAATAACGCCCTTAATTGCCCACGTGGTTTGGGTTTATTATAACTAAAGTGCCGAAATAAAATGCAGAATTGAAGTTACACATGCTGCACTCCGACAAAGACATTCTACTACATGGTTGTGAAACTAGAAATCTGAAAGAGAATGTAATGAACCGGTTGGAGGCGTTTGAGATGTGGATATACCGCAGAATGCTTAGTATACTGTGGACTGATAAGGTCAGTAATGCAGATGTACTATAGAGCCGGAGGCAATAGAGAGTTTTTGTCGAGTTTGAGGGTTAGAAAGGACTCATATTCGGGTCGATACCACCTCCTTCAGCTAATAATAATGGGCAAATCAAACCTGTGTTCAAGATATTACATATTTATAGTTTAAGGCATCTATATTATTTGTGTGCAGAGAGACTAAGAGTCATGCAGCGAGCATGTCATTCTGTCCTATGTCCAGGTTATTCCGACATGTTTGTTTAGATCATCCTTCCACCGTAATTGCGGTCGCCCTGCACTTCTCTTCGCCGTCCACGGTCTTCAAGTCAGCAGTCTTCTTGTCCATTTTTCATCTGAGCTTCTGGCTACGTGACCCGCCCATTGCCATTTTAGAGTCGCCACCCGGTGGATGATGTCAATGACCTTTGTTTTTTCTCTCACCATATCGTTTCTGACTCTGTCTCTTGGGCTTATTCCCAACATGGCACTTTCCATGGCTCTTACTCTTTCCATGGGTCACTCGTAGTTTCTTGGCACTTTTTTTGGACGATGTAACCGTTTCAAGACCATAAGTAAGTACCAACTGGCAGAACGCAGGCTTCATAGATTTTTCGTTTCAGGTTGATCGGTATTTTCCGGTTTTTAAGGATGTAGCTCAGGTTTCCGAAAGCCAGCTTAGTCCAATTCTTCTATTTAGCTCTGCGGTTTGGTTATCTTGGCCCATCACCTTGGTCTTTGCTAGGTTCATATTAAAAAAATCATAAATTATAATTATTCTACAATAGAGTGTCACCTTGTGCAGTGGGCGGATGGAGTATCTGGCGATGTCGGAGCTGAGCTGCTTGCGCTGGCGGACGCTGTTCTTGAAGTCCTCCACCGTCTGCAGCAGCTCCACGGGCAGTGGGGCGGCCCGTGGGGAGGGGGCCTGCCCTGCGCCTGCTGTCCCCGTCCCTCCCGAGAGACTGGACAAGCCCAGACCGGCAGAATCAACACCGCCCAGACCTATGGAGGCTAACAAACACATTTATCATTACATAGTCACTTGTGCCCGGGAAACCTACCATTTTTTTGACATAATATTACTTCATTTCAACATGAGGAAATCTAAAATTTGGTTTAAAAAAAGACTAGAATTTAAACCAAAAATTGATACTAATTAAATAAAACGATGTTTTTTTAATTACTTCCACTTTTGTCGTTATTTCGACAGCGACCGGTTTCACCAGGTTTGCTGGCATCGACAGACTGGTGACACTGGTATAAACTTTATATACATACAGATCAGGGGTGGTAAACATGATTCTATTTGTGATTACATCTCAAAAACGGCGCTTTAAAAGAGAGTATATTATTATTATACAAAAATAATTTTTTTAAATTTACTGAATATTGCTATTAAAGTTGTTTAAGAGCTTTCTGCTTTCAATGCGATAGAATTTAAATTGATTACAGTTGACATATTTATATAAAATGTTTGATTTAATTTTTTTTTTAATTCAGTTTAAAAAAACAGTTTTATTGAATTATTATTTAAAAATAAGGAAATTCAGTATGCTTGTATAGTATGTACCCACATATAATATGTTACAAAGGTTTTTTAAAGGGTTTAAAAATATAATATACAGAAAATACAAACCTGTAGTTGCAGGCTTGGTGGCATCGCCTAGTGATGTGGCTGGTTTACCTATAAAAAATAATTAAACAATGGTGATATAAATATACTTGTAATAACTGATGTAAAAACATGCATACATACAAACCATCACACCTTTTATCCGCATGGGTCGGCAGAGAGAACCGCCACACTACTCTACCCTGACACACCTCTCTAGATTCTTCCACATTCATACGAGTCATACACGCACTACGATTCATCCGACTTCTATTTTAATCCAACCTTTAAAATTTGGTTAATTTGGTCAAGCCATGTTTTCCTTGGTCTATCTCGACTCCGTACTCCATTTACACCATTAACACATACTTTTATAACCATGTAATGATAATAATAATAAATTGTAGGATTTATAAAGTCCAGTTTTTATGAATTAATCATCTTAAGGTCCCTGTAGAAAATGCACCATTTTATGAAGTAGTTAAAGAAAATTTTTTTGTTTAAATAAATAGGGTATTTTAAGAATCTTAAAATACAAATTTATACAAGGGATTAAAAGTGATCAATGATTTGGGACTTGGAGGATTCTAAAATAGTTTAAAAGTTCAGGAACCAATCAGGTGAACATTCACAGTCACTTTTATAAGGGTTTTGAGATTTTGTTTAAGTTTCGGGAGATGCCTATTGGTGGCGATGAGGTCCGCACCCCATCACGCGTCTCCCGCGGGGGCAAAAAGAGAAGAATGGAGTGCCGCATCGGTTAAAATGTGGCAGTACATTCTTAATGCCTACACCTTTGGAGAGACGGTGTGATGGTAAGTTAGTTAGTGTTTCATTTTTGTGTTTTCTGTCTATTTGTGTTGTTAAAACTGTTATATTAAATTGGTTGTAAGAGTTGTAATTATTTGATAACTAAATAAAGTGCGTTAACAAAATGGTACAAATCTTTATGGAAATAAATACACTAATATACTATGAAATAATGGGAAATAATAATACAAGATTTACCTCAAATCCTAAGCAAACTAGATATATTTAGAGAATTCATTACATAATACAATTTCAAACGGTTTTTAACCTTTCTTTTTCCACTACATGCTTAAAAATGATGGAATATACACTGAAGGGGTAGGCAGAGAGGATGAACCATCACACTGTTCTAACATAACTCTCGCGCATCTTCTACATTCACACCCCGTGATCATACTGCTCATCGATTGTTTCAATTTCGTACATGGCTGCCTTTTAGTAATTGATTGATTTGGTTATGCCATGTTCGACTTCTTTTTCCATTCACATTGCTTGTATACAACTTTTAAATCATTCTTCGCTGATCCATTCGTTCCATCCAAATCATATTACTGATCCTTTTTTCTTTTTGTATACAACAGGTCATTTGAACCCAATTACTGTATACAATTTGTTTTTAGTTATTATATTGATTCTCGTGACATGTGATAGGTAGCTAATCTATCGCCATTTTATTGTCACGTGAATTCTACACTAGACCAAAGACAGTGTGACAATCACACTGCCACTGCCGGGAATCGAATCCGGGACCTTCCATATGACAGTCAGAGCTCTTACCACATTGCCACGAAGGTCGTCAATGTCGTTTTTAATTTTACTAATGATGAAATTCGTTTGGTATTCTATCATACATTAATTTATGCATTCTTCTTAATGATCTCATTTCAAAGGCATTAATCCAATTTTTATCCTTCTTTTGCAAGCTCAAAGTTTAACTTCTATACAATTCTCATGATCTTGGGTTGTCTCGTGGTGCCTTCTCCTAAATATCAGTAGAAGAAGACACCTCGGGACACATATATACACAAAATACCAAGAATCATTAAATTAGACATGATGATCCAGCAGTTTCTGATTTATTTTATAAACAAATGAAAATATACATCAAACATCTACATAGTACTGATCCAATGAATTGTTCTTACCGCTGGGAGATAGAAATTGATAATTAGGTCCAGAGGGTGATCTTAAATGCACTATATTGGTAGGTTTACTACCAGGGATGAACGATGGTGGAACGGGAACATTAGGAGATTGCGTAATAGAGAAATTTGGGAGAAAAGAAATAGGGATTGGAGAGGCAGGGAGAAAAGGATTGTAACCGGGGCATTCACGCACCGGTGACTGAAAACCCTGAGGCAAAAGCGAAAAGTTAAACCCATTTTGATTATTTAATGGGTTGTAATTATACGCTTCATTCGGAGGATTGTTGTTGAAATTGTTATGCATCGTTTTAGTGGAAATCCAGAAATTCTTGGGGTTTTAGCAGAGTGCTCAGGATTGGACGGGTTGAAAGAATCTGTGGGGATAATAAGAATGTGGACAAATTAAAATATGTTTTGATAAAATATGAAATGAGTAAGGTCATCAAATGGGTATTTCATTCTAAAATATTACAAACGATCGATAGATTAAAATTTGATAAAATAAAATAAATCTTCCTCTTCTTATTCTCCTTATAGACCTTTCGTCTGTTCCTGAAATCAGGCTGGCCTCTCTTGGGAGGTTGACTCCCAACTATCTCTCCATCTCTTCGGCGGTCTTCCGGGGGGACGGCACCCGGCAGGAATCTGATGCCCCACAGCGTATGGGATTCTGGTGGGATCCATCCTCTGCATGTGCGCATTCCAGTATCTTTTGCGTTGTCTGCTCCATCTCACGACATCCTCCACCTTGCACATCTCGCGGATGGCCGTGTTCCTCACCCTATCTCGGATAGTCCTTCCTGCTATCATCCTCAGCGTCCTCATCCCTGCCACCCGTACTTTAGCCTTCGTTCTTGTGGTATCCGCTCTGGTCTCAATGCTATATGTCAGTATAGGCCTTACGCAGGTTTCATATATTCTGATCTTACTGTCAGTTCTCATATACTTGTTTTTCCATATTATATCCTTTAGACAACCTGATACCGCCGAAGCCTTGTTGACTTGTCCTATTGTTTCACTGACAAGATCATTTTGACTGAGCAGATCCACTCCCAGATATCTAAACTTTGCAACCTGTTCCAGCATTCTGTCATTTAAGGATAACCTGCATCCTAAGGGTTCTTTTGAGAATGTCAAAAAAAAATTGTTCTATTTATTTATTAACTAGTTCCACTTGTCTTTATTTCGACAGCGATCGGTTTCATCAGGCTAGGTTACTTAGAAGTATTTTTCAAATACCTATCATTCAAAACAATTACATAGCATCCTAACAATCCTATGGATTACATTACTTTGTATCTATTTTGGTATAATCACGGTTGAAAATGGTCTCACTTTCAAAAAAACCTACAATGGAGTTTTATATTATTGTTCAAGAAACAATAAACCCAACAGATAAAATAATAAATCTGTTTTGGATGCTAAACTTATAAGTGTGACTTACCAAAATTCAGACCAGGGACTTGAGGATTGGTAGTGTTCAAAGCTGCCCCTCCAAATGAAAAGTTCTGAAACAACAAAACTAAATAAACTGACTATATTAAAAATAATTAACAAGCGACTAAAGATTTAGTAACGGAATTTAACGCCTTCGGAGATGATCCGCGAATGAATGCATGAAATCCACATATAGCAATAGCCAGCAAACATGTCAGCAATAGGTAGATTATTT
Organism: Lepidostoma basale; assembly: GCA_022606425.2. Taxonomy (NCBI): domain Eukaryota; kingdom Metazoa; phylum Arthropoda; class Insecta; order Trichoptera; family Lepidostomatidae; genus Lepidostoma; species Lepidostoma basale. Next base: position 1,123,666 of record JAHDVF020001001.1, on the reverse strand, counting down.
GTTCCGGAACATTGTCCTATTGTTTATTTTGGACACAGAGTCTTTGCCGTAGCTGGTTTGTAGCCATCAGCTTGGAATAACCTCTCTCCAAATCTTTGGTGCATAAATGATCTGACTTTTTTCAGGTCTAAGCTGAAAACCTTACTTTTATACCCAAATTAAATAATAATAATATGCTTACTTTTATAGCGCCGTTTTTGTGATGTAATCACCTGAAGGGCGCATTAAGACGTGTTTTAAATCTAAAAATCAAAATTTTCGCGATCATTAAAAAGTATAGTAGAACAAAGTATAAATGTTTAAATTGGGTATGAAATATGAAAAAGATGGGTTTTCAATTTAGATCTGAAATCTGTCGGATCATTTATGCATCTAAGGTGTGAAGGGAGATTGTTCCAAGCTGATGGACCGGCTACCGCGAACGCTCGATCCCCGAAATTTGTACCGGGGCAGTGCTTCGGCTCAACTAATCTTCCTATTGCCGAGGAGTTCGCCGAGCGAAGTGTGGATTTCCTTGTATTTAGGTTGCCCGTTATACAGAGTTCAGATATACAACTTGGTGCCATTCCATGTAGCGCTTTGAAAACTGTCCAGCAGAGTTTATACTGGATTCTTTCTGGACTTTTAAGCCAGTGAATTTCTTTGAGATGTTGTGTTATATGGGACTTTTTTGGAATGCCTTTAATGAGTCTTGCTGCTGCATTGAACGCAGATTGAAATTTGTTTATTTGTTGTTTTGGAATGTTTGCATAAATTCCATTACAATAATCAAGTCTTGACACAACGAAGGAATTTACAAGAGTTTTGAAAGTGTCATGGGGAATACTCCTTTTGATGGATTTTAATCGTCTTAGGTGGAAGAAACTAGCGCTGACCGTGTTATTAATTTGGGATTTTAGAGAGAGATTTGCGTCAAGATAAACACCAAGAAGCTTTGTGGAGTTTTTGGGAACGATATCATTGTCAGCTGTTGAAATTGAGGAATGATCGATGAGATTTTGACGCTTTGCGGAAGAAGTCCAGAGAAATTCCGTTTTGGATGGATTTAGTTTAAGTTTGTTTGATGCCATCCATTTGGATATGGCATCAATACAGTTGACAGTTATTGACGTAAGATGTTTGGTGTCGTCAGGGTTGCAGAAAAAATAAAGTTGTTGATCATCAGCATAGCAATGTGAGAGGAAAGTTTTATATTATTATCTAGTCCATTATTAACTCAGAAGTTTAAGGTTTCGTATAAAGTAATGTTACCAGTCCACCAGTTGCGGCTGTAGTAGCTGTGGTTGTACCTCCAAAGCTGAACCCCCCAAGCCCACCTGCAGCAGAAGACACCGCAGCGCCAAAGTTAGGGCCACCCGTGGGGGCTAGGGACGAGCCACCCAATAACAGACCTGAAACACAACATAATTTACATGGTTTTAATACATCACAACTGGGGTAACCCGTTCTAGGGAGGCATTTTTCACACTCTACATAATCCCGATTTAACAAGGCAAGGGGAGCTTTCGCAATGCTTCGCTCTGTATGGCGTTCTAGAATCATTTCAAGAAAGCTCAAGCTCCAAATATTCAACAGTAGCGTTAAAAGCGTACTGCTGTACAGATGTGAGACTTGGAAATCTACCGCGGATGTTATTGGAAAACTACGGGTGTTTATAAATAGGTGCCTACGCTCAATATTCAATATCTATTGGCCCCAAACAGTGTCAAATGTTGTTTTCTGGACCATGGCAGGCGAAAAGCCAATAAGAGAACAAGTCGCTAGATGCAAATGGCTGTGGATCGGTCATACCCTGAGACGGAACCCAGGCTGCATCGCTCAGGGCGCACTAGAGTGGTCCCCTATGGGGGGAAAGAGGAAGCGAGGCAGACCTAGAGTCATCTGGAGAAGAGCCCTACAGGACGAGGTCAAAGCAGCAGGCCTCAGTTGGGATGATGCATGCGATAAGAGTCGGGTGGAGAAGAAGAAAACATAATCTCGAAATATAAAATTAATGAACAAGGGCAACAAAATTTAAACTAATAAATACACATATACGAGTACATGTTTGTTTTATGAATGTATGGTATTGTATACTTTATTTTCCAACATTATTTCAACAAATATTGTTGTCTCTCTATATACCAATGACAATGCCCATTCCCTCAGATATCGCTATAAAGAGAGACTAACTTTGCGAGCTGATAGATTTGAACCCTCGGCAGTCAACTCTACGATCCCCGAAGGAAGAAGCAACACACAAACTTCTCGTCCCGCGGCGCCAAGGAGCTTCAAACTTCGTAGATCGCACTTTTGGCATCGCGGGACCGACGACGTGGAACAGGCTGCCCTACAATATCCGCAATCAAGACGACTAAGGAGTGTTCAGAAGCTCTCATAAAAATGTTCTTTTTAAGATAAGCTTTCCGGACGTTGAGCGCTCTTGAAGTGAATCTCTCACAAAAATGGCGCTAAACAAATCATCATCATCATCATCATCATAATCATCATCAGAAATTCGCATATCATGTGAGCAGTGACGTGCCTAGGGTCAATCAGTAAGGCAAGCCCGTCTGACTTTTTTGTGTTATAATATTAGTAGAGGGTCACGATAATGTATTTTTCGTTTGAAAGTTCGTGACGCATCGAATAGTCAAGAGTGATAAAGCCCGGCTTCAAATCCATTAAAAAAAAATGTAGAAATTTTACGGTATATATCGCACCGTGAGTGTAAAACCGAAACAAGTGCAAATATACAGTTTGGAGATATGGGAGTTTAAAGACTTCTTAATTACTTGGAAAAACTGTTTTTTTTAATAAACCAATGATTTTCAGTTTAAAGTAATATACCTATAAACCGAAAATCGTTGGTTTATTTAAAGAAAAAAAACAGTTTTTCCAAGCAATATGAAGTCTTTAAACTCCCATATCTCCAAATTGTATATTTGCACTTGTTTCGGTTTTACACTCACGGTGCGATATGCATCTAGCTATACGATTACAAGACAAAAATACAAAAGTGCGACAAAGAACCTTTTACATTTTGCAAGCCCAATATAAAGTCCATCGAAAACATGAAACAAAACATGTGGACGTAAGCGATTTCCATGCATCTCACCTACGGTACGTATGAGTGAAATAAAATATGACACATATGAGTGGAACAAAACGTAGGTCATTTCTGCGCATGTTAGCGGAGTCATTTAAATCACTTTAACTCGCGTGAAAATTTAAAAAATTATCTTATTCGTAGACGGCTCAAACGCACAAAAAACATCATTTTATTATAGATTTGTTAAGGCAAGCCAGGCTTTTCGGCTTGTATGGAAGTACCGCCACTGCATGTGAGATAGTCGAGTGCCTGTTGAGAATTTATTAAATTGTCCATCGGTAGCCGGTTTTAATGTAAATCGAACAAGTTATTATTATGATAATCATACCTGTGGAAGGAGCCGATGTGGTTGCTGTATTGAAACCAAATCCAGTAGTGCCGAAAGCAGAAGCGGACGTGGCAGGAACACCAAAAGCAGATCCGAAATTAGGTGCCGCCCCACCAGGGGTGCTAAAGTTGGTTCCGAACCCCGGTGCTGCTGTAGCAGGTGTTCCAAAACTGGTTCCAAATGCTGGAGCAGCAGTAGAAGGGGTTCCAAAACTGGTTCCAAAAGCCGGAGCCGAGGTGGCAGGTGTTCCGAATCCTGGGGCGGATGCTGGAGAGTTCCCGAAGGTCAAACCGCCTCCAGATGGCGTTGCACCCAAGTCAAATGTTGGTGCCGTCCTTCTAAAACAATGCACATGTTGCAGGATATTTATACGGATTTATACGTTGCAGGATATACAGTATCTGCGCCAAACATTACTCTTTAGTCAGTATGCTCATCACAAAAGATACAAATACGATATTAGAACAGAAATAGTACTAACAAGAATGTATCAATTTAGGAAGACAGGAAAAATATCAAATAGATTCTATAATTTCAAAGTAAGTTATTAATTTGTCAAATTGTTAATCAAAATTGCACAATGTTTTTGGCAATGGTGTAACATAAGTAAGGTTGGGTTGGGAAAAATAACCGCGAACAAGTAATTTCACACACAATAATAAAGTTAGAATGTCATACGCGCGTTCAATGTTTTCACAACGTTTAGTCGGAGTATAAGTAGCGAACACAATGATTATAAGGATTCTTTGCAAGAAACAAATGACAACAGAACACGTGACATTAGGTATTACTTACTTGTTTCCACCAAACACAAACCCCGTAGTTCCTGTATTTACTGGAGTCATGAAGTTGAATTTTGACATTCCCTCACAGAAAAAATATATATATTGAGTTCAATAAACTCAATTAATTGATTTCATACACTTTTCTTTCAAATGAGCGACCAAGTCAGATATGTCAAACCAAACACAAACTCAAACCGCCAACCCAAAGGTAAGTCAGAATGTGCGATCTGCGCATGCGCGAGTTGATAAGTCGTGTGATTGGCTAGAATTGTATACACAATAGGTAGCAGGCGAGATGTCGTTCCGATCATAGCCAATGCCGTCTTGAAATTATTTACCAGGACGTAAGCACCATAAACAATTTGTCCAACATGGAGATTTATGAGGCTACATGTACCGCCATATTTGCATTGGAATCCGTGAAGTAACTACGTGTCTGTGCTCTGATCTCGTTTTATTTCGATTATAAATGTGTACTTAAGGGAAAATACGACTACAATTGTATTATTACTTCTTATATCGTGGGCATACAAGAGAAAGTGACCAAGTGACAAAATCAATAATGTTCAGGGTAGCCATTTTAGTGTTTTTCTAAAGTTCAATTGCTCCTCAAAGATCAGATTTTTCAAGTAGGTGGTTGGTAATTTTACATTATAAGAACATTACTTTTAACTTTAAGGTTGAGTAAAATATTTAAAAAACATTATCACTTTTATATAAAAAAAAATGAAAAACTTAGTCAATTTTACCTGTCAAATTTTTCATGATATTTTGCAGATAGTCATTTTTATTTCGTACATTGGGGGAGATAGTATGAAATATAATTCATGTTTTTGGGATTTTTTATTTCATAATCTATTTTTATATAATATATTTATAGAGGTGAAATAAACACAGAAATACAAAATAAATGAAAAAGACCAAATAATTAAGAAGTTTTACGTAATAATCTAAAGAATTTTGTTTATTAATTTACTTTTTATAAAAAAAATATTTCTAGTATTTATTCATCGTCTTCAGATTCTGAATCCTTATTTGGATCAGATGCTCTATCTGGATGATTTATTTCAGGTAGCGATCTATAACAAATATGATATTCTGGAGGAATCGCTCCAGAGTCCTTTTTAGTTTAGATACGGGTATTTGCTTGGAGTATAAATGCTGAATTAATTATGGATCTTTCACTATGTATGGGTTGCTTTTTTTATTTTTGTTTCTTTTAGATTATTTCAACCTTAAAAATATTGATAGTCATATAAGCAGTAAACGTTAACAAGTTTTATGACAGACTCTTTGGCACTATGCATAGGGTTTACCTCCATGTATAAATGTCCCGATTCTAAGAAATTATGTTGAATCGTTTTAAACCAGGTAGTTTGAGTCAAGTACAGGAATAATGATGCAATACATTGGATACGATTTTGGCCTAAACATGTATCAGAAAATAATCAAAGTTCATTAATGTGTTCATCAAGACCATTTATCCACATCTATAATGCAGTATCTATTTCTGAACTTCCATGTTGCCCATTTACCTCACTCCATGTAAAGCATAATGCAGTATTAGGTGCACTATCAATTGGGCCATGACTAATGCAACTATCGGATTATAGAAAAACAAACCGTATACTAACTACTAACTCTAAATAACTCTTTACTGGTGACATCTACCGACAAGTGAAATTGACCAACTGTCACTTGGTCAATTTTACTTGTCAAGAATCTGTGAGCTTCTATCAAATGGTCACATTTTTTAAAACCTAATTTCTTTTTGGAGTGTCGAATGAACGGGAATTTTTTACCAGTCAAGCATTATGCTAATACGATGTTAAAAAGTCAATATTTTCAATTTCGTCATTTTTGCAGATGGTCACTTTTACTTGTATACCCACGATATATGTGTTAAAAACATTTCAATATAATACATTTGTGTTTCCTCAGGGTTGGTATATCAATTTGGCTGCCTAATCTTTCTATACTGAAGATTCCACATAACATTTTCAATGAATGTGATATAGAATCTTATTCATGTAACATGGTTAGAAATATTTGTGTTTCTTAATTGTTTCGAAAAAATAACGATATTATTTGTAATTGTTTGATAGCTGTCAGATCAAACCGGACTCATATTTAATTTAGAATTACGGCCTGGTAAACAGTGATTTAGAGACGGTATTGTGTCAAAGGTTTATATATATTGCAGTGTTTTAATTCATCAAAATATCATACAATATTTCCATAAGTTATTTTTTTCGGTTTGGATTACTTATTTTTTCCCGAATACAGAATGATCCTGGCATCTGTGCATCATTTGTGTCCCAATTGTTCGAAGTTTTTAGCAATGTAACTATAATACCGACTGAGTAATTCACATTTTAAATATTCCGTGACGTCATCACTCTAATTTGTATTGCCAACCTTTTAATGTCGGGTGCGATTTAGATGTAATTTGACAATAAAAACATAAAGTTTCTTTTTTTACTTTGTACACAACACACACTTTTTTGTTGTGTACAAAAAAAAAAAAACATTAATGAATCCGCAACAAAAAGTTATGGCGAATATAGAAGAAATAAAAATACAGTTCACAATAATTTTATGTAAAAAGAAAAATAAGATTTTGTACTTCTTATTTATCTTGACATAATCAAGTGTAAATGAAGAGAATCTTGAGCAGGTGTCTGAGTTTGTGTATTTAGGTAGGATGTTCACAGCGGATGGTCGAACGGACAGTGACGTCGAAAGAAGGGTTGGTGCGGGCAACAATGTGAATGGAGACTTAAAAACTGTTATTGGAAACAAAAAATTATCAATGAAAGCAAAAATGGTCGTTCACAATGGAATTCTAGATAGGAATACCTTATGTATGGAAGCGGTAGAGATGAGATCTCTTAGACGTATGTGTGATAAAACGATGTACGATAGTACAAATGTAGAGCGGAAGAAAATATTGTGAACAAAATTATGAAAGGATCACCGTGTTGGTTTGGTCACATGGAACGTATGGATGAAGAAACAATGGTTAAGAAAGTATATGTTAACTATGTGAATGGATTACAGTGTCGATAAAGACCGAGGAAAACATGGCATGACCAAGTCAATCAAATTTTTTATGTCGGCCTTGTTAGAAGTCGAAAAAATCGACGTGCGTGTATGACTCGGTGTACGAATGTGGAGGAATCTAGAGAGGTGTGCCAGGATAGAGAAGTGTGGCGGTCCATTCTCTTTGTCTACCCTTTCGGAGAAACGGCGTGATGGTTTGTTGTTGTGGCCGACAGACGCATGGTTGACTATTTATGAAAATCATTTATTATTTCGCTAAAAATTGCTTAGTTAGTAGTTCCTGAGTAAAAATGTATTGTAAATTCGTATTTTATGATTTGGTATTTAATTCTTTTTATTTTGTTGAATTCATAAAAATTCACTACCGGACAGTGACTCTGTTGAACTTCTTTGGTACTAAATGTCGATTAAACAGATCCCTGCATTTTCCGTGGCTTGCTGAGAAGTCGATATATTTATAATTTAATTAGTCGATTTCACGATAGTTTAATTCTTGTGGCCCTCAATAGATGTCTCTGCAGTCAACTTTTAAAATTTGTTAATAATTAAACGCGTGATGGCTACGAAAGTTTTTTTTTCCACGTGCGTAATAAAGGATAGTGTGAATGGACAAAAATACATTTTGGAGCTGTGGAGATCGAACAAAAGCATGTGAGTGTATTGTTTTATTTAATGTATCATGTACGTAAATTAATTGACACGTATTTTGGGTAGATTTTCATTGAATTATTGAGTACTGAATTGTCAAAGAGATAAAATATTTCAATTAACATGGTTACCGCGTGTAGTTTGGGATTCAAAAATAAATTATGGACAAATTGGTTTAACTTTATTGCCGTTGGCGGGTGAAACAATAAATTAATGTCGACCGGTTACTTGGGTCGTAAAGCTGTCAATTTGTGTTTCGTTTAATTATTAAATTAGCACGGAGTTCACCAATTATTCAACACCAATCAATGTGTAATTGAATGTCGACACGTCAACAATTTTATCTAAATGAAATTCGTTTCGTTTTAACCAAATGAATTGCGTGGAAACAACCCAGCATTTGTAAAGAACAAATTTGATTGTACGTCACGAATTTTCAATTTTTATTTATATTTTATTTATTAACCAACAACAATCATCCCGCCGTTTCCCAAGCAGGGTGGGCAAAGAGGATGAAGCTTCACACGATCTCGATATTACTTATAGACCAGTGAATCAGAATTTTATAATTACTCAAACCAATTAACTTTAAGATTATAGAGCAAATCATGCGATTCATTTACCTAGGGGTAGAGATCGGTATACAGTGACCTATATGACGAAGTGCGAGCAAAAACCAACAAAGCGACAGCCGTGGTTGGCTGCTTGCGCGACACCATATGGAGGAACAAATACATGCTAACCGAAAGTAAAGTCAAGATATACAAGGCATGCGTTCGCCCCATCATGACGTATGGAATGGAAGTCAGAGCCGATACCAATAGAACTAAGAAACTTCGTAGAGTAGCAGAAATGCGAACCCTACGCTCCATCGCAGACAAAATCCTCAGAGATCGGATCAGAAATGTAACGATAATGTCTGTCTGTGGTGTTGAGGACATAGTGAGTTGGGGAAGAAGTCAACCGTCAAATTGACACACTGTAGAAACAATGTTGCCAGTTTAAAAACCAAACCTCTAAAAAAAACCACCCTATATTTAGTACAAATTAATGTAAACCATCTTTAATCTATATGTTAGACCCATATTTATAATGAAACGAAACATCTTTTATTATATGAACTAGGCCTAATTGTACACTTAATTTATTTTAATAGAATTAACATTTTAATTCGATCTGATAATGAAAATAATATAGAATCACGATTTTCCTAAAGTACCGTTGAGTTCGAAACACCGGTTTCATATATAATACAATATTTACATACGTATGTTGTATTATGTACTACATATGTTTGCAGAGGATTTCAAGCACATGATAAGATGTAGCCTCGCTGAAGGCTCACACTCGAGAAAACCTCAATGGAGGAAGGCTAACAAAGGGGAGACGGGAATTGGCGGGACCGTTCCAATTTTCTCAATTTCTCGTCAACAACAATTTACAAAATTACGTTAGCAGTAGCAGAAACACGTGTGGGTGGAGAAAAATATTTCCACACGTGATGGTGAATTTATTTTCCTGACGCCAGCTAACGGGACGCAATACGCGGCACGTACCAAATGAAAATTCTCTGGAGTTTCCGAATTACTTACACCGTTTTCGGTCTAGGTTAGTGAACGAGTCGCTATAATACTGAGGAGAAAATAAGACAATCAAATAAATTAAACACTTAACCCTAAGACTTTATACACCTAATCCAAGAATTTATCAATGAAAGCGAAAACGGCCGTTCACAATGGAGTTCTGGTCCCAACGCTAATGTATGGAAGCGAAGCATGGAACTGGCAGAAGAAGGATGAGAGTAGAATAAATGCAGTAGAGATGAGGTCGAGATGAGATACGACAGAATCTTAAATGGTGATATAAGAAAGGAATGTAGAGCGGAAGAACCTAACCTAAATTAACCCTAATGTATGGAAGCGAAGCATGAAACTGGCAGAAGAAGGATGAGAGCAGAATAAATGCAGTAGAGATGAGGTCGAGATGAGATACGACAGAATCTCAAATGCTGATATAGAAAGGAATGTAGAGCGGAAGAAGGTATTATGAACAAAATTATGAAAGGATAGCTGCGTTGGTTCGGACATATGGAGCGCATGGATGGAGAAATAATGGTTAAGAAAGTATACGTTAATGATGTAAAAGGAGTACGGAGTCAATGCATACCGAGCAAAACATGGCATGACCAAATTAATCAAATTGTAAAGGTTGGTCATGTCAGAAGTCGGAAAAATCGACGGGCGTGTATAACTCGCTGTATGAATGTGGAGAAAGTCAGAAAGTCAGAGTGTACCCAGGATAGAGTAGTGTGGCGGTCCATTCTCTCTGCCAACCCCTGCGGGGAAACGGCGTGATGGTTTGTTTGGTTGGTTGTTTGTACCTAATTCACCCAGGTCGTAATTTGTAGCATAGATTTTATATGATACGCGGCAATGAATGTGGGTTTGATTCCAAATATGGTCATAATATAAACAAATTCGAATCATGAAATATTATTTTTTAAAGGGGGTAAACCAGGGTGTCTCCACGTGTAGTGTGGGTGTGTAGACACCCAAGGGAACGACACAAAATCCATAGCAATGGCAAGAGAAAGATGAGAGGCATCTTTTAGTGCAATCCTTATGATGTATAATACTAGCTTGCTATTGGTATAATGAGGAAGAAGTTTTTTAAGTGTAAATGTTCAAATACTCATCATTCTTTTTCTTTATCTTCGCCTCTTCTCTTTACTCGAGGTCGGCTTACTTAATCATATGGGGGAGTATGGTAGCTATCCGTGGCTCTATCCCACAGCATTTCTTTTGGGAATGCTCGGGGCCAACTCTCTGCAGCTTCAAAGAGATGGGCATCTCATAACCCATTTCTTTAGATTACTCAGGGGATGTTTCGAGAACTCGGCCGTGCTGGAGGGTGCTTGGCTTTTTGTCTCTGATAGATATCTCCGACAGCGACAACATAGATTGTTTTACCTACCGGCCGCCAGAACCAACCTGCCTCTGGTGACACCGGTGGGAAGAGCAATTAATTTGCTGAACGCGGTCTCCTCGGAGATCGACGTCTTTCATATTAGTGAAAGTACGTTCAGAAAGCAAATACTCTTAATTCTGGAGAGTATCCTGTCTTCCTAATGTCGAACCATCTCTAATGCGTTTCTGGTAGTATACTATACACCATATATTATTTTACCTGTTCTCAATAGATGGCTTAAAAATTAATTTTGTAATGTCTGTTGATGAAATAAACTGATTTGATTTGAATCATTAAATTGTTTTATTTATATTTTATAACAACAATTTTATTGCAATTATTTTACTTGCGCTCTGATAAAGATTCTGATAATTCCGAAATAGGACTTTAGTAATAGTGTTTAAAACTAAATTGTTCTCACATTTTCAAGCGTAAATTATGTTTTAAAATATTTATCGAGTAAATATTACTAAATTCTGTCAAATATGCATTTAATTAAGAATATAAACGATGTCTGTTGAGGTATGTACACCGTACACCAACAAACAACATTCCAACAAATTTACCGTCGGAGCATCGTAAATAATGTTTATGCAATCAAATTATAACATGTTACCATTTCAGTTTTGGGAATACTCCACGGTTTATGATGTAGAATAAACATTTAATCATGATTATCAAAGCGACCCCCCATTTCGGGTACCGCCTGCAGCAACGTTACGAAGCTTGTTCCTACCTGTCTGCTTCTATTTGAAACTGAGTGGAATTATGAACAGCGTAGATACGCGGCGCGTTACATTCACGAGCACGCTGACGTTGGCGTTGGCGGGCCCTGTGGACCTGTGGTGTGGCGGGCTGTCATTTCAAAACAAAAAACAAACTGGAATTGCAGAAACATAGGAAATAACACCAACCCAACACAAAATTGTTAACCATTTTCACTTGTGACCAATATGTTTATGATTTATTCAATAACGCAATGTAGGTGGATAGGATAGTAGGTATCAACCATATTCTGTTTCCAATTTGCATCTTCGTCTCTATTGAGATACAATTGATTCTTGAATTGATAGCCCGCAATGGGTGAAATCCAGTTGTTCGTCTACAAGTATTTGTATACATTGAAATGTTGTAAAAAACAAAAACTGGTCAAAATTATAGCATATAGATTGCAGTGACATCTCCAGGCGGTTTCTAGCAATGCGCTAAATGGCGGTAGCCTTTCACATTGCGTTAAAAAGATATTCTGCTTAATACTTAAAATACAATCTTCATAGATGGCGTTAGTGTGTAGATTGAATAAACTACCATGCAAAGGTTGGTGTTGCCGATTAACATATATACAACTTCCAAAAATTTGTCAGACATGGTGGTCATAAGAAAAAAAAATGTGGAATGGGGATGGTTGTATCACATAAATCGTGCGCTTAACCCAACCAATGACAGTCCTGTAAACACCTCGATCAACCATATTCTGTTTCCAATTTGCATCTTCGTCTCTATTGAGATACAATTGATTCTTCAAAAGTTATTTATTCGAGTTTGCTCCCAATCACGGAGGAAGTAGGAGGAGATTAATCGGACTGCATTAGAACTGGGTGCCGGGTGTCTGCCGACATTTTAAATTCAGTTATTTCTTATATTGTAGTCAACTGTAGACGACACCTTAAAAATTAAACCAGAATTAGCCAACTCGATATGACAGTTTTCTACTTAATTCGTAAGTTATATAAGTATTCGTATACTGTAAAAATAAAGATATTTAACCTTTATTGTACGGGTGTGAAACTTGGACCTTGAAAGTTAACTCAATGAACAGCATGGAAGCATTTGAAATGTGGCTCCATCGCTGAATGGTCAGAGTTCCCTGGACAGACATGGTTACCTATACCGAAGTCCTGAGGCGAGCTAGAGTTGACAGGGAATTGTTATCAACTATCAAGATTCGAAAGATCTCACATCTGGGTCATATACTGCGTGGGGAAAAGTACCACCTTCTCCAACTGATATTGGAGGGGAAAAATGAGGGACGCCGAGGGCCCGGAAGGAGACAAATATCCTGGCTGCGAAACGTGAGGGAGTGGCACTTGAAGAAGAAGAAGATTAACCTCTAACATTAATTAAAAATCCGTTTTTGTTATCTGTGGTCAATTTTAGTTAATAAATTAATCACTTTCAGTTTAATGAAGAAACTGTGTCAATAAAACGGATTATTTTCGCATAATAATTTATTGCCTACAAATTGCTTACCGAAATTCACTATTTTTCCCTAGGTTATTCAACGCCTATAAATCGTGGAGTAACTTTGAATAATAGTTAGTAGGTACCATAACTACTAGCAAGCTAATTTAGACAAATAAGATTGATGGTCCAAAGAGCTTTCTTAAATTTCACCGGAGGCAAAATTTACTTAATTTTGATAGAAAATAAATTAAGTTATTTGTCAGTAGATAAATTTGGGTGATCGTGTCATCGGGAATCTTTATAAATTTGAAATTCAATAAAAAGGCAAGCATATAACATGAAATATATGTATACAGTACTCGTAGAACCCCTCTAAACCGGCCTCATATTAACCGGCCCAAAATATAATTGATTGTCCATGAGTTAAAGTGACGAAGGACTCGAAAACAATTTTTTTACGGACGAGGAAATAATCGGCTGATGAGGAAATAATCGAAGATGACTGCGAATGGGAAGACAGTAACAAAAATGCAGATGTGCTGCAAATGCAAATAGGTCACGACGAAGGCAAAAAAGCTGTAGAGATGTAGCCAATGTGGTCGATGTGGTCCCGACAGAATCGTCTTCTCTTTGTCGTACAAAGGGACGGTTAAGGTTGAGAAAACAGAGCTCAGAAACGAGCTCCAAAACAATGAAGGGCAGCTGGTAGTACACTTCTCCAGAAGGAACTTGACGTCGAGAAATACAGGTTGAAAGGATTTAATCAAGGAAAAGAAGAGTAGAAGAGTAGAATAGGAGAATAGGAGAATAGGAGAAGAGAGGAAGCGACGAAGCGACGAAGCGACGAAGCGACGAAGCGACGAAGCGACGAAGCGACGAAGCGACGAAGCGACGAAGCGACGAAGCGACGAAGCGACGAAGCGACGAAGCGAAGAAGCGAAGAAGCGAAGAAGGGAAGAAGGAGAAGTCATTCATTTATGTCCTTGTAAGGCTAAAACTTTCATTTTCTTTTGCAGAAAATATTCCTTAGGAAGTTTACATTATGTACAGCCTTGACGCATTCTAAAACATATAAACAAATATTGTTGTATCCACATATTGAATTTATTGTTACTTTTACAATTCTATTAAATTAACAAAAAAGTATCGTTGTAATTTGGCAATTCTTATTGGCTGGGTGTAACCGCAACCGTGTTGACCCGCGCGCAATAAATCCTTCAATTGGCCACCCTGAGATGAAGTGGAAGGCGGATAGCCGGTACAGTGTGGCCCCCTTCCGAAACTTAAACACCGTCCCTAACGTATTTCGTGAGGCTGGTACCTACTTTGATCTAGTACGCTACCTTTGTTTATGAAGGGCATTGAAGCCTTAAAAAGGAAATTAAGTAATTGAAATATATTTATTTATTATTTCTTGAACAATAGTGTAAAAATACATAATTGGAATTTAATATTGATGACCGCGTCCGTTTTCTAGATGTTTTAAGCTTTTAAAATGGCGAATATCTTTTTAGTGTCAAAATATGAAAATTTCAAATGATTTTTTTTCTTCTATATTCCCCATACTTTGTGTTGTTATGATGCTTTATTCCCCTTTTCTTTTTTATATACTTTGTATATACAACACTTATATTAAAAAAGAATAAAATTATTAATTTCGGACAACCAGTCCTTCTTCAATGATACGTATTATAAAAATACATATTTAACATATTTATTATAAAATTGTTTACATGATCTGACGGATGTTATAGAGATTTATTTTGGAACGTTTATGTTTTGTTGTTGTTTATTTTGTAACAATGATATAAATCAGGTTGCCAAATTCGATAATGCAGTAAGGCTAAAGGGTTATTTAAAAAAAAATTCTAGAAAACGGACATTTTCATTCGTATTACGAGTAAAATTTCGTTGCAATTATATACATTTTGAGTATTTTTTTCAGCTTGTTAGTGTTATATAATCAATTACTAACATATAAGGCTACCACATTCGAAATCGGAATAATTGACAAGCGTATATGTTATGATTTAAGAATATAGAGGAAGCTCGAGGGGTAGGGGAAGCCCGGGCAAAGCGGATGCCCTGGGCAAAGCGGATTTGCTTATTTACCATCAAACATAACTAGATGGCGCTAAAAGTTTCAAGCAAATCGCGAAAGCGATCAGTCGCCGACGCCATGACGGTTCAAAAAAACATGTCGCAACTCGCGCGCATTTTGTAGGAAGAAAAAACATATATTTAGTGATTTCTTAGAAATTTTACTACGTTAAGTTGCTTTATTAATAGTAGTAATGTTGCTTAACCGGTGTGAATGTTATTTCACAAGAATTCTGTAACTTTAATATATTAGAGCCAATCATATTTCACAAATTGCTAATAACATTTTATTCCAAAGAGGTCCTTTGGGCAAAGCGGATGGGCGATCTTCTTTGCCCGGTCATATTGTGATTGCTTGTAATGTACCTACTCACCCAAATATCTCATTACGACATCCATATTTATATTGTCCAAAGGTAAAGAACAAAATGAATGTTCTTGTTTAGTGTGTTCTGAGCAGTACATTAACCCGCCATCTGAAGACTGGATTCAGTGCAGCCAGTGCACCAAATGGGCCCATGAAAGATGTACCTCGTACGGAGGATTCTGCAGTTATTTTTGTGATGAGTAATCCTCACACACATCACAAATTGGACACCATTCGCTTTTCCTGGATGGCACATCTGCTTTACCGGGGATGTCGGGCAAAGCGGATAGTTTCTCTTACTCTAGTTTTTGATTCAAAAGTATTTGAAATGTTTATGTTTTAATTTTTTTCTTAATTTACTTAAAAGTTAAATAAATTTAGAAGATTTTTAGATTAAAGAAGATAACTAATCTTAATTAAAAGTTATTTATTTTATTTGTCAAACCTTAACACATCCGCTTTGCCCGGGCTTCCCCTACGTTAGTATAGAGCAGTGTGTCGGACCATCCTCTCTGCCTACCCCCAGGGCAAAGGGCGTGATAATTAGTTAGTCAGTGTTACGATAAACCTAATGTTAATTATTATTATTTTGTTATTATTGTTATTTTGTTGAATCGCTCTTTATATCATGACAGCTCGAGCCAAATCGATGTAAAGGGTATTATAGCTATCATAGTGATTCTCGTGACATGTGATAGGTAGCTAATCTATCGCCATTTTATTGTCACGTGAATTCTACACCAGACCAAAGACAGTGTGACAATCACACTGCCCTCGTCGGGAATCGAACCCGGAACCTTCGGGGTGGCAGTCAATGCACTTACCACTCGGCCACGAAGGTCGTCGATAATAATAAGTTAATATAAAGATTTGTGTCGTGTCGTCAAGAAGTAATAAATAAAATGCATCTAAAATTACAGGTAGGTACGTAAATATAATTTAATTTCTTGTGTCGTTTACCTCAAAGTATTTTCCGAGAATTTACCCCGCGCGAAACCAAATAGAAGTCAGGCAAATGAGATTTATCAGTCTATTAGGTAGGTTCAGCACACTGTGCGGATGGTTGGCCTATGGCGTCCTCGCCGTGGACAAAGAAAGGCCGGCCCCAACCCCGCTGCAGAGTGTATCGACCCCCTCCAGTCTAGCCATTCAATGACCTGGGATTTTGAAGTTTTTCAGGGTACATTTGCGAGTCTCGGTATCGGTTTTTTCCTCGAAAGTTGGATAAGTGAAATAACACCCCCAGGCCTCATCAAACGTGGAATTCTGCGCTTTTGTGTTGATAGAAATAATGTTGTACGAGCTTTTTTCTACATTTTAAATAACCCGATCTTCTTTATTTTTAAATTTAAAGCACTCGTCTTGCCGTTAAATCCGGATTTGTTTTTTCTACTTGCATTTAGTGGTTCGTTGAGTCGAGATTTTCCAAGGTTGCGTTAGGTTAACTCTAAACTAACTAACTAACCATCACGCCGTCTCCCTGAAAGGGTAGGCAGAAAGAATGGACTACCACACTTTTCTTTCCTGACATATTTCTCTCGCTTCCTCAACATTCATACATCGTGTCATTTTCACACACATTTACACCGTTAACATATAATTTTTTTACCATTCTTTCCATATATCCAAACCATCTTATTGATCCTTTAATTATTTTGTTCATAACACCATCATTCGCACCGCATTCACTTCTTATATTTTTATACGACACTCTATCATACACAGAGTATCCCCACATTCGTCTAAGAGATCTCATTTCTACTGCATTTATTCTACTTTCATCCTTCTTTTGCCAGTTCCATGCTTCGCTTCCATATATGAGGGTCGGTAGAAGAACACAATAGGTTAAGTCAATTTTCGTTTTCTACTTACATACCTATAAGCTAAATAAATATTAGACCACATCCAATTACATACAAATATTGTGTTTAAATAAAGCATGACCAATTTTATTGAAACTCCGAATTAGAATCCGTAGACAGATTCATTGAAGATAAATAAGGTTAGTTTTCATTGAGTCGCAATTTTTATAAGGCGGTCCAATTTTTGAGGTTATATATTTTTGACATCTAATAACATGCTTTTACTAGTTTTTAAAATTTATATTTTTTATTTAATTTATTTAAAAAAAACAATTGGGTTATATGGATACATTTTTAGATCTTAATTTTAATTATGTAATGTTTCAGGTATTTTTTTAATTGAGTTGTAGTGAGACTCCTTGTGTCTTTTGGTAGTTCATTGTAAAGTTTCAGTCCATTGTTCAATATCCTTGATTGTCCTGTATTAGTTTGTGAATTCGTTAAGTGATATCTGTCATAGTTCCTGGTCCAGTGTCTGTTTACGTCTGAATTTTTAGTTAATTTGTAGCTGCTGTCTGTTGTCTCTTCCATGATTACTCTGTGTACAGTTTTCAAGGTCTCAAATTTGGTCAGGTCTGATATGTCCATTTGTTTTGTTTGTTTGTGTACTTGTATGGTTGGGGTAAGATAGTTGGGGTAAGATAGTCCACAACCGTAAAACCGATTTCATGATATACATAAAATTAGCATTAATAAAAAAACAGAAAACGATCAAATCTACTACAAGGAAATATATTCCATAACGTACATATTAATAATGTTATGTAGTCTATTTTATATTATTATAATGAAAAAAATACACATATTACAAACATCTTTATAATTGTAAAGTCTAATATATCAAATGAACCATTACACTACTAAAATAAGTCTTAATTGTTAATATTTCAATTGTTGTATAAGACACATTAAATAATTAATGCAATGTTCTTCTTCTGCAATGATAATGTAAGCTTGAAACTCCGCCAGAGAATGATCAAATGCTATGTGTGATCTGTTTCATTGTACGGATGTGAAACTTGGACCTTGAAAGTTAACTCAATGAACAGACTGGAAGCATTTGAAATGTGGCTCCATCGCCGAATGTTCAGAGTTCTCTGGACAGACATGGTTACCAATACCGAAGTCCTGAGGCGAGCTAAAGTTGACAGGGAACTGTTATCAACTATCAAGGTTCGAAAGATCTCACATCTGGGTCATATACTGCGTGAGGAAAAGTACCACCTTCTCCAACTGATATTGGAGGGGAAAGTTGATGGACGCCGAGGGCCCGGAAGGAGACAAATGTCCTGGCTGCGAAACGTGAGGGAATGGACCGGCATCCGAAGTGTGGAGGAGCTGTTCCGAACGGTGCAGGACAGGGATAGGTTCGCCGAGGTGATCGCCAACGTTGGGGGAACCCGACAGGGCACTTGAAGAAGAAGAAATAATTAAATGAACGATAAGGAACTATGAACTATTTTATTATCTTGACAATTATACCCTACACATATATTTAAGATTCTAGAGAATTCCAGATAAACCTTTTATTGTTCAGTTCGCAAATGCTTTCCCGTTGTAAGTCATAGAGTTAATTTTACATTTACAAAAAAATAAATCCTAAGAAACGAAGACATTGTCCAATACGAGTATGTGTAGATTGTCACGATTGGTAGAATGATATTTTCTAGGATCTTGGGTTTATTCGTGTCTCTTGATGTCCTCTTCGACTGACGATTTAGAAATATGTAGTTGAATACTCGTTGAAGAATCTCCAGACTAGTATGGAATGATCTCCGAAATGTGGCTCGAAGAATTTACCAAGGGATAAACCCAATATCTAACCAAAAATAATTTTATCAACTGTGACAATCTTAAACTACTCGGAATATTCTTTGGAAACTTTAACGATCTCTTAAACATTGGTTGAAAAGGATACCAAGAGAAACATCCAAATTTCCAGGACATATAAAAATAATTATATTTTTTTTATTGAAATAAGAAGGGTTACGAACAGCATGGAAACTTCTAAGATACGAAACGTTTTTCATTTTGATTTGAGTAGATAAACTCTTTACTTTTCCTCTTACGATTTTTGACGCATTGTTGAACCCTACAATAAAAAATTCCGACCACACAATGTAACGCCATCTAACGACTTATTTGCAAACCTTTTGGTTGCGGTATCGGGCGCTAGAGGCGTTAGTTTGATGTAGAGCCCGCGCCGTGGATTGGACAACAGTGATTTATATAGAATCGATAGCATACACTATTCAATGGGTTCTCCACATTTGTTCCCCTTTCAAATTGAAATCCCTTTCATTTTTCATGGGATTGGTTTTTCTTTGAATAATTCAGAGGTCCTCAACCGCCCGAATTTGTTTGCTTTTATCATAAAAAAGAATATATTAATATATATATAAACGTGCCATTGTGCCATACCAATTTCAAACACTTTGTAATATATTAAAAAATCCTTAATCAACTACAATAATAATGGCTAGAAAGAATCATAGAGAGGTCTTCGTGATCCCGCGAGTTCTGGTCAATATGATTACTGGTCTAACCATCAGGGTAACAGAAGACAGGGAGAGGGCGTATGGCGTATTTTCAGCGCCACAAAAGCAAAACACACCAGCTAAGGAAAGGTAGCCCCTACAAAAATCCCTGGACAAGGCAACGGGAAAGCACACTAGTAACATATTCCAAGAAATCACTGTGGTGAGAAAGCATTTGCCACAATGATCGCCAATGTCAGGGGAACCTGTAGTGGCACTATAAGAAGAAGAAAAGTCGGCTTGTCTCCTAGCAAATGGACCATCTTGAGAATTCTGAAAAAGCTGTTTCGCATTGTTGAAGATGAATAATCTTTCTCTCAAGTCAATTGCGGGAGACTAGACAAAAGTAGTAAGATAATACATGGAAAATAGTTAAATCTGAGAAAACTGTAGTTTTTAATTTTTTTTTTTGTATTTAGAAATCTCATTAAACTAAAAATTAAATATTTTAAAACATGGAGCTGAGTCAAAGAGATGAGATATGAAGATGTGACATAGAGATGAGACGTAGAGGTGAGACATAGAGATGTGACATAGAGATGAGACATAGAGATGCGACATAGATATGTGACATAGAGATGAGGCACAGAGATGAGACCTAGATATGAGACATAGAGATGTGTCATAAAGATGTGACATAGAGATGAGACATACATATGCTACATAGAGATGAGACATAGGTATGTGACATAGAGATGAGACATAGATATGTGCCATAGAGATGAGACATAGAGATGAGACATAGATATTAGACATAGAGATGAGACAAAGAGATGAAACATAAATATGAGACATAGAGATGTGACATAGAGATGTGACATAGGTATGTGACATAGAGATGAGACATAGATATGTGCCATAGAGATGAGACATAGAGATGAGACATAGAGATGAGACATAGATATTAGACATAGAGATGAGACAAAGAGATGAAACATAAATATGAGACATAGAGATGTGACATAGAGATGTGACATAGGTATGTGACATAGAGATGAGACATAGATATGTGCCATAGAGATGAGACATAGAGATGAGACATAGAGATGAGACATAGATATTAGACATAGAGATGAGACAAAGAGATGAAACATAAATATGAGACATAGAGATGTGACATAGAGATGTGACATAGGTATGTGACATAGAGATGAGACATAGATATGTGCCATAGAGATGAGACATAGAGATGAGACATAGAGATGAGACATAGATATTAGACATAGAGATGAGACAAAGAGATGAAACATAAATATGAGACATAGAGATGTGACATAGAGATGTGACATAGAGATGAGACATAGAGATGAGATATGGAGATGAGACATACTTTACATATTTTAATAGCCGACGAGACGGAGGTCATCTCCGAAAAATGTTATAAAATTGGTTTGCTTTAATAAATGTTTAATAAAACAGTAGTCATTGTTTCGTGAACAATGAGGTAAAACTCCATATTAAATAATTAATACGAATGAAAACGTCAATTTTCTAGAAGTTTTATTATAATTTGTGAGAATGACATGTTTCGGTTTTCTACGGTATTATCAAAGATGAAACACGTCATTCCCAAAAAACATAATAAAGCTTCTAGAAAACAAACGTTTTCATTCGTATTAATTACGAATAAAACAGTGTTACAAACCTTCTTACAAATTAAATTGCAGGATGTTATTTTGGGCGTTTTCCCAAAAGTCAATGAACTTTTATTTTTTCTATTTTTTTCCATAAGAGCGATGAACGAAATATTTTGAATATTGTATAGAGATGTAATAAAAATTGATTTTGAAACCTTTCCGACCCTTATCCAAAAATGAGGCGGGCGCAGTATATTTTGAAAATGGCCGCTGTTGAATATGCCGGCGGATTTACAAACAACTCTTTGGATTTCTAAAAAAAATCTCCCCCAATATGGTGGACGTCGATTGTATTTCTTGCCCGGGAGGTCAAGACATTATTTACGAACCTCTGGAGGAACGACGCCAAGAAAAACAGCTGGAAATAAAATAACAAAAGACTTTATAAATGGAGACTCTCAAAATTATTCTGTTGCGTGCGAATTTTGTGATTCAGTGTACGTACCAGTTTGTTTTCGATATTTTATTTGAAAATACATTTATTTGAACTAAAAACTGTTCAATATGACTCGTTTGTATAGGGATTTTTAGTTTGAACAAACATTATAGAGTGGTCTGTGTTGTTACGAGCCTTTATATCATCTGAATGAGCTATGGAAATAAATAATTACATTTGAATAAATATGTTATAACTGCACTTAAAACTAAGACAGAGGATGTTAAGGTGTTATGTGTGGTCTGTTCTGTTATATGCGTGTGAGGCATGGACATTAAAAGTAAATACAATGAACCGGTTAGAGGCATTTGAAATGTGGCTTCACCGAAGAATGTTCAGGATCCCATGGACAGACAGAGTGACGAACACAGAAGTCCTGAATCGTGCAGGAGTAAATAGAGAGCTGCTAACATTGATCAAAGTCCGCAAGATTTCATATCTGGGTCACGTTCTACGAGGAGAAAAATATCGCCTGCTGCATCTAATTTTGAAGGGAAAAATAGAGGGCCGCAGGGGGGCGGGGAGAAGGCAGATCTCTTGGCTGCGCAATGTGAGGGAATGGACGGGAATCGGAACTGTGGAGGTGCTATTCCGGACAGCGCAGGATAGGGAAGAGTTTACCAGAGTGATCGCCAACGTCAGAGGGACCTGACAGGGCACTTTAAGAAGATAACTGCACTTCGTATTACAATTATCACAGACATGTTTCGGTTATAACACTTCTCCATCTTCTTCCTCAGCCTATTCCCGCCGACTCCTGGACAAAGGCCTTCTCCATTCGCTTCCATGTCACTCTGTCTTGTGCAGACTGCATCCAGGTTATTCCGACATGTCTGTTCAGATCATCCTTCCACCCGAGTCGCCACCCGGTGGATGATGTCAATGACCTTTGTTTCTGACTCTGTCTCTTAGGCTTATTCCTAACATGGCTCTTTCCATGACTCTTTGGGTCACTCTTACTTTGTTTGTACAATGTTACAGTTTCAAGACCATAAGTACCAACTGACAGAACACAGGCTTCCTAGACTTCTCGTTTCAGGTTGATCAGTATTTTTCGGTTTTTAAGGATGTAATCCATTTTTCCGAAAGCTGCTCAGCTTAGTCCAATTCTTCTCTTGAGCTCTGCGGTTGCCATCCACGTTGATTTGAAGCCTTTACGTGCCCATCACCTTGGTCTTTGTCAGATTCATATTCAAACCTACAGATTTGGATACATCGTTTAGTTCTTTAAGCATTTGACCTAGTTCCTCCGGATTATATTGGTTATAACACAACCTTTTTCAATATACAAAATTGTAATGTTAAAATATTGTGTATTGAAAAACGTTATAACATATTAATTATAACCGAAATATTTCTGAGTATTCAAATATGAATTCACAACACAAAGTGAAGGCGAATATAGAAGAAATATTAATTATGTTTTTACAAGTATATTTCCAACAAAAATTCTTGTGTCCACATGAATGTTCTGATCCCTTCATAATTTTGTTCATATTAACTTCTTCCGTTGCACATTACTTCTGATATAATATACAATACACCAGCATTATTGTAACGTGAAATGGTCCGATACACAAACATTTTGTTCACATGTAAATGTCGTAGCTTTGGATTTTCCAGCCAAATACAGAGCAATAACACTGTTGAGTTTGAATTCTATTTCGATAACTTTTTTAAACCGTGACGTAAAACTATATGCTTCGGTAGAATTATTAACAATATAACAGACTGAAACGTGTCAAAACATGAGCCCACTGTCGTAAGCCGTTTGGTTGCTATAGCAGCGTGAAGTTGGTAACACTTCGAGCGCCTACCCCTGTAATATTTGAAATTATGGGATCTTTCTAATGAATCATTGATCCTGCAGAAACAGCTTTTAATGCGTTTAATTAATTAACTAACTAACCATGGCGCCATCTTCTCGAAGGGGTAAGCTGAAAGAATCGATCGCTAAACTGTTCTTTCCTGAAATACTTCAATCACTTTCTCAATATTCATACATCGTGTCGCGCACGCACAACCGCCACAGTACTCTGACCTGAAATATCTCTCGAGTTCCTCGAGCTTACCCGAAGCTGTTATAGGCGAACGGCGCCTTTCGTCAGCTTCGCTCATTCAATCCCTAGGCCCGTCCTTCGTCCTTGCGGGACTTACTTTGGAAAAAAAAATGTAAGAAATCAAGAGGGACCCAGGCTACGTTCAATCTA
This sequence comes from Lepidostoma basale, assembly GCA_022606425.2. Lineage (NCBI taxonomy): Eukaryota > Metazoa > Arthropoda > Insecta > Trichoptera > Lepidostomatidae > Lepidostoma > Lepidostoma basale. The sequence goes on along the minus strand of JAHDVF020001001.1, from coordinate 1,099,451 downwards.
CTCCTATTTTCCTCTATGTCCCGCCATACATGCAGATTATATTAAAAATTACTCGAAATTTTCCTCAGCAATTATACAGTATATTGATACTGATAATCACCTTCGTCAAAGACAGCACAGATTGTTTTATTTGCCGCGCTGCAGAACCAATCTGCCAATGGTTATGGGAATCTTATTGCTTAATCGGATCGCCTCGGAGGTCGACATATTTCGTGATAGTGTGAGTTGCCTCAGGGATGCAATATCAATGTTATGTAATTCTTAAGCTTAATTTTTTTTATGCTTCTCTTATAAATTGTTGTAATGTAATTGCAAACGATCTGGATTTATATGTCTGTAATGTTTATGATTTTTATTTAAATAAAATAAATGAAAATGAAAATGAAATGAAATATAAAAAGACACGGGATTATATGAGAAGCGGACTTGTGGAAATCCTCAACATTCAAACATCGTAACACGCTCGCTCGTTGATTTTTCCGACTTCGAATGTGGCCGCCTTTTAATAATTGATCAATTACGTCAAGCCACGTTTACTTTGGTCGTCCTCAGCTTCTTTTTCCATTAACACCGCTTGTATATATATTTTTGAGCGCTTGTATATATTATTTTCATATGTGCAAGCCATCTAAGTGATCATATTTTAATTTTCAGTTGTCCAGATGGGTGCCGTGCGAAAAGAGACCAAGAGGCAGACCAAGAAAAAGAAGATGGACTGCGTGGGAGAAGACTGGGAGATATTAGAAAGATCTGGATACTGCTGAGAAATGTCCCAGGAGCCAGTGGAGGACTGTTGTGGAGGAGGCCAAGTCCCACACCAGGATGCAGCGTAGAGAAGAAGAAGACGACATCCGTGGCAGAGTGGTGGAAGCTATGATTATCAAGCGGCCTTGAGGTGAGTTATTTCCGAAAATGGCGCTATACAAATTGGCCTAATTATTATTATTATTATACGGTTCAATTTCCGGAGATGGCAGTGTGATCAGTCTCGGTACTCTCATAGAAGCCCAGAAACCCGGCTTGCGTAAGATATTTTGAATCAAAACCTCTTCTGGCTTACAGACGTTCTGCTCTTGTGGCTATTCCTCTTACGTCTGATGGGAACATTGTAGGAATGTGATTTGGTGGGTTGTTGGTTTATGCGGGAGCATGATTACTTAGATTTGGGGGTTTTGATTCAAAGTTTCTTACGCAAGCCGGGCTTCTATGGAAGTACCGACACTGAGTGTGATTATCACACTGTCTTTGGTCTGGTATAGAATTCCCATGACAATTAAATGACGGGGACAGGCCTAGGAAGTGTACGAGCGAAGCTGACGAAAGGGCGCCGCTGCGCCCTGTCTCTGTCTCGGGTATGTTGTGGGAACCTTTCTGTGTTCCTACAACAACAACAACAACAACAAACCATCACGCCGTTTCCCCGTAGGGGTAGAATGGACGGCCACATTACTTTATCCTGGAACACCTCTCTAGCTTCCTCCACATTCATACAGCGAGTCATTCACGCACGTCGATTCTTTGAAATTTGAACATGACCAACCTAACTCACCGCTCTAACATTCTATATGTCCTCCCGCACACTTTTTCCTACCCCCCTTTCTCCCCACCATTTATATTTCTTTCTTTAAATGTTGTTCTCTGATTTTATATTTAGTTTACTCTCTCACACTGACGAAGCTCCGGCGGGAGCGAAACCGGTTGGTGTTACCAAATAAAGTGGTGTAGATATAAATTATTAAAAGTGTATTATTATTTTATTTAATGATATCACACCATTTTTTTTTCAAATCAAATCAGTTTATTTCATCAAAAGACATTACAAAATTAAGGTTTAAGGCATCTATTAAGAACAGGTAAAATAATATACCACCAGAATCGCATGAGAGATGGTTCGACATTAGGAAGACAAGATACTATCCAAAATCAAGAGTATTTTCCTTCTGAACGTACTGTCACTAGTATTAAAGACGTCGATCTCTGAGGAGACCGCGTTCAGCGGATTAATTGCTCTTCCCACCGGTGTCACCAAAGGCAGGTTGGTTCTGGAGACCGGTAAAACAATCTATGGCTGTCGCTGTCGGAGATATCTATCAGGGACAAAAACCAAACACCCTCCAGCACGGCCGAGTTCTGGAAATACCTCCTGAGTAATCTAAAGAAATGAGTTATGAGATGCCCATCTCTTCAAAGCTGCAAAGAGTTGGTTCCAAGCATGCCCAAAATAAATGCCGTAAGATAAAGCCACGGATAGTTACCATACTCCCTCATGTAGAGATACCTCAGACATTTTTTCTGAACCCTCTTCAGCATTTTTTTTTACCAGGTATGAGCCAGGTTTATTAAATAAAAGATCACAATATTCACGAGGAATACGCGAACTCGAGAAACCCTACATTCGGTACAGCACTCGCGAATGTAATGCTCCAAGAGACATATTACTCAGCCACTTCTAAGGATATTCGCTTTATTATTTGTACAACTTGAAATAATTTGCAAAATGGCAGACATGTTTCATTTTTATTGCAGATAAATATTTTAATGAAAAAGCTCTTTATGGAACTCGCAAAATACCATTTTTCAGATTAGAAGTGATATTTCTTCTTTTCTTCTTATTCTTTTTATAGATCAGACGATCTGTGGCACAAAAATCATGTCTCCTGGGATGATGAGGTGATGATAATAATTATAATAATTAAGCTAGCTATAAGTTTTCATGAATAGCTCACCTCAAGGGCGCTTTGACAATGTTTTAGTCATGAGAGCTGCATGTGACACCAGCAATCAGATAACCGTTGCTTACATTTTATGCGATATTTTGAAAAGATGGGATTTTAGGTGAGATTTAAAATCTGTCGGATTGTCAATGCATTTAAGGCATGCAGGAAGCATATTCCAGGCGGACGGACCTGCCACTGCGAAAGCCCGATATCCGAAATTTGTCCGGGGGTTTTACTTTGGCTCAACTAATCTGCCTATTGCCGAGAGTTTGCCGATCGAAGCATAGATTGCCGCAAGTTAGGGCTATCAGCAACACAAAGTTCTGATATATAGGCTGGTGCCATTCCGTGAAGCGCTTTAAAGACCGTCCAGCATAGTTTATACTGGATTTTTTCAGGACACTTTTTCAGTATCTTCTTCTGGATCTACTCCACCGAATGATATCCTCTATTTCACAAGTTTTTCTTATGGCTGCGTTACGGACACGACCTCGGAGAGTTTTTCCAGTAATGGATCTTAGGGCCTTCATCTCAGATGTTCTTAGCAGGCCCTTGGTTCGTACAGTGTCGGCCCATGGATACACACTTAAACCATAACATTATTCCCATAAAATATTATTAATCTTCTAGAAAACACACGTTTTCATTTGAATTAAGTAATATTCATTAATTTGATCAACTCATATTTCGTAACATGCACGCTCCTCGATTTTTCCGACTTGGAGTGTAGTTGTCTTTTAATAATTTATTAATTTGGTCACGTCATATTTTCTTCGGTCGTCTGAGGCTTCTCTTTCCATTCACACTGCTTGTTTACAACTTTTTAACAATTCTTCTCTTATCTATTCGTTTAATATGTTTTGCGGCATTTCTTTTGGGAATACTTGGGATCAACTCTCTGCAACATCTCATAACCCATTCCTTTAGATTAGATTACTTAGTGGATATTTCGAGAACTCTGCCGTGCTGGAGGATGTTCGGCTTTTTGTCTCCGACAGCGACAGCCATAAATTGCAATTGATCTGCTGAATGTGGCCTCCTCGGAGATCGACGTCTTTTATATCAGTGAAAGTACATTCACAAGGCAAATAATCTTAATTTTGGAGATTATCTTGTCTTCCTAATGTCGAACCATCTCTCATGCGTTTCTGGTAATATACTACATAAATATATTATTGTATTTGTTCTCAATAGATGCCTTTAACCTTAATTTTATAATGTCTATTGATGAAATAAACTGATTTGATTTGTTTATAAGGATTAATTGTATCTCAATAGAAACGAAGATGTAAATTGTTTTCTGGGAACAGAATTTGGTGGTCGAGGCGCTTACAGGACTTATGACCTGTCATTGGTTGGGTTAAGCCAGAGGTCGGCAAACTTATTTGCCAAAGAGCCAAATATGTACATTACAACGATTTAAAAAAAATAAGAGCCAATCTGTTTTTTTAATTTAGCAAACATTTATTATAATTTCAGCACTTTATTAAATTACGGGTACCTACGCTGAATAAAACTTGATAAAATATTTAATAAACATTTTATTCATTGATAAAAAAATAATATATTGTATAATTAAGAAATCCATAATGAGACATCTTATTCCAAAATCAAAACAAAAGTTAGGTCATTCTACCTCCGTGGAACATGATAACAAATATCTAGATCTATAACAAATACCTAGATCTGTGAAAAACAAATAATATTGTGGACAAATACCTAGATCTGTTAACCATTGGCGAGGTGACTGCTATCCAACGCCAACCAGACTTATTGAAATGCGAGAAGAGTCTCCCTCGCACCGCGCACCCCGCAGTCGTCACCGCCGATACCATCGGCGCGTCTTACACGCCTGTCCGTGAACATTTGTGCCGGAGCCGCACTTAAGAGGCTAAAGAGCCGCATGCGGCTCCGGAGCCGCACTTTGCCGACCTCTGGGTTAAGCGATCGCTTTATGTTTGACAACATTCCCCATTCCGCCCTTCTTACGATCACCACGTCTGACAATTTTTTGGAAGATGTATATATGCTACAATGTTGCGGAGCACTTTACATTTTTTAGTTAAATCTACACTAGCGCCATGCATTAGCAATGGGTAAAATCCAGTATTTGTCTACAAGTATTTGTGTAAATTCAAAATGTTGATTTGATATCTCCAAATCATCTCAGGGATCCTTTTTTATTTTACTCTTGATGCAATAATTTGCCTTATTGTTTATTTTTATAGGTAAGGTTAGGTTAGGGTAGGTTGTTTATTTCATATTTTCACTAAAAAAATTAAGCGATTTGATAAAATCACTTACTTTCATTTGGGATATCACCCCACAGAGTTGTAATTTTGACATCTTCCGTAAATTGATCATACACCTTAGGGATTTGATCGAATCTCGTTTTCATCATTCCACTGCGACAGATATATTTCTATTTACCGTGATGACTTTGAGAGCGCCATTTATTTCGTACCCAACAAATTGTATTGTAATTCCAAATGTTGTAAGCATAAATTTGAACATGTTCATTTTCCCAGTGGTGTCTCGTAGTTGTGAAGCAATAACAGAACAACAAATTGTTGACAAATGACAACGCAAATTGTGTTTACCGAAATTCCGACACGAACCTCGGAACACCCAATAAGACAGAACAACTTAAACAAAACAATCGCGTTGCATTCCAAATATGAATTCTGTTGTCTGCTCCGGCGCCAATTCTGCCGGCTTTTGTTATTCACTCCGGTGTGAATTAATTAAACATACGTTGCGTTTTATGAGGCGAGAGAACATTTTTGGCAGATTAGTTTAATTTAATATACGAGTAATTAAAAAGATTGTTTCAATATGGCGCCCATAGGCGGATGTCCTTTGAAGTTTCTCACAAAAAAAAATTCTGCATTTTAGCATTTTAGCATGTAAATCATAGATTAATGCTTCATTATGGGTGATTTATTGTTTTATTTGTGGTGCTTTAATATGGAAAAACATCAAACAGGGCACACTCTCATATTTAAATACTATATCGCTCTGCACGCCTTCCCGTCAGCCAGCCAGCTAAAATGACGTCCTCTTCCTGAATAGGCTTTTGCCTCTTGTGCCACCGCCACAGTTCTTGATCATCGTAATCGCTCACTACTCCATTTTGCCGTTGCTACGATCTTTCCGACCCGCTGCCATCTCCGAGTCTGCTGACGTTCCTCGAACGCCTCCATCCCTTGTTTCTCCAGCCTCCGTCGACGCCGCCTCCACCTGCCCCGGCGCCGCCATCGCTGCTGACCCGTGTTTACTCCAAGGCCTCATGTCCCAACCCTTTCCTTTCCACCATCCTGTATCCCAACCCCATTGCCATGCAAGGCCACACTTGTTCCACTAGATTCTGTATCCAGTACCAACCGGCCCCCACTCATGGCCATTCCCTGTCATTGTCCATCAGTCTCCACCCAAGACCTCGGCCCCTTTCCAAGTTCCGGTCCAAATGTTGGACACAACCCACTACGTCCTCCAAGACCCACTCCGCTCACCATCCAACAATATCCAACCTCATCATCCAAGAAAGAAATTTCCAACATGCGGGGGAGCAACAGCCTTCGGGCTGGTAATCCCGAAAAGACAATATCCAAGAAGAATACTTAAGAAATGTGTACATTTAAATTTTTAATTGTATCTCAATAGAGACGAAGAAACAAACTGGAAACTGAATATGGATGATCAAGGTGTTTACAGGACTTATGACCTGTCATTGGTTGGGTTAAGCGCACGCTTTATGTAATTACAACATTCCCCATTCCACCATTGTAATTATGATCATGCATGATACATTTTTGGAAGTTGTATATATACTCCAAATCCATACCTATCTTCACGTGTCAGTTCCAGTTAGCCATCTATGTAGATTTGATTGTACTAATTAATTTTTTAAGATTAATCTATACAATCCACCCACTACGAGATAAGTATACATTTCACAAATAAATGTGTACATTTTTAAAGTTCTTTTTTCTTCGAGTCTTGACCGGCGTTTCAGAGTAAGTCTCCATCTTCATGATAGTTATGATACATAATATATTTACAATATTAACTGTTGAATTTACAACTTATTTTTCTTCCTCTTCTTCTCCGGATACGGATAATGATACATAATATATATTATATATTTACTGCGGATTATGGAAAAAGTACTCTGTTTTCGAGTTTCGACTCTACCAACGTTTCGGAGATCGCTGCAGTCTCCATCTTCAGGGTAGTAACACCGAGAAAAACATAGCATGACCTAATTAATCTAAATTTAAAGGTGGGCCATGTTAGAAGTCGTAAGAATCGACCTGCGTTTATGGCTCGCTGTATACATGGAGGAAACTAGAGAGGTGTGTCTGGTAGTAGTGGTTTAACGGTTCATTCTCTCTGCCTACTCTGCCAGCCCTTACGGGGAAACGGCGTGATGGTTTATTTGTTTGCATCACGGTAGATTCCTAATTTATCATTCATTATAAAGTGCATATTCCCATTAAGAGATGTCGTTAGTAAAATTAATTTTATCATCACGAATTTCGTTGTGGTTCGTGGTCTAAGCGCAGACTGTGCTAACAAGTAAATTTGACCCGTCGACAATGTGTTAATTAAAGTATGGAAAGATGTTTTCTTTACTGGCGATTCCGTTAGCTAGAGTATTAACACAATAACAACCCGGTCCTTTGTTTCAACTCGATGGCGAGCTCGGAGTATCAGAGATTTCTATATTAAATATTGCATTTTCCTTCACACAAAGCACCCAGCAGCCTTTTGAAATAAACGTTAAATTGAATTTCAAACAAAAAGAGAACTCTCCGTTCCAGAACGCACGGTATTTCAAATTATGATTTTATTTATTTCTACAACTAAATTGAATTATTTTTCTGATACTTATTTCATTTCATATAAATTCTATTGAGAATTCATTTCTTTTGTACATATTATTTCATTGACCTTCTTGTATAAAATAATCATTTGTTACTTATTTCATTTCATATAAATTCTATTGAGAATTCATTTCTTTTGTAAATAATTATCTTATAGACCTTCCTGTATAATATTAGGTCCTTACATATGAAATTGGCGTTTTGCCGTACTGGCAACTTTGATCTCAAATATCTTCTCTTTGGTAAGGAATTCCAAATTCAAATTTATACAGCTATTTACTCAAGTATTTGTGTTTCGAAAATTATAATTCATTTGTTTTATCCTCAATTGTTTTTTTTCTTTGCGTCACTCAGTTTACAAAATGGAAAACTTGAAATATCGCGTTATTTACGAGTAGAAGTTCCACCGTGGCACCAGTGCTGCAGAAACGGCTCGAAGGATTAATGATGTGTATGGCGACGGTGCCGCAAAAGAAAACACAGTGCGTTTTTGGTTCCAACGTTTTCGTTCTGGAAATTTCGACCTTCAGAACAAGCCCCGTGGACGGCCGGAGACCAAAGTTGATAATGAAGAATTGAAGGCTATTGTGGAAGCGGATCCATCGCAAACCACGTCCGAGTTAGCTGCAGGCTGCGGTGTTAGTGATAAAACTGTTTAATCCACTTGAAGCAAATTGGGAAGGTGAAAAAGCTTGAAAGGTGGGTACCTCACGAATTGAGTGAAGCAAATCAACAAACGCGCGTTGACTGCTGCGTTGCATTACTCAACCGGCACAATAATGAAGGGATTTTGAATCGAATCGTTACCTGTGATGAAAAGTGGATCCTGTATGATAATCGGAAGCGCTCATCGCAATGGCTGAACCCTGCCGAACCAGCCAAACCATGCCCCAAGCGAAAATTGACTCCAAAAAAGTTACTTGTGAGCGTTTGGTAGACTAGTGCTGGTGTCGTTCACTACAGCTTTCTTAAATCTGGCCAGACGATTACGGCAGATGTCTATTGTCAGCAACTGCAAACCATGATGGAAAAGCTAGCTGCTAAACAACCGAGGCTGGTTAATCGCTCTAGGCCACTGCTGCTTCATGATAACGCTAGACCACACACTGCACAACAGACGGCTACCAAATTAGAAGAGCCTTAATTGGAATGTCTAAGACATCCACCGTACTCTCCGGACCTTGCCCCAACAGATTACTATTTTTTTCGAAATTTGGATAACTTCTTGCAAGGGAAAAAATTCAACTCCGATGGGACAGTCCAAACCGACTTCAAAGATTTTATTGATTCCCGTCCGAATGTTTTTTTTTAATAAAGGGATCGATGAACTACCTATGAGAGGGCAAAAGTGCATAGATAGCAATGGTACATACTTTGATTAAATAAATATATTATATTTAAAAAACATCAACTTTATGTTCCTCCCATACAAAAGCCAATTTCATATTTAAGGACCTAATATTATCACTTGTTTTGATTGAATTGAAAATAAAATCTCTTATTTGCATTCATATAATTAAATTGTACAATGGTTTTTTTTATATTTAAAATGTTTTATCATTTACTTTAAGTTTCTATTAAAACGGTTTTTCGTTTAGACCACTTTAAAAAATGTGTTGAGAAAAACGCGTTTAAAGTTTTTAGTCCATTTTTCTTCTATAAAATCATGTATCTTCTAAAATACGAGTATTTATACTTATCTCGAGCTCGGAGCTTCACTGGCTGTAATGTCCAGAAAGGATACAATACAAGCTCTGCTGGACGGTCTATAAGGCGTTGCATGGCATGGCACCAGCTTATATTATATATCTGAACTCTGCATCAACGAGAACCTGAATGATAGACAGTCTACATTGCGATCAGCTAAGTCTTCTGCGATCGGTAGATTGACTGTGCCAAAACGCTGTACAAACTTTGGTGACCGAGCCTTCGCGGTATCTGGCCCTTCAGCCTGGAACAGTCTTCCAGCAGACCTTAAGTGCATTGAGAATCAATCAGAGTTTAGATCGAGACTCAAAACACACCTTTTCAAATTATCATTTCCAGGACAGGAAGGGCTGATCGACTTCGCCAGGTGCAGCCCTCATACTAAATATGTTTATTATTTTTGTTATCATTATTATTATTATTTAGTTGATAAAACGGAGCATCTTCTACAGCGCCCTTGAGATGAGTAATTCATAAAAATGGCGCTCTATAAATTATCCAATTTATTATTATTATTATATTATCTCCAGTGGTGTCTTTGATTTTTTTATTTTTTTATTGACCCTTTCCATGCAATTCTCAGCAGTTTTCACCCGGTTAGCGTCGTGGTCGACGCAAGGACAGTCTACGTACTCTCACTAAAATGACTGTAACTCAATACATACAACAATTTTTGGAAATTTGACTTAAAATTATACACATATTTTTGAAGGCATAAAATTTTAATTAATACAAAAAAAAATTCACACGATCACAGTGGCTATCCCCCTGAAGGCGTTAGACATTTTAATATATGACACTGGATTTAAAAAAAAAACCACTGTTTAATATTCCACAATACTATATTTATAGACTACACAACATGTTTTGGAGTTATCTCCATCTTCAGGTGTAAATATACATTTACAGTGTAGATGAAGATGGAGATGGACACCTGAAGATGGAGGTAACTCCGAAACATGTTATGTAGTCCATAAATAATGTATATATATACTATATATGTAATATACTATATTTATAGACTACAAACATGTTTCGGAGTTACCTCCATCTTCAGGTGTAAATATACATTTATAGTGTAGATGAAGATGGAGATGGACACCTGAAGATGGAGTTAACTCCGAAACATGTTGTGTAGTCTATAACTATAGTATAGTGGGAATATTAAACGGTGTTTACTTTTGAAAAAATCCAGTGTAATCACAATGGAATTCCACAGTGTTAACGTCTTAACTTTCAAGAAATATTTTATTATATTTTATGGGAATGACATGTTTCATTTAAATATAAATGAACCTTTAGAAAACAGACGATTTCCTTGGTATACTCTTAAATTATATCATATGGATTTTTATAATATTGTTCAAGAAACAGTAAATAATATTAAGGCTTATAGATATAAACTAGTAAAACACTTTGTACATACCACGGTTTGGTAATTATAATCGATTAAACTTGGGTCTAAGCGAAACTAATTGACATCAATTATAATAACCATACCGTGGTTAATTACAAAGTGCTTTATTAGTTTATATCTATAAGCCTAAAATATCACCACAAAGTGAGTGATTCGTTAAAAAAATAATATTAAGGTATTTTGTGACATTTATAAATTAAAATCAGGTATAGTTATAAATGCTATTTATAAATTATCAGAACTCGTCCAGTCCGACGTAGGCAATACTAATTGCGAGCGATAAATGGTGAAAGATTCACACAAAGGGAGGATTAGAGGGAGTATAGACGGGGTGGGCCCATCCACGGCGGAGGGATGAAGGGAAGGGACCACCCTTGCGGGGCTTGGAAGCTGGGAAATAATAACAAAGGTATCCTAGGCATCAAATTTTATTACGTGCCAGTACCATTCTGCCGGGAGAGGGTAGATTTGCGAGGGTGGACCGACGTATTCATTCTCTACCTATGTGGAATATTATATTGGTCCGTTGCTGTAGAAATCTGATGCTTGTCGCTTTAGTGGAAGTATTTTTGAAATCACTATTTAGAATGCACTTATAGTTATATGTTATATTGACGACCTTCGTGGCCGAGTGGTTAGTACTTTGACTGCCACATCCAAGGTTCCGGGTTCGATTCCCGGCGATGGCACTCTGATTGTCATAATGTCTTTGGTCTGGCGAAGAATTTTGCCATTAATTCGAGTTTTATTTACTGGCGTCTTGTTTTGAATTCCTTCAATCGGTATAACACTTAATGTATCATTCAGGCGAAAGAAGGATGAATGATAATCAGAGACGAATATGAATTATGTAAATATTTATATGATTGAAAGCCAATTGCCAATATATGGGATAAATGCAGTACGAACGAAAGCGTTATTACCAAATTATGATTATTTTAGATAAACTTAAGGCTTTCATGAACACTGATTTTTCCACTTTTGAATTTATATTTCTCGACATGTTTCGAAGACTTACACCTTCATCATCGGGAGAACGATATAAACAAAAAAAAAATTACAAAATAAGTGCAAGAACCTAGAAACATATATAAGACGACCTTCGTGGCTGAGTGGTAAGAGCTCTGACTTCCATTCCGAAGGTTCCGGGTTCGATCCCCGGCGATGGCAGTGTGATTGTCACACTGTCTTTGGTCTGGTGTAGAATTCTCGTGACAATAAAATGGCGATAGATTGGCTACCTATCACATGTCATAAGAATCAATACAATAGCTAAAAAAATAAATGTATACAGTAATTGGGTTCAGACGACCTGTTGTATGCAAAAAAAAAAAAAAAATTAGATGTGTAAGTTAACTTAGGCAGAGTACCAGGGACATAAAATTACAAAGATCTAAATTTTGAGTTGAGGGTGGTTTATTGTTCTAAAGGTATTGATTTAGTAATGGGACGGTTCATGATTTAAGACAAAACCGAATGGCCATTGACACAAGGGGTTGAAAAATAACTTTTATAAAATGCAATTTTTTAAATGATGATGAAGGCCTTCGAAACATGTCGAGAAAAATGAACTTCGAGTGAAAACAAAAAAAGGTGTTTTAATTCATAAAATAATCGTCTAATTATTTTATTTAAGATGGATTGGACACGTGGAAAGAATGGATGAACAACAATAACAACAAAATACCACGTCGTTTCTCCAAAGGGGTAGGCAGAATAAATTGGCCGCCACACTACTCTTTGATGATATACTTCTCTCGCTTTCTCTTTATTCATACATCGTGATGGTTATACAATAGTTAGTATAGTTACTTAGTTACAATATATATTAATATTGTTATTTGAAATTTCATGGAAGAGGCCTTACTCCAGTCGGTAGTCCAGTCTTGATTGCCCTGGTCTCTTCGGTTCGGCATATGTGATCATCCATCCAAAATAGATATATTTATTGTTTATAAATAGTACTTTTATACTTAGGAAATCGAAAATAACTTAAAAAGTATTATAATCAGATGATTTTTCTGAAATCTCTTGATGGAAGTTCATTTTAAATAATAATTAAATAACACAATGTTTTTTAACTACTTCCACATTTGTCTTTATTTAGACAGCGACCGGTTTCGCCAGGCACGCTGGCATCAACAGACTGGTGACACTATTGTAAACTTATATCTTTGTATACATACAGATCAGGGGTGGTAAACATGATTCTATACAAAAATAATATTAAAATATTTATGTAATATTTTCTGAATTTGAATATTGGTATTACAGGTATTCATGGAGGTTCGTATTTAATACAATGGATTTTAAATTTTATTATCGCTTACATATTCATATAGAATGTTTGAAAAAATGGTAATTTTGTTTTTATTATTACTGAATTTAAATATTATATGTTATAGTTCTTGGTCCGTATGGTTGGCATCGCCTTATTCGGTTTTCCCCATCCATATTGCTGCTACGGTCTGGAATCAAACAAAACACATTTTGGGCAGTAATCGATTCCAGGAATATTTTTTATTTGTTTATATTGGGTATAAAAACGAGGAGTGAACAAACAGTAGTTGGTCATTAAGAACTACTTGGTCAGGGGTGTTGTATTTTAGCCTATTTATTTCTAGAATTTATAATTTGTCTAGTTTTTGACTTTTTGGGCATAAGTAAAAAATAAAATAAAAATATATTAAAAACACGACATGTTTTTTTTATACTATCGTCATGATATTACTGATATTATTACTGAAAAAAAAAAAATTAAAGGTACTTATAACAGATAGCCCAGGTTAATTTTTAAATTTAAATTATTGTATCGAATTTTAAGTGTTTTTTTTTTATATTAGTCTTTCTTTGTTTAGTTTTTATTAAATTTTTACATCTGAAGATGGACGTATCCTCCGAAACATATCGTGTTTTTTAATATATATATTTATTTTTTGTAGATTAAACAAAGTTATTTGCAAAATCCTAAGTATAATATATTACTATGGAATTCCACAGTGTTAATGCCTTAGCGTTCAATAAATAGTATTTTTATTTATTTCTTAAACAGATACGTCACGGACGCCCCCTTATGCATTTGGACCCCTTATCGCTTCCATGGAAGTCTCCAGTTTCCCCTGAGGGCGGAATCGTCCCCGTCTGGAACGAATTACCTAAGAAATCTTCATTCTACCGCATTTATTCTACAGTACTTTCATCGAATGTAAGTGTATTTAAATTATTTTACATTCTATTAGTATAAGTTTAACACTGTGAAATTGTCAATGAAATATTCATTCAGTTTGTAACTTCTACTCATACTTCTCGTCACTCCACATCACGCTACTCGGTGACAGGTGTGTTCTAGAAAACAAAACTTAATATAAGAGAGAGAGCTTACTTACGCGAAATGAGAGCTTTTATTTTTCAACTAAAACAACAGCAGTAATCGATTATATTATTATATAACTAACTAATATTACACGGCCATAGTCACAGAGTGTCAGCAGCTAAGACTACCACACCGAAGGTCCCGGGTTCGATTTGATGAAAAAAAATATGTCGTCTTTGGTCTGATAGAATTCACGAGACAATAAAACGACCACAGACTATCTACCTATCACATGCCATGAGAATCAGGAGCTAAATAAATGTATACAGTAATTGGGTTCAAATAACCTAACTAACTAACTAACTAACCATCACGCCGTCTCCCCGAAGGGGTAGGCAGAAAGAATGGACTGCCACACTTTTCTTTCCTGACATATTTCTCTCGCTTCCTCAACATTCATACATCGTGTCATGCACGCGCGTCGATTTCTCTGACTCCTCACATGGCCGACATTCAATATTTGATTTATTTGATCGTGCCACGTTTTCCTCGGTCTTCCTCTATTTCTGGTTCCATTTACACCGTTAACATATACTTTTTTTACCATTCTTTCTTCATTTATTTTTTCCATGTGTCCAAACCATCTTAATGATCCTTTCATTATTTTGTTCATAACACCATCATTCGCACCGCATTCACTTCTTATATTTTCATTCGACACTCTATCATACACAGAGTATCCACACATTCGTCTAAGAGATCTCATTTCTACTGCATTTATTCTACTTTCATCCTTCTTTTGCCAGTTCCATCCTTTGCTTCCTTACATAAGGGTCTAATAACCTGTTGTATAAAAATAATAATAATCATAATAATAGAACAAAATATACAAATTTAAATTGGGTATGAAATATGAAAATAGGATACGCGCCTAGCATGGTAACTAACTAACGAACTACCAAAACTGGGCGTGATGGTGAGTTAGTTTGTTATAAAACAGAAACCTATTATACATTATTGAGAGAAATCTAACTGAATCCCCACGATTTTCTAATTACAGAATGTAATCATACAAAATAGTGGAAACTAACACATTAACCGCCCTACCCTTGGGTTATTTACCGAGAAACGTGCAAAAAACAAGGAGGTTTTTTGTTAATGAAATTTAATTATGTTTTAATCTTATTTTTTTAAATTACGAACCGTCAAATACTCGGCCGCACACTTCGCCTGCCTATATTTATATTTATGAAGACTTGTGCTCAAGTTTTGATGGCACACGCGCGTATACCTAAAACTTTGTACATTTTAGGTACATTACTTTTACTCAAGCGCGTACGTGATACGGGATAGCGCAGAATGGTACAGTCAAAGTGAACGTATCACGTACGTTCAAATAGGTAGTGGCATCACGAGAATCAGAAAAAATGTTACACTTAGGATTAAAATAAAAAAAAGTCTTTGATTGAACAAAAATAAAAACTCAATAACCATCACAACGTTTCTATGGATGAGTAACCAGAGAGGATGGAATGCCACATACCTCTCAAGATTCTACTATATTCATACATTGTTATACGCGCACTCGTCTATTATAAGACTTCTAATGTGGTCGCCTTTCATTAACTGATTATTTTTTTGTGTACAACAGGTCATTTTGAACCTAATCACTGGACTCCCTTCACATCCCTACCCCACAATAAAAGACCTCTCAAATTACGACCCAAACACTTCCAGCCGCCACAAGCGCCCAAAATCGATCCTCCTTCTGAGGAACACTCCGGGCCACACAAATCATGCCCCCGCATAAACAAACAACCCACCAAATCACCTTCCAACAATGTTCCCATCAGACGTAAGAGGAATAGCCACATGAGCTGAACCTCTGTAAGCCAGAAGATCCAAGTCCAAGTCCAAGAACCCAATCACTGTATACAATTTGTTTTAAGCTATTATATTGATTCTCATGACATGTGATAGGTAGCTAATGTATTGCCATTTTATTGTCACGTGAATTCTACACTAGACCAAAGACAGTGTGACAATCACACTGCCATCGCCGGGAATCGAACCCGGGACATTCGATATAGCAGTCAGAGCTCTAAGCACTCTGCTACGAAGGTCGTCAATTTGGTCATGCCATATTTTTCTAGGCCATTTTCGACCTGTTTTTCCATTCATTCTGCTGTTATACTATTTTTAACCGTTTTTCTCTCATCCATTCGTTCCATATGTCCAAAACATGTGAGTGCTTGTGTTTTTAATTTTACTTAAGATGTGATCAGCCTCACATTCCTTTCCTATTTCATACTTCGGTATTCTATCATGCATAGTTTTCCATACATTTATCTCAATGATCTGACTCATTGCTGGTTTTTATATTCAACTAAAAAACTTTCTAATATTCTTCGTTTTATGTCTCTCTGAGGTCGTTTTGTATTTTTTGGACTCAACATATCAAAAAATCACAAAATTATCAACAACAACAACAACAAACTATCACGTTGTTTCCCCACAGGGGTAGGCAGAGAGAATGGACCGCCACACAACTCTATCCTGACATACCTCTTTAGGTTCCTCTACATTCATACAGCGAGTCATACACGCACGTCGATTCTTTCGGTTTCTGACATGACCAACCTTTGATTGATTAATTTGGTCATGCCATGTTTTCCTCGGTTTACCTCGACTCCGTACTCCATTTACATCGTTAACGTATACTTTTTTAATCATTCTTTATATATGTCCGAACCAACGCGGCGATCCTTTAATAATTTTGTATATAATACCTTATTTCGCTCTAAATTCCTTTCTAATATCAGCATTTGAGATTCTGTCGTACATCGTTCTATCACACATGCGTCTTAGGAACCTCATCTCTACCAAAATTCAAAATTACGAAAATTTGTTAAAATTTGAAAAATTATCAAAATTTCCCAAAATTATCAATTTATCTATAAAGACGTATATAGTGGCAACAGCTTTGATTTCCACACCGAAGACTAGTTTCGATTCCCGGCAATCGAAGGAGTGTGATTGTCACATTGTCTTTGGTTTGGTGTAGAATTCATGAGTCAATAAAATGACGATCGATAAGCAACCTATCACAAGTTATAAGATTCAAAATATAGCTATACTCTTGATAGCTATACTTGATTTGGCTCGCACTGTAATGATGTAAAGAACTGTTAAATAAAAATGGAATATTCAAAATAAAAGCTGCAAGTGAAAATGGTTAAATCACATTGGAAACGATAAAATTATAATATCCGGACTTATTCCTAAAAGTTATCTCCTTTCTTTATGCTTGTTACTACGCCGTGCCAATTTAGGGATATTGACAGCGCGCAAAGCCCACCTTAGTCGCTCTAAAAGCCCTTCTAATGAGAGCTTTCCAATATTAGAACCCCCTTGTCGGGAGGCTGAGCTTTCTTGAACTTCAAATCTGAGTGTTACATGAAGAGTGTTTTGGTTGGTAGATCGATGTTTTGTTTGAAATCAAAATAAAATAATACGGTGTTTATTCAACAGAATAAAATACATGTATATTTAAATCAAATTACAAATCTAACTAATTATCATTCCGTTTCAGCGATAGACATAGAATCTTCTTCTTCTTTCCGTGTCCTGTCAGGTCTCCCCAACGTTGACTATCACCCTTGAGTAGGCCTCCCCGTCCTGGGCAGCTCGGAACAGCTCCCCCACGGTCCTCAGCCCCGTCCACTCTCGGATGTTCCTCAGCCAGGAAACTCGCCTTATCCCAACACCTCGTCGACCCTCAATCTTATCCTCCAAGATCAGATGTAACAGTGCGTACTTTTCGCCTCTCAGAACATGGCCCAAGTAGGACACCTTACGGACTTTGATGTTGCTCAGCAACTCTCTGTCAACTCTGGCTCTATGGAGAACGTTTGTGTTGCTGACCATGTCAGTCCAGAAGACATAGAATGGACCACATTTTCTACAATTTTCCTGACATACTTCTCTCGTTTCCTCAACATGGCGACGACGATGACTTTCGTAGCAGAGTGGCAAGAGATCTGACTGCCATATCGAAGGTCCCGGGTTCGTTTCCCGGCAATGGCAGTGTGATTGTTACACTGTCTTTAGTCTGGTGTAGATTTACGTGACAATAAAATGGTAATAGATTAGCTACCTATCACATGTCATGAGAATCAATAAAATAGCCAAAAACAAATCGTAAACAGTATTTGAGTTCAAACGACCTGTTGAATATAGAAAAAACGGAATGTCGGCACAAGAACACCATTATGCACTGCCATCTTAGCTTTTTGGATAAGCTTTAGTTTGCGATGACAACTTTAAGTGCAACATTTTATCAAAACGTATGTTTTCTAAAAAAAACCCTACAATTTTAGGATAATCTAAAGATTTTAATCAAATCCCTTGGTGGATGTTATTTTTTTAATAATAATTATATAAAACTGTATTTTTTAGGAACCACTTTCACTTTCGTTTTTATTATACTTTAAAATAAAGACACAAGCGGAAGTAGTTCTCCAATAACATCGTTTTATTTGATTATTGTTAAAACGATGTTTGTGGGAACCACTTTCGTATTTATTAGTCTTCGAAATAAATACACAAGTGGAAATAGTTCTTAATTATTTATTTATTTAATTATTGTTTAAAAATATATTTGTGGGAACCACTTCCACCTTCGTCTTTATTATTCTTCGAAATAAATACACAAGTGGAAGTAGTTTTTAATTTTTAATTTATTTATTTATTGTTTAAAAAGATATTTGTGGGAACCACTTCCACTTTCGTCTTTATTATTCTTCGAAATAAATACACAAGTGGAAGTAGTTCTTAATTTTTTTATTTATTTATAATAATTATTGTTTAAAAATACATTTGTGGGAATTTTATTTACTTCGAAATAAAGACACAAAAAGAGCAGTTCTTAAATAACAACGTTTTATTTAATCATTGTTTTAAAAACACGACGTTGTAAGAAAGAGGTTTGCGTCACATTACATAAATCAAATGTCATTTTTAATTTTGTCTAAAGTGATACATGCCACTCTCATAATTAAAAAATATCCAGAAAACATTCATTTTGATAAATATTGACTACTATATTAAAAAAACGAAGAGGGAGTACTACCACAAGATTTCAGTAAAAACATAAAACGTATCGTGTTTATGGTATTCTAGCTAAGTCGAAATAAATGTTTAATTTCCTATTCGCCAGACTCCATACGCTTCACCCACAATACCACCGCACCCAAACAGTCCTTCGGTCCAATTGAATCATCAGAGGCAGACAAAGCGTCATGGCAACCAAATTTTAATATCATTCCTGCTCGTAGCATTATGGGGGGTTGTTAGGCAGCGGGCACCCCTACACCTTCATCCCTCTGCGATCGATATGTCTGTCTAGCACCCGAATAACGGTAATCGCGTACACTGCAATATATTTACGGGGTGTGGGGGAAAGCTGCACCGCGTTGGGAGGCCGGGAGGCCGGCTAGCTCCGCGGTACCAGACTGGGGTACTTGCCGTGGTAAGTACGAGTACTAACTTTCAGGTAGCTGGATTTTCGAGCGTGTCTTGCGAACGTTGACACATAATTGGTATTTGAGACGGAATAAAATCATGTTCAATTTATGTTGGAAGGCCCCCGAAGAGATAGAAGGATGACTGGACGTCATCTTCCTAGATCAGCTAACCGTCACAAACAGGTCACACAACCTTAACCAAGTGGATGAAGAAGATGGAAATATCCCTTATGAATAGAAGTAAAGATTAGAGTTATTTTATATTATTATCATTATTTTGCACAAGTAAACAAGGCAGCTGCAATCTCTGGGGCTCTAAAATGGCGATGGCAGTGTGATTGTCACACAGTTTTTGGTCTGGTGTAGAATTCACGTGCAAATAAAATGGCGATAGATTGGCTATCTATCACACGTCACGAGAATCAATATAATAGCTAAAAAATAAATTGTATACAGTAATAGGGTTCAAACGACCTGTTGTATACATAAAAAAATAAAATAAATAAAAATCCACAATATGGAAAAACAAAGACATGGCCATTAAGAGTAAGATGAGAATCTATAAAGCACGCGTAAGACCAATAATAACACATGGCGTCGAAGCAAGGGTAGACACAGTAAGGACCAAACAAGTTTTGAGGACTTCCGAAATGAAGACACTGAGGACGATAGCAGGCAAGACACTGAGAGATCGCGTGAGGAACACCAGAATAAGAGAGATATGTGAGGTTGAGGATATTATAAGATGGAACAAACAGCGAAAAAGGGACTGGTACGGTCATGTTCAAAGAATGGACACCACCAGACTCCCCTATATTGCATTGCAAAATCAGCCTCATGGGACTCGTCCTCGTGGAAGACCTCCCAAATGATGGAAGGACAGCTGGGAATCTACTTCACAGGAGGAGCAACACTCTGGAGAACATACCACATAAGTCTACAATAAGGAAGAAGAAGAAGATTATTATTTTGTTGAATCGCTCTTTACATCATGACAGCACGAGCCAAATCGATGTAAAGGGTATTATAACTATCATAGTGATTCTCATGGTATGTGATAGGTAGCTAATCTATCGCCATTTTATTGTCACGTGAATTCTACACCAGACCAAAGACAGTGTGACAATCACCCTGCCCTCGCCGGGAATCGAACCCGGAACCTTCGGGGTGGCAGTCAATGAATTACCACTCGGCCACGAAGAACCATTAAGGTGGGAAAAACGCCGTAGAAATGAGATCGCTTAGAAGAATGTGCTGCAAAAGAAAAACAGCAGATTAGAGGAAAAGTAGTTTATTTATTAATAATGCATTTCTTTAAAGTAATTAAATAAGTGAATTACGTCTTTTTAAAAGTACACCCTGATTTAGGAATATATTATATGGAAAAGGGTTTAAGATAGGACTGATATGTCATTAAATATTTAAATAATATTAGAGTTAAGAACATTTTTATTAGAATCGTGAAAAACAATTTCCTTTGTGCAACAGTTGTTCACGAAACTCGTATTGAAAAACTGGAACCTTCCAGAGGGTTCCGGGTTGCATTCCCGGGGGAGAAAGTGATACATTGTGGGGGAAGGGGGGATGCAGGGGGTGGATTTACTTTCGAGGATAGAAGGCATCCTTCAAGACAAGTGCGAGCATTGCTTTGTAAGTGTCAACACACTCAAATGCCCATCGAGGACTTCAATACATCCCTACACGAATAAAGGCTTAGGTAAGATTTAAGCGTAATCCATTTTTAAAGCTCTCACAAGCTCATTGATTCATACCCCTATATAAACGTTAAAATAAAGTGTTAGTTTAAAATAGATTTTTGATCAAATTGGAGGGTCAAAGGAGAAGATTTCAGAACGAGCGTGTCTTCCGTATGCAAGAAAATAGGTTTTCAAAGATAGCCACGTGTCTGATCACTACAAAGATGCTGAGATAGATGGCAATCTACATCCCAGGAGGAGGGAGGTACAAACATCAACAGATAATCAGACCTATAAGATTAATTAGAAGAAAAATATATTTTAATTTATATTTCACCTTCTTCCTCTCCTAACTTGACTCTTTTTTTCAATCATCATTTTTTCTACTTAGGAAATTGATATTAACTTTGTTTAATCCACTAATTATTAAAAAAATATTAAAAAAACACTACATATTTCGGAGGATACCTCCATCTTCAAGGTGCAAAAATATAATAAAAACTAAACAAAGAAAGACTAATATAAAAACGCATTTAAAATTCGATAAAATAATTCAAATTTAAAAATTAACCTGGGCTATTTGTTGTAAGTACTAACAATATTTTTTTTAACAGTAAGAACTAATAAATAATATTAAATAATAATAAAACGTGATGATAATATAAAAAAAATAAAAAAATTGTAATTTAGAAAAAAGATACATTTGAAAAGACATAATTTATATAGAAATTAATAAATTCGCATTTGATTGGGAATGGGAGCTTGGGAGATTAAATAATGAAGACAAAGTATTTTAAGAGGAAGGAATAAAAGGAGGAAACTGACTATGAATTATGTTATCACCCGATTTCACCGACTTGAGGATTTCTAATTTTTCAAGTTTGTTTCATTGAGAATATACCGTCACATTCTTCTATTCTGAAATATTTCTTTCCAATCATCAATATTCATGCGTTTTGCCAGTCATAACATACGGAGCCGAGACGTGGACATTGACAAAAGGTCTAGTCTACAGATTCAAGGTTGCCTAGCGCGCCATGGAAAGAGCCATGCTTGGAATAACCTTGAGGGATAGATTTAGAAACGAATTTATTCGACAACAAACCAAGGTGACTGAGGTGGCTCTACGGATAGGCGGGCTGAAGTGGCGGTGGACTGGCCATATCTGTCGGAGAACCGACAGCCGATGGGGAAGATGGGTTCTGGAGTGGAGACCGCGTACAGGATTCCGTAGAGTTGGACGTCCCCCTGCCCGCTGGACCGACGATCTGAAGAGGATTGCTGGACATGGATGGATGGGAGCGGCAATGGATAGGGGGCGGTGGAGGGCTTTGGGAGAGGCCTACATTCAGCAGTGGATGACAGACGGCTGATGATGATGATGATACAGGGTGTAGGGCATGTTGGTTTTACCGACTTCTGCACTGTTTATATTAAAAACTTAACTGATTTAATCATCCACGATTTTGCGCTCCATTCACAATGTATATTTAATTTAATTTTTAATTCTAAATATTATATAATATTATTTGTTGGGACTCACATAATGAAACTTCTAGGTATTTCCGTTTTCAAGAAAAATTAAATGAATGGATTTCTGAGCAACAAGAAAAACGAAAACTATAAAAAATCTCATAAAAGAGCTTTTTTTTAAGTCATGGGGAGTTCCACCGATCCCTAGGCCCGTCCCTCGTCCATGCGGGACAAACGTTACTGGGGTTTTATGATTGAAGAAAACAAGGGGGACCCAGGCCACATTTAAATTATCAGAAAAAAATGATATGGAGTCCTCACGAGGCAAGATATTCCGTTATGCTGGAGAGGGTTCAAAAAAAATTCTGAGCTATCTCTACATGAGGGAGTATGGTGGCTATCTGTGGCTCTTTCCCAAGGCATTTCTTTTGGGAATGCTTGGGGCCTACTCTCTGCAGCTTCGAAGAGATGAGCATCTCATAACCCATTTCTTTAGATTACTCAGGGGATATTTCGAGAACTCGGCCGTGCTGGAGGGTATTCGGCTTTTTGTCCCTGATAGATATCTCCGACAGCGACAGCATAGATTGTTTTACCTACCGGCCGCCAGAACCAACCTGCCTCTGGTAACACCCTTGGGAAGAGCAATGTATCTGCTGAACGCGGTCTCCTCGGAGATCGACGTCTTTCATATTAGTGAAAGTATATTCAGAAAGCAAATACTCTGAATTCTGGAGAGTATCCCGTCTTCCTAATGTCGAACCATCTCTCATGCGTTTCTGGTAGTATAATCTACGCAATATATTATTTTACCTGTTCTAAATAGATGCCTTAAAAATAATTTTGTAATGTCTATTAATGAAATAAATTGATTTGATTTGTTACCCGCATCAACCCTTCTTTCGACGTCACTATCCGTTCGGCCATCCGCTGTGAACATGCTACCTAAATACACAAATTCACTCACCTGCTCCAAGTTCTCTTTGTTCACACATATGTTTCAAATTAAATATATAATAATACTCGTAAAATGAAATTGGCTAGTTTTGTCAATAAATCGTTGTGAACTTTGGGTAATCAAAATGTCAATCATCTTTACATGCAAATAATTTGTATGGCGAAATAATCGATCGTGACAATGGCGGTGTAAACTCAACCGGGAGGAGGGGATTGCAGACAGTCGGGGGTGAGGGAGTGGGGGCAGACGGCGGTGGTATCCCGGCGCGGCGGGGCTGTTCTGGCGGGCATAGACCACAGGGAGGAGTGTGCAGATTGTATTAAGTCTCAATGAAGGTCCGATCTACCACCTGCCTCGCAATAAAAATTGTCTTTGTCCATTGTTTCATAATAATTAATACCTATTAAAACGTTTGTTTTCTGGAAAACAAATTAATTAAGATTAAATGGTCTATTGTTTTGGCCAAAACACAATGTTACTTCAACATTATTCTTCTTCTTCTTCTTCAAGTGCCATGTCGGGCCTCCAACGTTGGCGATCACCTCGGCAAACCTGTCCCTGTCCTGCGCCGCTCGGAACAGCTCCTCCACACATCGGATGCCGGTCCACTCCTTCACGTTTCGCAGCCAGGACATTTGTCTCCTTCCGGCCCCCTTAACATTATTAACTGTTAAAATTTATAAAACTGTTATGATATCCTAAGATCCTAAGATCAATTACTGGAAAAAACTCTCCGAAATCGTGTCCGCAACGTAGACATAAGAAAACCTTGCGAAAAAGAGGATATCTTTCAGTGGAATAGATCCAGAAGAAGATACTTGAGTGACCATGTAGCCCGAATGCAGACCAGTTTCAAGAAACACTCTCCAATATTTCTGGACCTACTCAAATAATTCTTTGTTAAAAATGTATAAAGTCACATAAATTTTCGTTAATTACCATATTCTGCTCCAATTACTAGTGTATATAAACTGCAACGAATTGAAGTTTCGTCACATTTGATAATGCTTTAGAAGGGCGAAACATGTCATTCCCTCTATTCAATGCCACCGTTCCTCCGATGCCAAAAGCACGATTGCGAAATTCAAAGTTCCTGGACGCCTTGGTATAAAAAGTTTATTTCTAGTAGATGAAGCTTCCGTTTTTCAATTTCTGACCAAAAATTAAACATTTTATGACACTAAATAGGTAATAAAAATTTAGTTTCTTTTGCAATGATGTAAAGCTCTATTTACAATATTATAATAAATACGAATGAAAATTACTGTTTTATACTCGTAGTAGTTTTGTTGTATTCTATGGAAATGACATATTTCCCTTTGCTTAAGCATTATCAAATGTTTGGTAATAACTAGTACACCATTTGATAATGCCACAAGGTGAAATATGTCGTTGACAACCTTCGTAGCAGAGTGGTAAGAGCTATGACTGCCACATCGAAGGTCCCTGTTTGATTCCCCGCGATGGCAGTGTAATTATAACAATGTCATTGATCTGGTGTAGAATTCACGTGACGATAAAATGGCGATATATTAGCTACCTATCACATGTCACGAAAATCAATATAATAGCTAATTACAAATATACTGTAATTGTGTTCAAATGACCTGTTATATAAAAAAACAGGAAGAAAGAAGAAAGATTTCCATAAAATGTAATAAAACTTCGTCAAAAACCTATCCAAAAAAGCTAAGATGGCATTGTATCATGTTGTCCTTGTGCCGACCCTTATATATGGAAGTGAAGCATGGAACTGGTAAAAGAAGGATGAAAGTAGAATAAATGCAGTAGAAATGAGATCTCTAAGATGAATGTGTGGTAAATCTGTATATGATAGAGTGTCAAATGCAAATATAAGAAGTAAACGCGGTGCGAATGAAAGCGTTATGAACAAAATAATGAAAGGGTCGTTATGATGATTTGGAAACATGGAAAGAATGAGTGAAGACAGAATGGTGAAGAAGGTATATTTAAACTACTTGAACGGAGCTAGAAATAGAGAAAGGCCGAGGAAAACGTGGCTCAATCAAATATTAAATGTCGGTCGCGTGAGGAGCCGGAGACATCGACGTGCGTACATGACAAGATGTATGAATGTAGAGGAAGCGAGAGAAGTATGTCAGGACAGAACAGTGTGGCCGTCCATTCTTTCTGCCTGTCCCTCCGGGGAGACGGCGTAATGGTTAGTTAGTTAGTTAGTTTTAAAACAGACGTTTTCATTAGTAGTAATTATAATAATTACAGTTTAATTCGATGACCTTCCTTTTTTTTAAATTTGAAATTTAAATTAGTTCCACCGTTTTTTGCCCTTACTGCGCTTATCCTACAGGTAGGCTTTACGGATTTTGACAGAATCTCTCCCGGGTTATTCCGGACTAAAGAAATCACAGGATATCGCGAGCCGAACTTGGGTAGATATTGGCTATAACTTATGGCCTGACACTTCAAGGGTTAACGGGATAAAATATATCCAACTTACTTTCCATATTGCAACTTTGAAGGATACCGGAGATAAAACACAACAGAGAATCGTGTAGAGGAGTGTGTAGGAACATTATACCGATGGAATGTATTGTAATACAAAACACTGGTTTTATACAAATAGGTGAAAACAAAAACACGGTTATCTTATTGATTTAAATAAATGAAACATACTTTGATTTACAAACGTTGGTTAATAAAATTTCTTAGTAGAAGAATAGGATGTTTTTTTAGAGGTTTGGTTTTTAAACTAGCAACATTGTTTCTACAGACTGTCAATTTGACAGCCAATAGTTGATTTGTAATCAGTACATTTTGTCATTTCACTTTACTCTCTCAATTCCTCTACATTCATACATCTTGTCATGCACGCACGTCGATTTCTCCGACTCCTCACGTGTCCGACATTCAATATTTGATTGATTTGATCTTGCCACGTTTTCCTCGGCCTTCCTCTATTTCTAGATCCGTTCACGCCGTTTACATATACCTTCTTTACCATTCTGTCTTCACTCATTCTTTCCATGTGTCCAAACCATCTTAATGACCCTTTCCTTATTTTGTTCATAACACTTTCATTCGAACCACATTCACTTCTTATACTTGTATTTGTCACTCTATCATATACAGATTTGCCACACATTTGTCTTAGAGATCTCATTTCTACTGCATTTATTCTACTTTCATCCTTCTTTTGCCAGTTACATGCTTCACTTCCATACATAAGGGTCGGCACAAGAACACCATTGTGCACTGCCATCTTGGCTTTTTTGGATAGGCTTTTGTTTGCGATGACAACTTTAAGTGCACCATTTATTCTGTTGCCTGCCCCAACCCATCTTTCCATATCCCTTTCCACTCGCCAATCTTTTGTAAACATACATACTACCCAAATACACGAACTCGTCTACTTGCTCCAAATTTTCACCATTTACGCTAATGTTGCAGACAGTCGTGATTTCTTCTTTTTCAACAATCATTACCTCGGACTTATTCACATTCATTATCAGATCATTTCACATCCATATCTCATACATACTATTTACCAGGACTTGTATACGTAGTTCATGCTCGTTGTCTGCAAGTAGGACAGCAGATAAAAAAAGTACATTATAAAAGACGAAAATAAAAATACAGGTTATATAACTAACTAACTGATTAACCATCGCGCCGTTTCCCCGAAGGGGTAGGCAGAGAGGATAGGCCGCCATACCGTTCTGTTCTGAAATGTCTCTCTTGATTCCTCCACATTCATATATCGTATCATGCACGTTCGTCGATATTTCCGACGCTTACGCAATTATCACACTGCTAGAAAACGCCTGGGGATTCAATATCCAATTTTTATGCTTTTAATTTACATCTTTGTCTCTATTGAGATACAATTAATCCTTAAAAATGATTAATCCGTAATGGGTAATATCCAGTATTTGTCTGCAAATATTTGTATACATTTAAAAAATCAAAAAGTATCATAGTGTTTCGGCGAAAACAATGGACTATTTAATTGATTAATTACGTTATTTTGTGCATTATATACATTTATGTGCAGAATAATATAATATTTTAATCATATATGTAAACAAAGAAACATAAATCTCTTCTCAAGGTTGCTTGTCTTCTCCACTCTAAATTCACGGAGAAATGAGCACCATGCTAAAAGCAAAACCAACGCCATAAATACCCCCGTCATCTGTGAAAACACGCTTGGGTGACTCGCTTCCCGGAAAATGAACAATTTATAATCATTTGAAAGCAACTGCATCGGAAAAGGAGGCAAGTTTCCCCTCTGCGAAGAAAATGCATGGCGCACTTGAATAAAATTCGTACAGACTCATAGCAGCACTTGTAATAAATTTATTATTTATTTTTCGGTTTGAGTGTTTAACGTGGTTGCACTGCATGAATAAAATGGGAAGTGTTCTTGTTTGAAAGTCATCGTGGCTCGTGGGGGTACGTTGAACTTTTGCTCTCTTTAGTATATATAGTTGGAGCTTTTTGGGTGGTTGTTATATTGTCGAGCAAGACTGTTGCATACGTTTTGTCCGCGCGCCAAATGCAGGCATGTAGTAAATGTATGGTCTTATGTTAATATTATGAAATTCAAACTCACATTCAAATTAAGTTATTTATTAATAGATATTACAAACAAAATTATGGCTTAAAGCCTCACTTGAGAACTGGTTGAACAATGGAGTTCTGGTCCCATCACTTATGTATGGAAGCGAAGCATGGAACTGGCAGAAGAAGGATGAAAGTAGAATAAATGCGGTAGAGATGAGGTCCCTAAGACGTATGTATGGTAAAACGATATACGACAGAATCTCAAATGCTGATTTAAGAAAGGAATGTAGAGCGGAAGAAGGTATTATGAACAAAATAATGAAAGGATCATTAAGATTGTTTGGACATATTGAAAGAATGAATGAAGAAAGAATGGTAAAAAAATGATATTTTAATGATGTTAACGGAACCAGAAATAGAGGAAGACCGAGGAAAACGTGGCACGATCAAATAGATCAAATATTGAATGTCGGCCATGTGAGGAGTCAGAGAAATCGACGCGCGTGCATGACACGATGTATAAATGTTGAGGAAGCGAGAGAAATATGTCACGAAAGAAAAGTGTGGCGGTCCATTCTTTCTGCCTACCCCTTCGGGGAGACGGCGTGATGGTTAGTTAGTTAGTTAGTTAGTTACAAACAAAATGATGTATGAGGCATGCAAAAAGAGTGACTTGGTGATGAATGTGTCTAAATCTAAAGTGATGGTTTTCGAGAAAGAAGAATGTATTACGATTTGTGATATAAGTGCGATGGGCGAGAAATTGGAGCAAGTAACCGAATTTACGTATCTGGGAAGCATGTTTACAAGAGACGGAAAAATGGAGAAAGACATCAAAAGAAGGGTTGGTGCTGGAAAAGAAATAAATGGCGCACTCAAAGTCATTACTGCAAATAGTAATATATCCACAGAAGCAAAGATGGCAGTACACAATGGAGTTCTAGTGTCAACCCTCATGTATGGAAGTGAAGCTTGGAGCTGGCAAAAGAAGGATGAAAGCAGGATAAACGCCGTAGAAATGAGATCACTAAGAAGAATGTGCGGGAAAATGTTGTATGATAGAATACCGAACGATGAAACAAGAAAGAAATGTAAGGCAGATGACTGCATCATGGATAAAATTAAAAAAAAGATTCCTGAGATGGTTTGGACATTAGTTAGTTAGTTAGTGTCTTGTTATTTCTCGGAGCCTGTTCCTGGGATGTATATATCCAACTTCTCGCCATCTTTTGGGTGGTCTTCCTGGAGGTCGATTTCCTGTTGGTGCTTTATTTGCCGCTTTACTTATCGCTCTTTCAGAACATGCTCTCTCCACATAATCTCTCCAATAGCGTCTTCTTAGTCTTCCACATCGCACGACATCTTCCACATATCAGATCTTTCTTATTTCGGAATTTTTTACTCTGTCTCAAAATGTCGTTCATTTTTGTGGTTCTTTGGAGACTTTTTGTTCTGATGGTGTCAGCCCTAGTTTTGCATTATAAAGGAATTTCTAATACTTATAATAGTAAAAAAGATTGTTTCGTGGTTTGACTTGGATTTAATTTATATAAATGATATAAATTTGTCACAATTTATATAATTCAAATAAATTAAATCCAAGTAAAACCACTAAACAATCGTGTTTACCATTATAAATTAACAATGGAATTTTACAAAACCAATACTTCTATCAACAATATTTTTATTACACTTTTTTTATTATTTACAATGAATATGAAACACGATTTTTCAATTCAGAATGTTTATATTTTAAATAGCATTTTCCAAAATGATCCTTTCATTGTTTTGATCATAATGCTTTCGTTTACTCTGCAACCGAAAAGCTTTGTATTAATGATAGAATATTCCTCAGTTCCTTTCATTTTGAATACAATTCTTCCTAGCTGTACAATTTACCATAATATCCCGGTGAATGTGTGGAAATTAATGTCCATTTCCTGGCTGCAGGGACGCTCCGGCGCGCTCGCTTCCCCTCTTTGGTGCGCACCCCTAACCAAATCACCCCCACCCACAACCCGACCCCTCTCGTCTGGCACCCCCAGGATTAGAAGCGGAGCCTGCGTGCGGATGCTGGATGTAGAAACTATTCGTTTACAAGGGGGCAGATTTTGATTGATGAATCACCATTAAATATTTTGCTTTAAATTTCACATACACAAAATGATAATCTTACGATATTTTATTTAAGGAAAATTTGATCGTACGTATACTATGCAGAGTGGCAAATTATATATGACTGCAATATCGAAGGTTCCAGGTTCAATTTCCGGCGATGAGAGTGTGATTTTTACATTAAATTTGGTCTAGTGAATAATTCACGTGACAATAAAATGGCGATAGATTTGCTACCGATCACAAATCACGAGAATCAATAGCTAAAAAAACATACAGTAATGAGTTCAAATAACCTGTTGTATATAAAAATGTGAAAACTTACGAGAAACTACTACATTAAAGGCCCAAGTGGTATCATAAACCAGGAAAAATGTTAGAGTTTGCTGCCAACCAATCCCTAAAAGATTTAAACAAAAATAAAGTTGAAAAAAATCAAATGTCAAATAACTTTGCGATGTTTCCAAATATCTCTGTAACATAATAAATATAATATTTTGTTTTAATTAATACGAATGAAAACGTCTGTTTTCTATAATGGCATGTTTCGCCTGTCTAAGGTATTAATCAAATGTTTAATAATGCCTAAGACAGGCGAAATATGCCATTCATATAAAATATAATAAAACTTCTAGAAAGACGTTTTCATCCATATAATTTTTTAAGATAATCAAATGATTTTACTGAAATCTCTTGATGGAAGTTCATTTTAAACAATAATTAAATAAAACGATGTTTTTTAACTACTTCCACTTTTGTCTTTATTTAGACAGCGACCGGTTTCGCCAGGCTCGCGAGCCTGGCGAAACCGGTCGCTGTCTAAATAAAGACAAAAGTGGAAGTAGTTAAAAAACATCGTTTTATTTAATTATTATCCATATAATTGATTAAATATGGAGTTTTATATAATATTATTGTTCAAGAAACAACAGATGATATTTTGTTTTGTTTGTATTAAAAAAAATACTGCGATTTCATTTTAATTAATAATAAAAAACTAATGTAATTTTTTTTTAAATATGTGTATTTGGTTCAAATTCACCAATATTTGTGTCTTCGAACGGTTTCGTCAGCTC
Source organism: Lepidostoma basale (assembly GCA_022606425.2). Classification (NCBI taxonomy): domain Eukaryota; kingdom Metazoa; phylum Arthropoda; class Insecta; order Trichoptera; family Lepidostomatidae; genus Lepidostoma; species Lepidostoma basale. Next base: position 1,068,022 of record JAHDVF020001001.1, on the reverse strand, counting down.
GTTACTATCTTATTGGCAGCAGCGAGCTGCCGAAACCGTTCGAAGACACAAACGTTAGTGGATTTCAACTAAATATTTCGATATTTTTAAAGGTTATTTATTGCAGTTTCCTGTGTTATGTATTATCATGTTTATAATTTGGGGAGTTGTCAAATTTACGTGTTATTTACGTGACAAAGCATAAAGTTACGCATTAAAAAAAAACGTTCTCAATTTAAAAATAATATAGCCGTTATTTTACATAGCCGTCATCAATCCAGAATGCAGGCGAACGGTATTACGTTTTTTTTACGGTTGAGTGGCGTCCTATTCTCAATGCATTATGCGTCTGCGATTCTCAATAATTATGTACGAACCCCAAACGACACGATCGGCGAACACTGGCGGCGCGTGAGACTTCACTAAGAACAAAAGTGTTTTAAAAGTAAATCATCCAAAACGACTTATTTAGTTTTCTTATATGTACATAATAACGGCTTCACTAGGCAACTGCAAATGGCAGAAATGCGAATGCTTAGGTGGTCGGCTGGGGTATAGCTGAGAGATGAAATAAAAAGGTCACGCAATCGGGGTAGTCTGGGAGTTACTCATATTTTTATTTATTTATTTATTTTACATGTCATAACAATAATTTGCCAAAAAAAGTTTATGGACATGGCCTGTATCGTTATAGTTGTCACACTAGGCATGGCCCGTATCGTGGCAAATACATAAATATAAATAGTAAGCTTGAAGAACCGATTTTCTACTGAAAGGTTAGTGCATTTTATTTATTTTTTCAATATATTAAGATAATTATATTAAGATAAAAGTATATTTTTCAATATATTAAGATAAAAGTATCAAAAAAGCTAAAATGGTAGTGCACAATAGTGTTCTTGTACCGACCCTTATATAAGGAAGTGAAGAATGGAGCTACAAAAGAAGGATGAAAGTAGAATGGATGCAGTAGAAATGAGATCTATAAGACGAATAGAAATCTGTTTATGATAGAGTGTCAAATGCAAGTTTAAGAAGTGAATGCGGTGCGAATGAAAGTGTTATGAACAAAATGAGGGTCGTTAAGATGGTTTAGACACATGGAAATAATGAGTAGACAGAATGTTACAGAAGGTATGTGTAAACGACGTGAACAGTCTGAGAGTTACTGATATAAATAGTACGCTTGAAGAAAATCGGATGAAACGGTACGGGCATATAAAACAGAGACCACCAGACCACACAGTAAATACTTTGCCTGTGAATCTTCCTCGTCAACCATCCAGAGGAAGACGTAGGAACACGTGGACGATTCAGTGTAATAGCGTCTTGCAGAGAAATTGCTTGAGTGAAGGTGATACTCAGAACCGTAAGAAGTACAGCCTGAGATCGAGAAGAGCCGACCCCAGCAGTTAACACAAAAAAAAAGTTGGTATAGCACCAGGAAGTAGAAGGAGATACATAATGAGAAATAACAAACGAAAAACATTTCGGCGACTCATTTGGAGAGTTGCAGATAGAAACAAGCATTTCATAAATTATTAAAAAACTTGCTGAATTTTCCATTTCAAACGTAATTGAATATTGAACAATTATATTTTTCGCTTTTCTTTGAGTGAAACTGTTTGGGAAAATAGGCATATGCAATAAGCATATGCGGAAAGCAAAGTTAGGATTTATAAAACATGCATCAGAAATAAAATAAAATATATTTTTTCCATAATACACTTATAAATTCTCTCTCTCTGGTTTCAATCCTGGGATTGGTTTGCAGCAATTTCCTCTATTCTTCTCTTCCATTCTTCCCTGTTTTGTGCGGCTCTTTTGAAATCTGCATATGAGTCTTGTGATGAGCAGCGCACGTCCACCAACAGGTCCTCCAGGTACTCTTAGCGTGGGCGTCCCCTAGAGTTTGTCCCCTCAGTCATACCCTCCATTATGGCATGCAAGAGGCCTTCTTGTCGTATTACATGACCGATCCATCTTGCACGCCTTTCGGACAAGGTCCTGAGGAGGTGCCTTCCTCCTTCGATTTTTGGGAGAACTTCCTCATTTGTAATGTGATCTCTCCAGGATATTGCTAATAGTCTTCTATAGGACCACATCTCAAAAGCTTCTAGTCTCTGTTTATCTCTTTCGGATAGGCACCATGTCTCGCAGCTGTACATCAAGATACTCAATACATAGGTCTTGATGAAAGTATGAATTATAAACACAACAAAGACAGCAAAATAAAATAATAAAATTAGCATATAACATTAACTACCTTACCCCAACCATACAAGTTTACAGACAATCAAAACAAATCAGACCTGACCAAATATGAGACCTTAAAAATTGTACCCAGAGTGACCATGGAAAAAACAACAGACAGCAGCTACAAATTAACTAAAAATTCAGACTTACACAGACACTGGACCAGGAACTGTGACAGATCTCACTTACCGAATGCACGAACTAAGACAGGACAATCAATGATATTAAACAATGGACTGAAACTTTACAATGAACTTCCAAAAGAAACAAGGAGTCTCACAACAACTCAATATAAAATATATCTGAAACAATACATAATTAATAGTAAGATCTAACAATGTATGCATATAACCCAATTGGGTTTTAAAAAAAATACATATCTTATAAATTATACTATTGAAAACATATATATTTTGACCTTGAAATAGTTTTAAACGATATTATTAGGGTGGCACCATCGATTATTTGTCACGAACAACCCTTGTCACGCACCCTCACGGCTATCCCCCTTCTAGGAACCTAGGGAGTGGGTATTGATCTGCACTACACCGTTTTTAATTATCTTCGAGTCTCAAGTAACAAGTGTACGGTATAGTTCGCTAGATGGAGTTTCACTCGACTTTTTCATTTTCACAGTTGAATTGCTAACTTAATGCTCAGCGGAAACGAATAACATTTACTTCACTGCACTCTAGTTAATATTATGTATCGTTTTGCATGCTGGATAACTAACAAATGTGAATTCGCAATGGTAGCAATTGTGGAGTCAACTGATTCAAGCACTCGCCCGCTCTTACATTGCATAGATTTAGTCACAAATAATCGACTTATAAATAAGAAAGAAAATATATTATATTTTTCTAGAAGTTTTATTTTACTGCTATATTCGCCGCCACTTTGTGTTGTGGATTCACACTTGAATACACCTTTGAAAACGTTTTATTTTCAAAACAGTTTTTTTGCAATTTTCGAAAACATGTTTTGGGGCACAGACGCCCTTCCTCAGTGTAGAAATTTTAACTCGAAACGTGTTTGTGAAAAATACAAAAAAAGGGGCGTGAAAATGCAATGTTTTCAAGTTATTCATCACGCCCTCTCTCTCCGGAAGGGTAGGCAGAAAGAATGGACCGCCACACTGTTCTGTCCTGATAAACTTCTGTCGATTCCTCTACATTCATACATCTTGTAATGTACGCACGTCGATTTCTCCGACTCCTCACGTGTCCGACATTCAATATTTGATTGATTTGATCGTGCCACGTTTTCCTCGGCCTTCCTCTATTTCTAGCTCCGTTCACGCCGTTTACATATACCTTCTTTACCATTCTGTCTTCACTCATTCTTTCCATGTGTCCAAAACATCTTAACGACCCTTTCATTATTTTGTTCATAACACTTTCATTCGCACCGCATTCACTTCTTATACTTGCATTTGACACTCTATCATATACAGATTTAACACACATTCGTCTAAGAGGTCTTATTTCTACTGCATTTATTCTACTTTCATCCTTCTTTTGCCAGTTCCATGCTTCACTTCCATACATAAGGGTCGGCACAAGAACACCATTAAAAATAATATGTAAAAATACGTTTCACTGCATGATGGATTATAATTCAGTTATATGATACAGATGTATGTATTTTGTTATATAAACACACAACAAAACCAATTTCACTGGAACTTTCGCCCGTGCGCTCGAAAGAGATGGCAAATAACAAGGGGAGCTATTTTGATGGGGGTATTTTTTTGCTAGATGCTGCACCGCGGTCCATTCTACCCTAACCTCCCCTAACTATTTCTCCCCCGAATATTTAGATGAACTTATGTGCGTGGTGCGTGCCGCTTCCGACTGCGTGCATAGGGGTGGGTACAGAAATCAATAATGTATTTGGCCTTCAACGCTTGCAATCATTTCAAGGGTCGGTTTTTATTTTATTGCACGGAGTGGAAATATTTTGATTTCATAATTGACAGAAAATATTCACTTTCGTGACTTAGAGCAGTTTTAAGATTCTAATATTTGTGTTTTAATAAGGAATTGCATAAAGTTTTAAGTACAACTTACTACTTGCTTACTTCCTATAGTCATACAACTCTTGAATAGTTTTAGCCTCCTTGATGATTTTTCGCCAAGCTCCTCGATTTGCTACTAGAACTGAAGCATCTTATGTAGTCGGCATACAACTTATCCAATGGACTTTTATTCTACAGGTATTCAATTCAAACCTCCCCTATTGAGTATACTAACCACTTATATCTTTCAAGGATTAATTGTATCTCAATAGAGACGAAGATGCAAATTGGAAACAGAATATGGTGATTGCGGTGTTTACAGGACTTATGACCTGTCATTGATTGGGTTAAGCGCACGCTTTATGTAATACAACATTCCCCATTCCACCTTTTCTTATGACCACCATGTCTGACAAATTTTTGGAAGTTGTATATATGTTAATCTGTAACACCACACTTCACATGGTAGTTTCAATCTACACACTAGCGCCAACTATGAAGATTGGATTTTAAGCATTAACCGTCGCGTTGCCATGTGGTCAATTGAGTTTCCACTGCCAATTTAAAGTTGATTTTCTTAAAACCTATGGACCCTAATATTATAAAAAAAATTGTAATCCTCCATTGAAGTGTTCTCAATATTTCGTAATAAAAAAAAAGCAAAAATTACTTCCTTCATCCCAAAAAAAAATATTTTCTAAGACTGCCCTCACCTTCATTCGTGTTAAGGTAGAATTTGTTTTGCTAATATTTACAACTTTATCAAAAGTGACAAATACTTACTCGCTGTTTTGAACATATTATAAATTATACTTTGACCTTTTCAATAGGTTCGTAATGATACCGACTGGATGAAAACGCACCACGTAACTTAATAATATCAGAACTGTGAAAATATTAACACTTTACCAAAAGGGACAAATATTAATACGTACTCGTTGTCTTGAACGTACTATACATTTTGCCTAGGTGCCTTTATCATACGTAAAATCTCGTAAAGTCTAGCCGCGCCGGCCGCCGCGCGGCGCTTGTCTTTACCTGCGTGTCCAGTCATTCTTATGCTATGACGCATTACATATCAGAAATCGCATGGTTCCAGAAAAAAATTAATAATGATATGTTTTTCAAATAATCCATGTATGTTATAGATATCGATCTATTCCTAATGAAATTCCCTACAAGATGACATAAATTAAATTTTGATTCATCTAGTCTTATGCTTGATATTTAGATAAAGTTAGCGGTAAACTGAACTTACCACATGGGAGCAAGCGTTTTGTTTTGAACACGGTACGTTAAGGGTTAAGCAGAAGATCTTTTTAACGCAATGTGAATGACTTATATCTTTAATTTAAATAATGAAAATTTTTTTTTTTTTAATTTTTTATTATTATTATGTATTAAGATTTTTTATTCATTAATTTATGGAACTTTCAAATAATTAATGTTTTTAATTGAAATTTCTTGGTAGAAGTTTATTTTAAATAATGATAACAAAAAAATTGATACAGTATTTCTATTTGATTTACATTTATTATAAGGAAACGTTTTGTTAAAGTACCATAAGTTTACTAAAATGTGAGCTACACTCTTCCCTACTTTATCTTAAAACACCATTTGTAGGTTATATGGCAATATTTCTATTTTGGCTCATTTATTCCCTTTGTTCCTAAGTACAAATATGTGTTATTGTGTTTATTTATTTTCTTCTGAGCGGGTCATGGCATTTTTCCAAGAAACTGGGATGCTTGGTGACTCTTAAATGGTAGGATCAAATTGGTCCAAAAATTGTAAATGTTTAAATATAAACAATTTTATTACGCGGAGTTTCATGATAACGTATTTTAATTTTTTCTTTCTTCCCACCTTTGGACTTAAGTATTTGTTAGTAAACGTAGTAACGTTTATCAGAAAGAGAATTTACATAAAAGGTTTTTCTTCTTCTTCTTTCGGTGCCGCGTCAGGTCCTTCTGCATCTCTGTCCTGGGCCACTTGGAACAGTTGGCCACTCTTGTTATTCCTGTGCACTCTTTGATGTTCCGCAACCAGAAAAGCTACCTTCTACCAACTCCCCTTTTCCTCTTTACCCATTAATAATATCAGTCGAAGGAGGTGGTATTTATCTCACATGACCCAAATATGAGACCTTTCTAACTTTCACACTCGACAACAGCTCTCTATTGGCTCTGGCTCTCTGTAGTACATCTGCATTACCGACCCTATCGGTCCACGGTATACGGAGCATTCTGCGGTATATCCACATCTCGAACGCTTCCAACCGGTTCATTACATTCACATTCAGAGCCCAGATTTCGCAAGCCATATACAGATAAAAAAGGCTACAAATGTGTAAATATGTAAACAACTTGTGAAAAATCACTCAGAGTGTGTTTTCACACAGTGAAAGGCATTTGCGGATGTCCATTTGTGGACGTGCACTTGCGAAATTTTCACTAGTAGGTGTCAACTTGCGGGTGTCTACATGCGGATGTCCATTTGCAGATGTCCACGTGCGATGTTCACTAGCAGATGTTTACATGCGGATGGGCACATGCGAAATTTCACTAGCAGGTGTCAACTTGCGGATGTCTAAATGCGGATGTCCATTTGCGGATGTGCACGTGCGGATGTTCACTAGCAGATGTTTACATGCGGATGTCCACTTGCGGATGTCCACTTTGGGATTTTCACTTGTGGAAGTTTCTTAAGGAAATTAGTTCTCTCGCTAATCACGAGTCTAGTTTACCGGTCGTGTTTACATAGCTCCTACTTAAGGACAAACTAGTAGCTTCTTGAAGTATGCAATTATACTCAAACTCGCTCGGGCTCAGTTTGCGAGCTTAAGTATTAGCGCGAGATACCCTCCTCTACTTGGGTACAGTACTGGACGAAACTTAGTTTCCAACTATTAAGAAGATTAATTATAAAATATATGGTTTTCTTTATTTTAACCACTTCATTACTAAATTTATGACTACAAAATTACACTAGTTATTACGTAAAAATGTCGTATAATTATTTAAATCAAAAATAACATAAACAATTGTAATCAATGTTTTTAATTGAAATTTCTTGGTAGAAGTTCATTTTGAAAAATGAAATTTTTTTTTTTGATAAAAATATCTTTATTATTATGTATTTAGTGTGCTTCGTGCGTGTAAGACTCGCTGTATAAATGTGGACGAAGTTAGAGTGTGAGTCAGGATAGAGTAGTGTGGCGGTCCCTAGTTTCCATGACTGTTTTTTTTTTAAATTTATTTAAGATTTTTTTATTTCTTTCATCATTCCAAGTTTTCCCTCCCATCCCACACCCTGTCACAATTTCATAATAGGCCATAAAATCATATACCATATTTTGCTTTGTTTTGTTAGATTGGGACATAGAAGTGGATTGAAATTAAACTGGATTAAATGTGGCCTAGATACCCTTTTGCCTTTTGCTTTTTTTTCTGGAATGGTGCATTCTCCAGCTAATGTAAGTCCTGGGTGGATGGGGGGCGGGCCTAGGGATTGTTTGAGCGAAGCTGACGAAGGGATGCCGCTGCGTCCTATAACAGCTTCGGGTAAGCGGCGGGTAACCTTCTATGTCTTTATTTAACTGTAAGTTTGTTCATTTGCATTTGTATTAACAATCACTGTGTATTACCCTACAATAAAAAAAAAGTGTGGCGGTCCATTCTCTCTGAATAATTTATCCTTGCGAAGAAACGGCGTGATGGTTTGTTGTTTTTGTTTATACCTGAATTTTATGTATTTTAATAATTGTATTTCTGAGTGGTTAAAAATGTCTCTCTATACTGTGGTTACGTTATATATTCAAGTACTTTAATTAGTACTTGAGGCTGGAGAGCGGGCATTGAGTGAATAAACACCTATCCTTTAAAGTAATTATTTCTCATCACACCTGCCGAGATCCTACCTGAGGCATAGATAATAACATCACAACCGGGGTGAAAATGTCACCAAATTTAGCGAGTTATAAACACTCTAATCCTACAGATACATATCATATTTTAATCTCGATATAAAAATAAGGTTAATATTATTTTTATTGAAAGCTAAGGCATAAACACTGTGGAATTTAATAGTAATACACTTCTTCTTCTTCTTTCGGTGCCGTGTCAGGTCCCCCCAACGTTGGCGATCACTACAGCAAGGCATCTCTATCCTGCGCCACTTGGAACAGGTTCTGAACTCATGTTATTCCTGTTCACTCTTTGATGTTCTGCAGCCAGGACAGCTGCCTTCTACCAACTTTTCGACGTCCTTCCACTTTACCCATTAATATCAGTCGACGGAGGTAGTATTTTTCTTCCCTTAGCACATGACCCAAATATGAGACCTTTCTAATTTTCACACTTGACAGCAGCTCTCTATTGGCTCTGGCTCTCTGCAGTACGTCTGCATTAGTGACCCTATCTGTCTACAGTATACGAAGCATTCTGCCGTATATCCACATCTCGAACATTCACGTTCACTTTGAGAGTCCAGGTTTCGCAGCCATATAGTAGAACAGACCTATGGTCTGTTCTACTATATGGCTATATATGGCTATATATGTATAATAATACACTTAGAAAATTGCAAATAACTTTGTTTATTATCCACAAAATATTAAAAAAACACGACGTGTTTCGGAGGATACCTCCATCTTCAGGTGTAAATATATAATACAAACTAAACAAAGAAAGACTTATATAAAAAACGTTTTTTTTTAAACGTAAGTCCCGCATGGAAAGGCACCGCTGCGCCTATAACAGCTTCGGGTAAACGGAGGGAGCCCTCTATGGCTCGGCCATTATAAAAAAAAAATGTCACGAGAATCACTATGATAGCTATATACCCTTTACATCGATTTGGATCGTGCTGTCATGATGTAAAGAACGATTCAACAAAATAATAATAAGGGTTGGGACAAGAACAGAGAAGAAGAAGAATACTATATAATTTGCTGGGACGCCCGTGGTCTCATAATGCGTAAGAAGTTCCTTTGACAGGTTTCTATGTCACGACGACACGAGAAATAGGTATCTAGATGTATTTTTGACCAGGGTTTACGATCGAGACAGCGCTAGAACTGTTGCAATGGTGTGGCAGGGTTTTATATCGCCCGTCCCTGAATACATCCAGCTCCTCCCGGCGCAGGGCCGGCGGGAGGCATGCATAATGTATTCCCGCCGGGCCTGCCCTTTGGGTTTACGCCCGAAAGTGCGGGAAAGGTCGCATTTTTAACACTTGTATTAAATTACTCGTAAAAAAGTGTGTTCGAATTTATTTTTTGGAGGGAAAATTTGCCGTTTTGACATATTGGTCCGTTTTATGCTTGTCTATAAATAAATGGAGACATTTTACATGACAAATCAAGGGATAGTGCTAATAAATATTCTTGATTTGTTTCTCTCCTCCTTTTTTTAAGTCGTTGGGAGGTGGAAAATTTTTATTGCTGGTGACCGTATCGCTTGATAATCAAATGGTTATGAATGTTTTTATGTCTAAACGGTCATAAAACATCCGAAAAACTCATTTTTATATCTGTTAAAATTGACCACATTCATGAAAAAATGTCACACCTCCTTGGTGCATAGGGCCTCAAGGAACCTTCTCCACCCGACTCTATTGCATAACTGATGCCTAACATCACCCCAAGTGAGGCCTGCGGCTTTTCCTCGTCCTGTAGGGCTCTTCTCCAGGTGGCTGTAGGTCTGCCTCGCTTCCTCTTTCCCCCATATGGGACTAGTCTAGTGCGTCCTGAGCGATGCAGGCTGGGTTCCGTCTCAGAGTGTGACCGATCCACAGCCATTTTCGTCTAGCGACTTCTTCTCTAATTGGCTTTTCGCCTGCCATGGTCCAGAGAACAGCATTTGACACTGTTTGGGGGCAATAGATATTGAATATTGACCGAAGGCACCTGTTTAAAAACACCTCGAGTTTTCCAATAACGTTCGCGCTAGATTTCCAAGTCTCACATCCGTACCGCAGTACGCTTTTAACGCTACTGCTGAATTTTTAGAGCTTAAGCTTTCTCGAAATTATACTGGAACGCCACAGTATTGTTTACAAAGTAATAAAAAATGTTCAATAACAGATTTCGACTTAAAAACGAGTTATTATTATTTGAAATTGTTATTGAATAAACTTTATTTTTTGTATCACAATTGTATTTTATTTTACGCGACAGCTGTTTCATCAACCTATGTTGACATCATCAGGCGTTACAATAATATATGAAATGTAAAATTTTTGTGATTTTTCGAATCTTTATGTGTATTTGTTCCTATGACAATTTGAATAATTTCTTTGATATAATTTTGAAGTTCTTGCTGAAATTGAGTTAGGTACCTAAATTTGCAGGAGAAAATATCAAAGAAATTATTCCAATTGACATAGAAACAAATACACATAAAGATTCGAAAAATAAAAATAAATTGACATTTGATATATTATTGTAACACCTGAAGATGTCAACATAGGTTGATGACACAGCTGTCGCGTAAAATAAAATACAGTTGTGATACAAAAAACTAAGTTTATTCATTAACAGTATAAAATGTTAAGGTATCATAGTGTTTCAGCCAAAACACTGGACTAAATATTCTGGAAAACAGGTTTTCTGGACACCGTATGATCTTCGGTTACTTCTTCAGCCTTTTCCCCTACCTTAGATTCATTTTTCTCCACTCGTTCCTACTTTGGCTCTTCCGCATCCAGGTCTTTCCAGTTATTTGTGCGATGTCATCACTCTATTTGTAAAGTTCGCGACACCCCTGTTCCTAGTTCAAGTCACAGAAAAATATCGTAAAAATATTTGATACGGGTATATTGTCAATACTAACATGTAGTATCATGATTAATACAAATGAAAACGTCTATTTCTAGAATATTTATTATATTTTATATCAATAATATAATATCAAATAATAATGCCTTTGATATTGCCTGGTCCCCTCCTTCCGTCTTCCAGTTGCAGGGTCTTGTGAACGATGTATTTATTGTCCCTCCTGTTCACATGGCCGTACCACCGCAGACGACGTTCCCTAGTTTCCGCTATGGGAGCGACTATTAGGCTACTTCTGATGTGCTCATTTTTATCTTTGTCCAGCATCGTAACTCCGGCGGCCCACCTCAACATCTTCATTTCTGCTATGTGCAGCCTCTGTTCTTCTTGTCGTCTTGCGGCCCAGCATGTATTTATATTAATTTATAATAGTAAACATGATTGTTTAATGGTTTTACTACGATTTAATTTATATAAATAGCGACAAATTTGTTTCACCTTGCGATGGCATTCTCAAACTGAACCTAATCACCAAACAGTGTGTCCTTACATTGATTTAAGCATTTGCATGATTAAAACATTTGCATTATATAATTTTCCCCCACCCTTAAGTTTTCTTAAATCAATATAAGGACACATTTTTTGGCAATTAGGTTCAGTTTGAGAATCTCTTTGCAAGGCGAAACAAATTTGTCACTATTAATATAATTTATTTAAATTAAATCCAAGCTACGTTGGTTAGGACATATGGAGCGCATGGATGGAGAAAGAATGGTCGAGTCGAGGCAGACCGAGGAAAACATGGCATGACTAAATTAATCAAATTTTAAAGGTTGGTCATGTTAGAAGTCGAAAGAATCGGCGTGCGTGTATGACTCGCTGTATGAATGTGGAGGAAGCTAGAGAGGTGTGCCAAGATAGAGTAGTGTAGCGGTCCATTGTCTCTGCCTACCCATACAGAGAAATGGTGTGATGGTTTGTTGTTGTTAGTGTCCAAGTAAAACCACTAAGCAATCGTGTTTAATATTATAAATTAATAATGGAGTTTTACAAAACTAATACCTCAACCATCAATAATGTATTTATATTATTATTATTGTCACATAAAACCCTTATAAATTCCTTTGTAATCTCACGTGTCGACTACTGCAACTCACTACATGCCGGACAACCCAAGAAGCAACTGGAAAGACTGCAATCCATTATGAATGCTGCAGCAAGATTAATTTTTGGTGCATCAAAATTCACCCATATAACCTCAATGCTTTATCGACTTCACTGGCTAAGGTTACCTGAGCGAATCGACTATAAACTGTGTCTACTTGTTCACAAGGCCTTACATGGACGAGCGCCCCACTACCTCACAGAACTTTGCAAGCTGACAGATTTGAACCCTCGGCAGTCAACTCTACGATCCTCGAAGGAAGAAGCAAGACACAAACTTCTCGTCCCGCGGCGCCAAGGAGCTTCAAACTTCGCAGATCGCGCTTTTGGCATCGCGGGACCGACGGCGTGGAACAAGCTGCCCTACAATATCCGCAATCAAGACGACGAAGGAGTGTTCAGAAGCTCTCTTAAAACTTTTCTTTTTAAGAGAAGCTTTCCGGACGTTGAGCGCCCTTGAAGTGAATCTCTCACAAAAATGGCGCTATATAAATCATCATCATCATAGTACAATTTATTTTTAAATTTTTATTTAAAATTACTTAAGCATAATAAAGTGTACAACTTAAAAATATAATTTTGTTATTTAAATTTCCGTTAGTTTTTCAAAAGTTTTCAATCTTACAAATTTTCTTAACCGTACTTAATTTCTTACCTGATTTCCATCTAGCTTCATTTATTTTTTATTATTAATTACCTGGATCCAAGTCGCCGTTAACTTAAAACGATTTGTCAGTTTTAGTGCAGAACAGGTGAGCAGTCCGCGCTACTTAGGACAGGGAAAGAAAATATCTGAAAGCTTTAATTTCCCGCAGCCGTGGTTAAAATAATATTTCACCTGTAGAATTTTCCACTAATGCCCTCCCCATATTATTTTTTGTTGTTCTTCGTCTAAAACATTAGTCCTCGCATTCATCTCCTTACTTCTCCCGCAGATTTAGGGGATGAGATTGTCGGTGGCCGTTGACACCTTCGGGCCCATGACCAGTTTCATAAAAAAATAGAATCTTCTCATTTTTCAAACACCAATTATAATGTTTTTAATATGAATGGAAACGTCTGTTTTCTGGAAGTTTTAATATAATGGGAATGATATACTTTATTTGACAAATGTGACACTGAAGCCTTAGCAAAACGAAATATTTTATTCCCATAAAATATAACGAAACTTCAAGAGAACGAGCGTTCTCATTCATATTAATGATTTAATATGGAGTTTTACATAATTGTTAAAGAAACGATTAATAATAAATAGCCAATTGTTTTTTCTCCTTCTTCCGTTATCATATCAGCAGTGGCGGTACTCCCATAGAAGCCCAGAAGCCCGGCTTGCGTAAATTTTTTGAATCTAAACCTCTTCTGGCTTACAGACGTTCTGCTCTTGTGGCTATTCCTCTTACGTCTGATGGGAACATTGTTGGATGGTGATTTGGTGGGTTGTCGGTTTATGCGGGGGCACGATTACTCAGATTTGGGGGGTTTGGTTCCAAATTTCTTACGCAAGCCTGGCTTCTAGGCTTCTATCAGAGTACCGACACTACATATCAGGTCCCCCCGACATTGACAATTATTTAAGAGTAGACATTTCTGTTCACTCGGGGCTATACCTGGAGAAATATATCCAAAGAGGTTTACTCTTGCCTTTTATAGAGAATTTTCTTTTGGGATTACTTTCATTTAGTTGGATGAATCCAGTTTTATGGTACTGGAAATTTGCCATTCGTCGACTCTCTATTTCCTATATGAATAAAGAAGACGCACGAGAGGATAGAACAGTGTGATGGTCCAACTTCTCCTAAGACCTCCAACACCCTTCCTAAGAAATGTCGTGATGGATAGGTTAGGTTAGGTTACTATCCATTCATCATGTTGATTTTACGAAAGGATAGCGAATAAAGATAGACCCCTCTCTTTCAAGTATTTTGACGTATAACACTTTTCTAGAAACGATATTTTATTTTATGCCAAACGGGTTGATAAGGTTAAATAACTTTGAGAATCTTTGCTCTAAAGTATAAATAGCCTTGAAGCACACGTGTTATAAAAGCTTTGATATTTCGAAATAATTTAAACCATTTAGACATTTTAGAACATCAAAGACTTGGAAAGTATTAATAAATTTAGAAACTATTGTGCGGTGTACGTTTGGTTACCTTTTTGAGTACTTTATGTTTCTCCTTTGTGTAAGTTCTGCTTCTTCGTAAACCATTTTTAAAGTACATTAAATCTGTTTTATATAAGTTGTAAGATTGTAAGAAAAATCTCATTTACAGTTTCAATCCTGTAGATTAGTTTTCAGCAAAATCATGCACATTATCCTTCTCTTGCGTTCGGTCTTCTGCAAATCTCTTCAGCTCACCATCTGAGACGCAGTTCATGTCCTTGCACACCCGTTTAAGTTATTTCCGTCGGCAGCGCTCTCTATAATTTGTCCTTAAATCATCCCTCTATTATGTCTTGCAGGTGACCCTCATGGCGCATACCATTGAAAAGGGGACGCCACGACACAGGAAATTGACTTAAAAGTTTAAAGGCTTCTTTCAAGAAATTGACCGGCTATTGCGCTTTCTTACTTTGACTATGGAGACCTTTTAGAGGGTACTAGAATCCTGCAAAATCCCACCCCAAAGACAATATCCTATGTCGTGCCCTCCCCCTGTGAGATGGTGTTAATAAGTTGCCTTTCTTCTTCGACTGTACTTAGGTTCTCAGGGATTCATTTCTGATGTGGTCTCTTCGGGTAAATCCAAATATTCTTCTATATGCTTGATATAAATCTCAATATCCAAATAAAATCCAAATATACATCTCAAAGGCCTAAAAAATACTAAATAAGTGAATTTTGTCCCCGATAGATATCTCCGACAGCGACAGCAAAGATTGTTTTACCTACCGGCCGCCAGAACCAATCTGCCTCTGGTGACACCGGTGGGAAGAGCAATTAGTCTGCTGAACGTGGTCTCCTCGTCTTTCATATTAGTGAAAGTACGTTCAGGGGACAAATACTCTTGACTTTAGAAAGTATCTTGTCTTCCTAATGTTGAACCATCACTAATGTGTTCCTGGTATTATGTTGTATGTATATAATATTTGACCTGTACTCAATAGATGCCTTAAACATTTATGTTGTTTGTAATGTCTTTTCAGTAAATAAACTGATTTGATTAGATTTTCTAAAAAATAAAAAATGTAGCATTCGTTTTGACTGATTGGGTTTGAAAGTGTTAAACTGGGGTTCGGGGGGAAAGGGGATTGGTGAGTGGTATAAAAAGAGAAAAATGAATGGATTGGGAGCAGTAAAAGGGCCCAACCAAAGGGGGTCGCAATAAATTCAGTATAATCCAAAAAGTATATAAGGGAAGAGGGGGCGAATATCGCGGGAGGGTGGAACGCCATACGCCGTACCTGTTACAGGCGACCGGCTTTATGCAGCGTACGTGATTTTAATATCTTGCTAACGCGTGCAGTATTTATATGGAGAATTTAATGAGCGTTGGAAAAGTATTATATATATTTTTTAAAAAGGGTAAAAAAATATTCACGTGTATGAATAATTCACGTGTATAAAAATATTCATTTGGTTTTAAATAATTGATTCAATTTATTAATTTAAAGCCTGTTACGAACACTTACAAAATATTTATAAAACAAGATTTATTGTCAAACACATTTCATTTATTTTATTTCATTCACTCACATATATAATAAAACGGTCGTTTTTGCTTATTTGTAATATGTAGTATGTACGGATGTACGGAGTCGAGGTAGACTGAGGAAAAATGGCATGACCAAATTAATCAAATTTTAAAGGTTGGTCACGTTAGAAGTCTGAAGAATCGACGTGCATGTATGAGTCGCTGTATGAATGTGGTGGAAGCTATCCATTCTCTCTGCCTACCCCTGTGGAAAACGGCGTGATGGTTTGTTGTTGTTGTAATATTTAGTATGTGTGAATTACTTTTAAAATAAATTATTTTTTCACAACATGTCATCGCACTATTCACATGTTTCGGATGGTACTCAACCTGTTTTAGTGAAAAATATATCATCATTTTTAATTGAAAACGGACGAATTATTTATTTATTTATTAAGGGTAATATCCAGCGATATCAATAATAGCGATGTCTGTTTGTCTCATCTCCATGTTATCTCCATATCTCATCTCCATGTCTCATCTCTATGTCTCATCTCTATGTCTCATCTCTATATCTCATCACTATGTCTCATCTCTCTGTCTCATGTCCATGTCTCATCTCCATGTCTCATCTCTACGTCTCACCTCTAAGTCTCTTCTTTATGTCTTATCTATATGACAAAGCGCCATGTCTCATCTCTTTGTCAGCATATAATTATCTTGTTTTCCAATCTCTACGTCTCGTTATAATCACAGATCACGTTGTATTTCATTTTCGTATGCATTTCTGTAAGTTTTCTTTGTATAGTCTTGAAACTTTTGAATCGAAGCCAAACATAAATTACGGGTGTTCTAAAAAAATCTCAGGAGAAAGGTAGGACTTTCATGTTATATGTTTAAAAACCGTTTAAACGACCATTATGACATATGGTATAGAAGCTAGAGATTACACAGTTAGAACCAAAAGCCTTCTTCGGACGTCTATGATGAGAGTTCTGCAAACTATACCAGAGAGGGCTCTCAGGGATTGGTTAAAAACTCTGACATAAGAAAGACCTATCAGACAGAAGACATCGTGAGATGGGACAGGAATGGAGATGAGATGGAGGTACTGGAGGAAACACTTGAATAAGACAAGAATTACCCACGTGGTTGCCTAAAATATACCAGAGGAACATCGTCTGCTGGAAAGACTGGGAAAACGATGGATCAATAATCTAGAATAAGAGACGAGGAAGAAGTTTAAATGGAACTCTATAAATAGAAAACATAAATTATGTAATTTATTTTCTTATTAAGGAAAAATTACTTTACATAATTCAAAACGCGATGGTATCATATTCAGGGACAGAGTTAATGACTGCGATGTAAAAACATTTTCCATTTCTTTCATTGGGTCTCAAACATTTTTAATGAGGCATTTTTTAATATAAAAGTATTCTTTCGCAGTTACTTGGAGCGGGAAAGTACTATGGGAGCTATTAAAATGCGAAATTCCATAAAATCAGCCGCTAAACTGAACTTGGAGTATTTAATGTTTAAAACGAGCCTGCAACTTGGGCCATTATGCCACAAAGTGTAGAATATACTCTGCCAGCCACTGGACCACCTGGGGATTCGTGCCCCATTTATTAGCCAGTTCTCACTTTGCATAATCAACTAATAAATCTTTAAGAAATAGTATAATGATTCCATTTACGTTATAGATTTTGTCGTTAAACTTCCAAAATGATTAATTGTCTCTAATTGACGCTAAATTTGATTTAACTGCTCGCTTTAAGTACTATTATATTCTGTGTAGTGGTGTGCGTTAATACTATAAGGCTACATTTTCAGTACCGGTTCAGGTGCGTTAATACTATAATAACGCAATTTCGGTGTCAAGTATTGGCATGTTAATACTATAATTTCGTCTATTTGGTGCCAAGTATTGGAGTATAGCAACAAAAAATACAGCGTGTTAACGCCGAGAATTGGTAAATTTCATCTTCTTCTTCTTTTTCCTCAGCCTATTACCGTCCACTTCTGAATCAAAAGCCTCCTTCATTCGCTTCCATGTCACTCTGTCTTGTGCAGATTGCATCCAGATTATTACGACGTGTCTGTTCAGATCAGCCTTCCACCGTAGTTGCGGTCGCCCTGCACTTCTCTTTGCCGTCCACGGTCTCCAAGTCAGCAGTCTTCTTGTCCATTTTTCATCTGAGCTTCTGGCTACGTGACCTGCCCATTGCCATTTTAGAGTCACCACCTGGTAGATGATGTCAGTGACCTTTGTTTAATCTCTCACCGTATCGTTTCCGACTCTGTCTCTTAGGCTTACTCCTTACACGGCTCTTTGGGTCACTCGTAGTTTCTCGGCACTTTGTTTGGACAATGTTACAGTTTCAAGACCATAAGTACCAACTGGCAGAACACTGGCTTCATAGACTTTTCGTTTCAGGTTTATCGGAATTTTCCGGTTTTTTAATTTACCCGATTGTATTGCATGTGTAATTAATCTAGTGTTGACATTTTAACGCTATAGAGCCATTGCTTGTGTGGGATCCTGTGTTTGTTCAATAAGAAAATTTAATTGTGTCAACATTTTAAAATCACATTCTCCTTCCGGTAATGGTGGAATAATACTATGCCGTCCGTGACATGATAAGGTGTGCCAACCACATATATTTAAATTAATATTGATGTATTCACTTGGACATACAATATTATTTTTAATTTGCCAAGCTATGGAGTGTGAGCTTTTACCAGATCCAAACAATTGAAGGAATGTTAACTATGAAATGCAGCAAATGTTGTTGAATTTTTATTTAATGTCCCGAACGTTATTTATGTATTAATAAAAATATTGCAGAGACTTTCACAGTGCATTAATAAATATTTTCTGCTTAATGCTTCCCAATCTTAATAGATGACGCTAGTGTAGAGCGAACTAAAAAATGTGAAGATAGGCGCAGCATTCTAGCATATATACAACTTCCAAAAATTTGTCAGACGTGGTGGCCGTAAGAAGGGCGGAATGGGGTATGTTGTTAAACATAAAGCGATCGCTCAACCCAACCAATTAGTCCAGTAAGCACCTCGGCCACCATATTCTGTTCCCAGAAAACAATTTACATCTTCGTCTCTATTGAGATACAATTAATCATTATAAAAAAAAAAAATTATCCGCAATGGGTAAAATCCAGTATTTGTCTACAAGAATTTGTATAGGTACATTCAAAATGTTATGCCTTTATCATGTCAACAATTGGCATGATAATACTCAAATTACGCTTATTCGGTGTCAAGTATTGGAGTAATAACACTGTAAAAATGGGTATTAAGTGTCAAGTATTGGATTTTTTCTGTCATTCAAATGCGGATAAACATATTTTAAAAGAGTGAAAACGTTGAAAAAACGATTTAATTGTCAAGTAATAGTCTAGGGTCTAAGGGACAGAACGCTTGTCTCTTGATCCAGGTGACTTTGCTTCAAACCTGGTCACGACCCGATTCCTTCTTCATAATAACGTGTTATTTCTTTTCAGTTTGGAGATTGCACAATAAATTATAATAACATAATAATAATTCAATCGAATAAAATTAAATGTCTTTTTATTTTTTCAAAAGATATTACCAATATATTTATCGAATAATGCATCTTTTTGAAAACAGGTAAAATACTAGTTTTCAAAAAGTGATATATGGTTATACGAGTACTTTAGAAAGACAAGATACTCTCTGAAGTCAAGAGTATTTGCCTTCTGAACTAACTTTCACTTATATAAAAGATGTCGATCTCCGAGGTGATAATGTTCAGCAGACAGATTGCTCTTCTCACCGGCGTCACTAGAGGCAGATTGGTTATTGCAGCAAGCAGTAAGAACAATCTATGCCGGCGCTCTTAGTCTTTAAAAAAAACTTATTAAAAATTTAAATTTGAATTATCTCTAAATTTTACAACAACCGTCACTGCTTACTCCTGCAGAAACACAATAAAATAATTTAATACTTAGTTCGCTATTAAATCTTATATTTACGCAGGAATACATTAACATGCTGGCACTATATCAAAACCTTGTCATGCCAGTCGTAAAACATTAAACGAATCTGTGATTTTAATCTTAATTGGAAAATTAAAGGGATGCTGCGTCAGGACGCCCCTTAAGCTCTGTTGGATGCAGGGGCGGAGTGGGAGGGGCACCGTTTGAGTGGAGCAGTGGCGCACATGAAATATTTGCTCCCTGAAGATAATTTGAATATATTTTTATAAACATAAGACGTTTTTTCTTCTTCAGGTGCCCTGTCGGGTCCCCCCACCATTGGCGATCACCTCGGCGAACCTGTCCCTATCCTGCGTCGCTCGGAACAGCTCCTCCACACTTCAGATGCCGATCCACTCCCTCACTTTTCGCAGCCAGGACATTTGTCTTCTTCCGGGCCCTCGGCGTCCCTCAATTTTCCCCTCCAATATCAGTTGGAGAAGGTGGTATTTTCCCCACGCAGTATATGATCCAGATGTGAGATCTTTCGAACCTTGATAGTTGATAACAATTCCCTGTCAACTCTAGCTCGCCTCAGGACCTCGGTATTGGTAACCATGTCTGTCCAGAGTACTCTGAGCATTCGCAATGGAGCCACATTTCAAATGCTTCCAGTCTGTTCATTTATGACACTAACGCTATTAATATATTAATAAAATAAACATAAACCTATACAAAAAAGCTAGAATGGCAGTGCATAATGGTGTTCTTCTACCGACCCTTATGTATGGAAGCGAAGCATGGAACTAGCAAAAGAAGGATGAAACTAGAATAAATGCAGTATAAATGAAATTTCTTAGACGAATGATATATGAATGTTGAGTAAGCGAGAGAAATATGTCAGGAAAGAAAAGTGTGGCAGTCCATTATTTCTGCCTACCCCTTCAGGGAGACGGCGTGATGGTTAATTAGTAAGTAAGTTTAGTCTATGGAATATCATCTCCCCTGTTGTAGCGGTGCTACGCCCCTCAGCGAGATCAGGGGCGGGGGGTAGTAATTCATTTTAAATCCTCGGCAGCAGAAGAAGCGCCGCATTTACCCTGGAGACGTTTTGCTCCAGAGGAAAATGTAAATTCAAAGACAACCAAAAGCATTAGTATAACTGTTTTGTTATTGGAGATTCAAAGGTGTACTCCATGTTATAATGTATTGGATGGCACAATAAATTATACAACTGAATAAATCTATGTAAACCAATGTTGGTTTATATTTAAAAAATATGTATCAGTACGGTATTTTTATTGTAAAAGTATAACCATTACTTTTTTTTAAAAGAAAGGAAAACACGTGCATATTATTTTACAAAACTTTATGTTATAAATAATAATGAAATAAAACGATGTTTTTTAATTAATTCCACTTTTGTCTTTATTTCGACAGCGACCGGATTCGCCAGTCTCGCTGCCAGCGAGCCAGGCGAAACCGGTCGCTGTCGAAATAAAGACAAAAGTGGAAAATGTTAAAAACCTTGATTTTATTTAATTATAATTTAAAATGAACTTCCATCAAGAGATTTTAGTCAAATCATTTGATTATCTTTATATTATTACTATTTAAAATACCAACTTGTTTTGCTTGAAGCGGAGTTTTTGTTTTTTGTATTGTTTTTCCGAAGTTTCTATTGTTTTTCCGAATAATCTCCGAGAAACCGGTTGGAAGTTAATAAAACAATATGAAGTGATATAAAAACAAAATATCCAAAAATACTAAGATATATGTGATTCTATTAAATATTTTTTTAGTGTCGACCCAATTTTTTAATAATCATCTTCTGCTTCTTCTTTTAATAGATCTGACGATCTGTGACACAGAAATCATGTCTCGTCGGATGACGAGATCCAGCTGTCCTTCCACCTCTTAGGCGGTCTTCCAGGTGGGCGGTGTCCGGAGGGGATTTCTTAAGCGGCTGTATATTCAAGTCTTCAATGAAGGTAATCGACCCGAGTGCATCCCATCCAGCAAATACAACTGTTTAACAGAAAGTAGTGCAATAATGCTACGCGAGTCATTTCAATTCGCTTCAAAAAAGTGAATCCCTTGCTGCCACGTGAATTACATTCATATCAATGTAATTCAAATACTTTTTATTTTGATTTTTGCACATTTTTTATTGACCTTTATTCAGTTGAGTATTCATTTTAAATTAATAAAAAATGAATTTAATTCAGCTAATAAGTTAACACAGCATTTATTGATTCTGAGGCGGTACGAAGTTCGTCGGGGTGTTTAATTAAAAATTACTGCATTTTTTGCATTGTATAAGGAATTAATACTAAGGATCAATTGTATCTCAATAGAGACGAAGATGTTAATTATTTGGAAACGGAATATGGTGGTAGAGGCGTTTACAGGACTTATGACCTGTCATTGGTTGGGTTAAGCGATCGCTTTATGTAATAAAACAATCCCCATTCCTCCCTTCTACGAACACCACGTCTGACAATTATTTGAAAGTTGTATTTATGCTACTATGTTGAGTGTAGATTAAACTAAAACATGTGAAATGTTTCTCAACATCGTAGCATATATACAACTTTCAAATACTTGTCAGACGTGGTGTTCGCAGAAGGGCGAAATGGGGAATGTTGTCCTGTCATTGGTATTGTAAACGCCTCGACCAACATATTCTGTTTCCAAATGATTTACATCTTCGTCTCTATTGAGATACAATTAATTCTAAATGATAAAATAATTGATTGAATATTCATTTACTATATGCGTGTGAGATTACTATAGAAATATTAACATAATTATTTTTTTGAAGTTATTTTTTACGTTGAGTTTTACTTTTCAATTATATTTGTTAATTTTTTTGAAATACATGAAACTATTTTTCTACACGTAAAAATAAATACATTTAGTTGGGGCACGCTGCATTACTTACAGTTACTATGAAGTCCATAGCAGTGGGGCATAAAAATACGGTACGTAAGATGAATTTTAATTTGCACAAAACGTTTTGTTTCCAGTTCCCCGACAACGCAATTTTCTTTCACATTTATATTCTCCATTAGTACAGTGTATGCCAAAATTATTCTGCTGTAGAACTACCCAAATGGCAGATTGATAATTCACAAGTGTTATGAGATATAATCATCAAACAGTAATCTAAATGTTGTATTTGTTTTGATTCTTCTTGTTTAGCCTTCTTGCTTTCACTGCTGGATATAGGACTCTTCCATTTTTCTCAACTCGTCCCTGTTTCCAGGTCTCTCCAGCTATTAGGCCAATGCAATTAAAGTTAATTTAACAACAGACATCACAAACAAAAATAAAGTTCAAGGCATCCAAAAAGATAATGTAAAATACGACCTTCGTGGCAGAGTGGTTACAAGCTCTGACTTCCATGTTGAAGGTCCTGGGTTCGATTCCCGGCGATGGCAGTGTGTCAGTTACAGGTAGGTGGTATAGTGTATAGATATATATATATATATATATATATATATATATATATATATATATATATATATATATATATATATATATATATATATATATATATATATATATATATATATATATATATATATATATATATATATATATATATATATATATATATATATATATATATTTATATATATATATACGTAATAAGCTTATATTATATTTAGATATGTAGGTTAAATGCATGACCCACATAAGTGGACTTCGACTGCTGAACCAGCATATTTCATGATGAAATATATTACACGAATAACGAAAAACGCCTGACTTAGGACCTACTTATCGCAATGATGACGTACATTGCACAGGCAAAAGTGATGATTCAGGGCCCCGATTTATTCACACAAGTCACTAGGTCACTAGAGCAGAGCATCGTGTGCAAAAAGAAGCATAGCATATAAAAGCGGTACATCCGACCACCATATACGTCAGTGCTTGTTGCGACTTCTAACAGACACGAGTCTACGTTAATAAGTCTACGCCACGAGGGATCTCGGACTCCCCCGCCGACCTACGAAGCCACGCTACTACATCATTCCTTCTTGCGACTTCTAACAGACACGAGTCTATTCTATCAAGTCTACGTACGAGAATCCTCCTACTCTCTTCCGAGCTACGCTACTATCTGCACTGCTACGCCACGTAACTTCCGACGAGTCTTCGCTCCAGCCGACCGACGTTACTGCCCAGCGTGTCATCATCCTCTACTGCTCACCGCCCGGGCTCCGCCCCCGCTGCTATCGACGTCCAGGCGCACGCTCCCATTACAAGTATATAATACTGTTAACGTATGATTACTTGTGATCTGCAATAAACGCTGAAACTTCCACTGCTTTTAACTCTCACTACATCCCCCAAAGATATAAAACAATATAACACTTTTTTCTTTTCATATAAAGTGAAATTTGTTTATTTCCAAAGCCATGTTTCCTCTCACGAAGGCAGCCCAGCCAATTGCTACTTCTGGTTCTCTTTCAAAGTTTAATTTTATGGCCTAGGCATACATATGTATCAGCTTTTTCTAAATTAAGTATTTCTTAGATCTTTCTTTAATTAAATATGAATGTTTATTTCGACATGATTCGAATCTTCTAGTACATTTCTATAAAGTCATCTAACGTTATAAAGATACAGGATATCGCAACTGGTTTTAGTTTGCAAAGGCAACACCCACTAGGCAAATTGGATGACTGTTTCCAGGAAGAATAATGGCTTTGTCTCACCTTTTAGCGATATGTGCACGAAGGTGGACAGAATCGAGAAAGGGAGAGAGTTCACTTATCTAGATAAGATCTGTGATATGCACGCGGAGTTCGAAAAGCTCTACACTCCACAGTCTCCTGAAGTAAATGCTACATTTGTATGTTTTTGTTGAAGTTATTTCATTATTTCGCTTATTATACATAATATACATAATTATAAATTGGAAAAAAAAAACATACTAAAATAAGAGAGGGTATTTATTCTATTTACGCCATACTTTGTATTGTTATGATGGTTTATTTATCTTTTTCTTTTTTATATACTTTGTATATACAACACTTATATTAAAAAAATAAAAATACACAGACATGTTTCGGACAAATAGTCCTTCTTCAGTAAAGATACATTTTTATAAATATTATAAAATTGTTTACATGATCTGACAGATATTTTAAAGATCTTTATAACATCTGACAGATCATGTAAACAATTTTATATAATTTAAAAAAATGTATCTTTACTGAAGAAAGAATGTTTGTCCGAAACATGTCTTTTTGATTTATTTTTTTAATATGTGTGTTGTACATACAAAGTACATAAAAAAGAGAAAGAGAAATAAAGAAGGAAGGGTTTTTAAGAAGAATGAAGTGGATTAATTTCTTAGTATTTTATTTTATAAATTTTTTAAATAAATTTATGTGGAACATAAACAACGTTGTTTTTTCAATTCCAACCATGGTACAATTGAATTCCACAGCGTTAACGCCATTAACCTTTAATAATAAATATAATAAATACTTCCAATGTCAACCCTTATGTATGGAGTGAACTTTTGAGCAGGCAAAATAAGGATGAAAGTGGGATAAATGCTGTAGAAATGAGATCACTGAGAAGAATGTGCGGGAAAACGATGTATAATAGATAACCGAACGACGAAATAAGGAAGAAATGTAAGGCAGATCATTGCATCATAAGTAAAATAAAAAAAATATTCCTTAGATGGTTTGGACATATGGAACAAATGGAGGGAAGAAGAATGGTTACAATATTGTATACAAGCAGTGTGAGTGCAAAGAGAAGTCGTGGAAGACCAATGAAAGCGTGGCATTACCAAATAAATCAAATACTGAAAGGCGGTCATATTCGAAGTCGAAAAAATCGACGAGCATGCATGTTACGATGTATTAATGCAGAGGAAACAATAGAGGTATGTCAGAACAGAGCAGTAGACCGGTACATATTTTCTGTCTTATCCTCTGGGGAAACGGCGTGATGGTTTGTTAACCGTCGCGTTGCCATGTGGTCAATTGAGTTTCCACTGCCAATTTAAAGTTGATTTTCTTAAAACCTATGGACCCTAATATTATAAAAAAAATTGTAATCCTCCATTGAAGTGTTCTCAATATTTCGTAATAAAAAAAAAGCAAAAAATTACTTCATCCCAAAAAAAAATATTTTCTAAGACTGCCCTCACCTTCATTCGTGTTAAGGTAGAATTTGTTTTGCTTATATTTACAACTTTATCAAAAGTGACAAATACTTACTCGCTGTTTTGAACGTATTATAAATTATATGTGTGGCCTTTTCAATAGGTACGTAATAATACCGACTGTGGATAGAAACGCAGCACGCAACTTAATAATATCAGAACTGTGAAAATATTAACACTTTACTAAAAGGGACAAATATTAATACGTACTCGTTGTCTTGAACGTACTATATATTTTGCCTAGGTGCCTTTATTATACGTAAAGTCTCGCCCGCCGGCTGCGGCGCGGGGACAAGTTTATACTTGGTGTCCAGTTGCTCGTATGCTGTGACGCATTCCATATCAGAAATCGCATGGTTCCAGAAAAAAATTAATAATGATATGTGTTTCAAATAATCCATGTATGTTATAGATATCGATCTATTCCTAATGAAATTCCCTACAAGATGACATAAATTAAATTTTGATTCATCGAGTCATATGTTTGATATTTAGATAAAGTTAGCGGTAAACTGAATTGACCACATGGGAGCGAGCGTTTTGTTTTGAACACGGTACGTTAAGGGTTAATAAAACTTTTAGAAAACAGACATTTTCAGTCGTATTAATGTAAAAAGAGGTGTTCAATAAAATTATAATAATTTTAGGTTTTAACATTGTGTATACATTTAAAGACTTTGTGAAGATTTATCAAACCACACTTCTTCTTCTTCTTTAGCCTATTCCCGTCCACTCCTAGACAAAGGCCTCCTACATTCGATTCCACGTCACTCTGTCTTGTGAAGATTGCATCCAGATTATTCCGAAATGTCTGTACAGGTCATCCTTCTACCGTAGTTGCGGTCGCCCCGCACTTCTCTTTGCCGTCCACTTCTTCCAAGTCAGTAGTCTTCTTGTCCATTTTTCGTCCGAGTTTCTGGCTACGTGACCTGCCCATTGCCATTTTAGAGTCGCCACCCGGTGGATGGTGTCAGTGACCTTTGCTTTTTCTAACACCGTATCGTTTCTGACTCTTAAGCTTATTCCTAACATCAAATCAAATCAGTTTATTTACTCAAAAGACATTACAAACAGCATAAATGTTTAAGGCATCTATTGAGTACAGGTAAAATATTATACACATACAACATCATACCAAGAACGCATTAGTGATGGTTTGACATTAGGAAGACAAGATACTTTCCAAAGTCAAGAGTATCTGTCCCCTGAACGTACTTTCACTAACATGAAAGACGTCAATCTCCGAGGAGACCGCGTTCAGAAGACTAATTGCTCTTCCCACCGGTGTCACCAGAGGCAGATTGGTTCTGGCAGCCGGTAGGTAAAACAATCTGTGCTGTCGCTGTCGGAGATATCTATCGGGGACAAAAAGACGAACATCCTCCAGTACGGCTGAGTTCTCGAAGTATCCCCTAATTAATCTGAAGAAATGGGTTATTAGATGTCCATCTCTTCGAAGCTGTAGAGAATTGGTTCCGAGCATTCCCAAAAGAAATGCCGTGGGAAAGAGCCATGGATAACTACCATTTTCCCTCATGTAGAGATACCTCAGAAATTTTTTCTGAACCCTCTCCAGCATAACGGAATATCTCGCCTCGTGAGGACTTCATATCACAGGCTCCATATAACATGGCTCTTTCCATGGCTCTTTGGGTCACTCGTAGATTCTCGGCACTTTGTTTGAGCAATGTTCAAGGTCATAAGAAACAACTGGCAGAACACAACAAACAACAACAACAACAACAACACCATCACGCCGTTTCCCCGCAGGGGTAGGCAGAGAGAATGGACCGCCACACTACTCTATCCTGGCACACCTCTCTAGCTTCCTCCACATTCATACATCGAGTCATACACGCACGTCGATTCTTCCGGCTTCTGACATGACCAACTTTTAATATTTGATTAATTTGGTCGTGCCATGTTTTCCTCGGTCTACCTCGACTCCTTACTCCATCTACATTGTTAACGTATACTTTTTAACCATTCTTTCTTCACCCATGCGCTCCATATGTCCGAACCAACGCAGCGAACCTTTCATAATTTTGTTCATAATGCCTTCTTTCGCTCTACACTCTTTCCTAATATCAGCATTTGAGATTCTGTCGTACATCGTTCTACCGCACATACGTCTTAGGGACCTCATCTCTACCGCATTTATTCTGCTCTCATCTTTCTTCTGCCAGTTCCATGCTTCGCTTCCATACATAAGGGTTGGAACCAGAACTCCATTGTGAACGGCCATTTTCGCAGAACACAGACTTCATAAAACTTTCTCTTCAGGTTGATCGGTATTTTACGGTTTTTAAAAACCTTAAGGATTGAAACCATTTTTCCGAAAGCTGCCCAGCTTAGTCCAATTCTTCTCACAGCACACTACTCAAGTTTGACTTCGCTCCGGTATCCGAGCTTCTTTTTGTCCCCTTCCGGCAGACTCCAGCGGGCTGTCTCGAATTTAAGAATGAATTTACATAACAATTTCCGGAGATCTTTTGAATATTCATCTTTCCGATACACTTCCCTGCAACGGTGCTTAAAAAAAAACTCCCATTTGCATACTTCTGTCGTCACACGGCTCTGGAAAATTCCGTTTTATTTACTTGCCTTTGAGAGCACGTGAAACTGAATAAAAATTTGTTACTAATAATAAATTTCTTACAAAATATAGATGAAGCCATGTTAAATATTTTTCCTAAAAGAATTCTGGGCGTTTTGAGAGAATTTAATTTACTTTAAACTAACTAACTAACTAACTAACCATCACGCCGTCTCCCCGAAGGGGTAGGCAGAAAGAATGGACTGCCACACTTTTCTTTCCTGACATATTTCTCTCGATTCCTCAACATTCATACATCGTGTCATGCACGCGCGTCGATTTCTCTGACTCCTCACATGGCCGACATTCAATACTTGATTTATTTGATCGTGCCACGTTTTCCTCGGTCTTCCTCTATTTCTGGTTCCATTTACATCATTAACATAAATTTTTTTTACCATTCTTTCTTCATTCATTCTTTCAATATGTCCAAACCATCTTAATGATCCTTTCATTATTTTGTTCATGACACCATCATTCGCACCGCATTCACTTCTTATATTTTCATTAGACACTCTATCATACACAGAGTATCCACACATTCTTCTCAGAGATCTCAGTTCCATGCTTCGCTTCCATACATAAGGGTCGGTAGAAGAACACCATTGTGCACTGCCATTCTAGCTTTTTTTGATAGGTTTTTGTTTGCGATGACAAATTTAAGTGCACCATTCACTTTGTTGCCTGCTCCAACCCTTTATTCCAATATCCCTCTCCAATCGCCCATCTCTTGTAAACATACTACGTAAATGCACGAACTTAACTACTTGCTCCAAATTTTCACCATTTACGCTAATGTTGCAGACTGTCGTGGTGTCTTCCTTTTCAAAAATCATTACCTTGGACTTATTAACATTCATCATCAGATCATTTCGCATGCATACCTCATACATACAATTCACCAGGACTTGTAGTTCATGCTCGTTGTCTGCAAGAAGGACAGCGTCATCCGCATACAAGAGGCAACATACTGACACTCCGCTCATTTTGGCACCTACATCCAACCCTTTCAGCTCTTTCATACATTTGTCCATATACAGATTAAATAACCACGGGGACATTAATTTACTTTAATGTTGATAAAAACCTCTGTTTTTTTAGTTTTATTATATTTGGTCAGAGTGCCATGCACGACATTATCAAAAGACTTTTAACTCGAAAGCTGTTTTGTCAATAGTAGTCCTCAGGAAGCAAGATATTCCCTTATGCTGCTGAGGTGCCTCTTAATGAGGGAGTAAGGTTTAATTTATGAAAATATTTATGTTATATAAATCTGGAATCTGCAAGTAGATGAGTTTGTGTATTTGAGAGGGATATTGAAAGAAGAGTTGGGGCAGGTAATAATGTTAATGGTGCACTTAAAGTTGTCATCGCAAACAAAAACCTATCCAAAATATCTAAAATGGCAGTGCACAATGGTGTTCTTATACCGACCCTTATGCATCGAAGCAAAGCATGGAACTGGCAAAATAAGGATGAAAGTAGAATTAATGCTGTAGAATTGAGATCTCTCTGACGAATGTGTAATACTCTGTGTACGATAGAGTGTCGAATGAAAATATAAGAAGTGAATGCGGTGCAAATAAAAGTGCTATGAAGAAAATAATGATAGAATCATTATGATCGTTTGGACACGTAGAAAAATGAAAGAATAATGGTGTAAAGATAGTAGATATAAACGATGTAAACGAAATTGAGGAAGACTGAGGAAAACGTGGCACGATCAAGTAAATCAAATATTGAATGTCGGCCACAAGTGGAGCCAGTGTCGACGCGCGTGCATGAATGTTGAGGAAGCGAGAGAAATATGTCAGGAAAGAAAAATTTGGCAGTTCATTCTTTCTACCCACCTCTTCGAGGACACGCAATGGGTAAAAATCCAGTATTTGTCTATAAGTATTTGTATATATTAAAAAAAAACAATTTGTTTAAAATATTTCATTTATACTGCATTTGATTTACTTTCATCCTTCTTTAAAAATTTAAAATTTTCCCTTCCATACTAAGGTTCGGTATTGGTTACCCGCGCTAGAATTACATAGATATCTTCAGTGGCTCTTGCTTAAATAAATTGAATAAATTCTCTCCTGTATGCTAGCCAAACATCAAGCAGATAATAGTATCCAGTATGGAAGCAATGTTTAGATTCTAGAAGTTTTATTATGTGCAATATTGATTTTTAGAAGCTCCTTCTTCCCTACTATACATGTGTGTATAATGTGTGAAACAGGGTTGCCAAATTCATTACCAAACAAAATGAATAATAATAATTAAATAAAACGATGATTTTTCCTTCTTTTCACTCTATCCTTCTCTTCGCGGGAGACGCGGTGTGATGAGTTGCGAACCTCATCGCCAGCAATAGGCATCTCCCGCGCGCATTTCGATATGACATGTGATCCAACGTCCACAAAAAATAATTCTAAAACAAAAAACAAAAAAAAACAATGATATTAATTAAAATAACAAAATACAAATAACATAGCCCATAATGTTATTTTTTATGGTGCACATGTCAGCTGGACGATCTGGACATTTGTGTTTATTTAATTTATATTTCACACATCCACTTTTCTTTTAATTAACTGAAATTAATCATTAAAACCATCCAACTCCAGCAAGAACTTCGAAATGTTATCAAAGAAATGATTCAAATTGACATTGGAATCGAAGATCGTGCCACGTTTTCCTTGGTATTCCTCTATTTCTAGTTCCATTTACATCGTTAACATATACTTTTTTCATTCATTCTTTCCATGTGTCCAA
This sequence comes from Lepidostoma basale, assembly GCA_022606425.2. Classification (NCBI taxonomy): domain Eukaryota; kingdom Metazoa; phylum Arthropoda; class Insecta; order Trichoptera; family Lepidostomatidae; genus Lepidostoma; species Lepidostoma basale. The sequence goes on along the minus strand of JAHDVF020001001.1, from coordinate 1,036,673 downwards.
ACCATCTTAATGATCCTTTCATTATTTTGTTCATAACACCATCATTCGCACCGTATTCACTTCTTATATTTTCATTCAACACTCTACAGGTATTTTCATCATAATATAAATAGCCAAAAACCCTGATGTCATCAAGAAAGAGTACAATAATATTTAGAATACTTTGATTCTCCCCGAAAGTAATTCGAAATGCACGTGATGCGCATGCCCCTTGAATATATCTGGATTATTTTGAAATTTGTTCTTGTGAAAAAATAATAATTTGTATTCAAACATAAAACTTATTACTGATTACGATTGCACAGTTAACAAAGTTTATAAGTGGTAAATAAGTTACTAGTTCATATTAATTACCTATTTTATAAGATTTGGTACAAAAATACTTTGCACATTATATTTTGCGTCAATGAAAAATAAGAAATTCAATGAAATAGTTCGTATTGTGTTTAATATCTTTATTTTCTAAAATATTGTGATTTGTGAGCTCTGTCCTTTTGTACAACCCTAAAAGTCCCCTCTGGAGTTCGGAATGAACCCTCCGCGAGCCGTAGACTGCCAGGAGCGACAGACGGACAAATAAAGTAAATAATACTCCACAAAGACATCCCCTGTTGAGAAAACCACCCTCACTTTTCACCCTTACGGGGGAGTTAGTGGATGAAAACAGTTGTCCCAAGGTGAAACACAGTATCAAAAATCAAAATAACAAAATGGAAAGGCAACGGAACATCATATATATATTTTTAAGTAAACAACTAAAATTTTATCGATAACACGACCTTCGTGACCGAGTGGCAAGTGCTTTCACTGCAGTCCCGAGTTCGATTCCCGGCGATGCCAGTGTGATTGTCACACTGTCTTAGAATTCATATAAAATAAAATGGCGATAAACTAGCTACCTATAACATGTCACGAGAATCAATATGATAGCTATACCCTTTACATCGATTTGGCTCGATCTGTAATGAGGTAAAGAGCGATTGAGCTTAAAAATAATAATTATAATAATAATAATAATAATAATATAAAAATAACAATAATAATATTAATAATAAAAATAATTTTTATAATAATAATAAAAATATTGATAATTATAATAATAATAATAGTAATAATAATAATATCGTTATTTAATAATAGAGTTCATAAGTTAGTTGATGCTAGAACATTGATCGATAGAACAGTTAGGATCATTAAGATGGTTTGGACACATGAAAATAATGAATGAAGAAAGAACGGTAAAGAAAGTATACGCAAACGATGTAAACGGAACTAGAAATAAAGGTAGACTGAGGAAAACGTGGCACGATCTAATATATAAATCAAACATGAAATGTCGGCCACGTGTGGAGTCGCAGAAATCGACGTACGTGCATGACAATATGTGGATGTATAAATAATGAGGAACCGAGAGAAGTACTCGTATGTCAGGAAAGAACAGTGTGGCGGTCCATTCTTTTTGCCTACCCCTTCGGAGAAATGGCGTGATGGTTAGTTAATTATTTAGTTTTAGAACATTGATGTAAACTCAATTAAAATATAAAATTTTGGTATAAACGTGTCTAATCTAAAGAAAATTGGTGTTACTAGCTAATGAATGCAAATCTTAAAATTAAAATTCTACTGTTACGATGATATGATAGTTACCAAAAACAGTTAGAATTAGACAAAAACTAACTAATTAACTAACCATCACGCCGTCTTCCCGGAGTGGTAGGCAGAAAGAACGATCTGTCATGCACGCACGCCGATTTTTTCGACTCCTTTCGTGACTGATATTTAATATTTAATTCGCACCGTGAGTGTAAAACCGACTTAAGTGCAAATATACATTTTGGAGATATGGGAGTTTAAAAACTTCATATTGCTTGGAAAACTGTTTTTTTTAAATAAACCAATGATTTTCGGTTTATAGGTATATTACTATAAACCGAAAATCTTTGGTTTATTTAAAAAAACAGTTTTCCAAGCAATATGAAACCTTTAAACTCCCATATCTCCAAAATGTATATTTGCACTTAATTCGGTTTTACACTCACGGTGCGAATTGATTTGACCGTGCCTCGTTTTCCTCGGCCTTACTCTATTTCTGGCTCCGTTCACGTCGTTTACATATACCTTCTTTGAAGAAGGTATATGTAAACGTGAAAGAATGGTGATATTCTGTCTTCACTCATTCTTTCCGTGTGTCCTAACCATCTTAACGACCCTTTCATTATTTTGTTCATAACACTTTCATTCGCACCGCATTTACTTCTTACATTTGCATTTGACACTGTATCATATCGTACGTTGAAAACAAAAGTGACCCTATACAAAAATCTCAATTTTTCAGTACGGTCATTTAAAGTTTTGCCTGCTTATTAACCTAATTAAAATCAACTAGATTCTGATAGAATAATATCTTAACTAATATATAAAACAACAACATTAGATATATTTCTACTCACAGTCAAGTTATTGACCTCACAAAAACTTTAAATGACCGTACTGAAAAATTGAGATTTTTGTATAGTGTCACTTTTGTTTTCAACTTGCGATATGTAGATTTAACAGACATTCGTCTTAGAGACCTCATTTCTACTGCATTTTCTTGTACTTTCATCATTTTTTGCCAGTTCCTTGCTTTATTTCGACACAAGAACACCATGGTTCACTGCAATCTTATAATTATACAATAATATTAATTATTCTCAAAAGCCAAAATCTAACCACGTTTTTTTTAGCATAAACTGTTATAAAGTAGCGGGATATATCTAATTAAATTATCATCACGCCATCTCTCGGAGGGATAGGCAGAAAAAATTAACGGCCACATTGTTCTGTCCTGACATACTTTTCTAGTTTCCTCCGCATTAATACACGCACGTCGATTTCTCCGACTCTTTACGTGACCGACATATAATATAATATTAGATTGATTTGGGTTATAAATATCAATGGAACATAAAAGACACGCGAGTTATCTTATGAATGATAGTATACCAATTGGAAAACTTTTAGGGAGTTAATAGCTTGGAAATCATTATATAAATGAGCAAAAACCCATGTCATCAAGAAACATTACGAGAATATTTCGAATACAAGAGAGCGAGAGAGGAATACTTCTTTGAATTTTGTTCTGTTTCTGAATCTAATTTTGAATTTCGTTCTGATGATTGTTGTTTAACAGTAGTGTAGAAAACAAAAGGAGAACATCTTCTATATTCACCGTAACTTTGTTTAATGTTTCTTTTTTAATATATATTGTATACAACACTCACTTTATGTTTATGGTTGTGTTATAACAAATATTATGAATAAATTTAATTTTTTAATTTAACTACTGCATTTATTCTACTTTCATCCTTTTTTGCCATTATATAATAGATTATTATTATTATTATTATTATTATTATTATTATAACATGGATTTCTGGTCCCAACCCTAATGTATGGAAGCGAAGCATGGAACTGGCAGAAGAAGGATGAGAGCAGAATAAATGCGGTAGAGATGAGATCCCTAAGACGTATGTGTGGTAGAACGATATGCGACAGAATCTCAAATGCTGATATAAGAAAGGAATGTAGAGCGGAAGAAGGTATTATGAACAAAATTATGAAAGGATCGCTGCGTTGGTTCGGACATATGGAACGCACGGATGGAGAAATAATGGTTAAGAAAGTATACGTTAATGATGTAAATGGGGTACGAAGTCGAGGCAGACCGAGGAAAACATGGCATGACCAAATTAATCAAATATTAAAAGTTGGTCATGTCAGAAGCCGGAAGAATCGACGTGCGTGTATGACTCGATGTATGAATGTGGAGGAAGCTAGAGAGGTGTGCCAGGATAGATGAGTGTGGCGGTCTATTCTCTCTGCCTACCCCTGCAGGGAAACGGCGTGATGGTTTGTTGTTGTTGTTGTAAATTGGCAAAAACCCGAATGTCATCAAGAAAGAGTACGAGAATATTTTGAATACAAGAAAGCGAGAGAGGAATACTTTTTTGAATTTTGTTCTGTTTCTGAATCTAATTTTGAAATTTGTTCTGATGATTGTTGTTTAACAGTAGTGTAGAAAACAAAAGGAGAACATCTTCTATATTCACCGTAACATTGTGTTGTAGATGTTTAATGTTTATTTTTTAATATATTTTGTATACAACACTTCATGTTTATGGTTGTGTTATACCAAATATTATGAATACATTTAAAATTTTAATTTAACTACTGCATTTATTCTACTTTCATCCTTTTTTGCCATTATATAATATATTGTTATTATTATTATAATATTTTTCTTCTTCCCCTAGTTTAGGTCTTATGACCTGTTTGTGACGGTGGGCTGTCCTGGGATGATGATGTCCAGCCATCTCTCCATCATCCAGGATTGACATCCAGAATACTTCAGTAAAGGCCTCGGTCAAATAAAAGTAGTGTCGAAAGGCCACCTAAAAATATGGATTGTCGATATTGCCCGAATAGCTGGTACGACCTGGATGCGGAAGGAACAAGACCGGGACGATTGGAAGAAAATGGAAGAGGCCCGTATTCAGCAGCGGGGGGAAAGACTGAAGAAAAAGGAAGAAGATAAATAAATAATTTTTCCAAACAAAAAGTATGTTTACTAGGAAGTATGTTTACAAAGGATGGGAGGGTGGAGAAGGATATTGAAAGAAGGATCGGGACAGGCAACAGAGTAAATGGTGCACTTAAAGTTGTCATCGCAAACAAAAGCCTATCCAAAAAAGCTAAGATGGCAGTGCACAATGGTGTTCTTCTACCGACCCTTTTGTATGGAAGCGAAGTATGGAACTGGCAAAAGAAGGATGAAATTAGAATACATGCAGTAGAAATGAGATCTCTAAGACGAATGCGTGGCAAATCTGTAAATGATTGATTGACAAATGCAAGTATAATAAGTGAATATGGTGCGAATAAAAGTGTCATGAACAAAATAAGGAAATGGTCATTAGGATGGTTTGGATGCATGAAAAGAATGAGTGAAGACAAAAAGGCAAAGAACGGAGCTAGAAATAGAGGAAGGCCGAGGAAAACGTGGCACAATCAAATCAATCAAATATTGAATGTCGGTCACGTGAGGAGTCGGAGAAATCGACGTGCGTGCATGAAAAGATGTATGAATGTAGAGGAAGCGAGAGAAGTATGTCAGGACAGAACAGTGTGGCGTTCTATTCTTTCTGCCTACCCCTCCGGTGAGACGGCGTGATGGTTAGTTAGTTTAGTTAGTTTTCATATGATTCTCATCTCATTATTAATAAACGAACAGATGGACATCCAGAATACTTCAGTAAAGGCCTTGGACAAAGAAATGGAGTATCGAAAGGACACCTAAAAGATAGATTGACGATATTTCCCGAAAAGCTAGAACGACCTGGATGCGAAAGGAACAAGACAGGGACGAGTGGAAGAAAATGGAAGATGCTATGTTCAGCAGTGGGGGGAAGAAAACTGAAGAAAAAGGAAGAAAATAAAAAAATAGTTTCTCCAAAACAAAATTTTCCAAATATCTTTTTTGTGTTATTGAATTACGGCGAGGAAAAGTCGAGCATGAGGGACAATATCACATATTTACGATGTCCGTTTTGTGCAAATTTGAAATAATATGGTTCAATTTAAGCAAGACGTCTGCCAAAACAATCGCGAAATAAATTACGAAGCAGCAACGACCCCAGATTGAGAATAATCGTTTTAGCAAATTGACATTTATTCCCTGAATCTTTCAATTTCTTAACCCATCTTGCCGAATAATAGGGACCATATATTCAGGACAGGGGGCGTTCATTCCGCCAGAGACAAAATATATTCCCTCTGGGAAAAGAGTAATAACCAATTGGAAATTAAGAAAATTTATCTTTAAACGTATGGAAGCGAAGCATGAATCTATCAAATGAAGTAGAAAAATGCAGTAGAAATGAAATAACTTAGATCAGTGTATCACAAACTTTTTGTATTCAAGGTACACCTATCAAATCAAGAAATTTTAAAGGTACACCAAAGAAAAAAGCAATGTTTATTTAATATTTATAACTACTAACTAACCATCACGCCGTCTCCCCGAAGGGGTAGGCAGAAAGAATGGGCTGCCACACTTTTCTATCCTGACACATTTCTCTCGATTCCTCAACATTCATACATCGTGTCATGCACGCGTGTTGATTTTTCTGACTCCTCACATGGCCGACATTCAATATTTGATTTATTTGATCGTGCCACGTTTTTATCGGTCTTTCTCTATTTCTGGTTCCATTTACATCATTAACATATACTTTTTTTAGCATTCTTTCTTCATTCATTCTTTCTAATGTCCAAACCATCTTAATGATCCTTTCATTATTTTGTTCATAACACCATCATTCGCACCGCATTCACTTCTTATATTTTCATTCGACACTCTATCATACACCGAGTATCCACAAATTCGTCTAAGAGATCTCATTTCTACTGCATTTATTCGTCTTTCATTCTTATTTTGCCAGTTCCATGCTTCGTTTCCATACATACTATTTATTTAATATTTATTTATTACTAAAATCAGTATAACTAATATGAAAAAATGTTTAGTGAGAAATGTGAGCCTGTTTAACTGAGCACAGGCGATCAAAATTTGGAGCAATCGTTGATAAGGCTGCTCTCATCTCTTCATTGATCGTTCTCAGGCGTTCTTTTTTATTTGATTTAATAGTAGTGAGAGTTGAAAACTTTTTTGGACCAGTGTGCCGCGGCACACGCTTTGCGGAACAATGACTTAGATGAATGTCTCCAAAATATTTGTATGAACAAATCAATTCAGTTTTTTATCTCGAAAGACATCACAAATAATATTAATGTTTAAGATATCTTTTGAGTACAGGTAAAATATAATGTATACAATATAATACCAGGAACGCATAGGGAAACAAGATACTCTCGAAAGTCAAGAGTTTTTGTCTTCTGAACGTACTTTCACTAATATGAAAGTCGTCGATCTCCGAGACCGCGTTCGGCAGACTAATTGTTCTTCCCACCGGTGTCACCAGAGGCAGGTTGGTTTTGGTGGCCGTAGGTAAAGCAATCTATGCTGTCGCTGTCGGAAATATCTATCAGGGACTAATATATGATAAAGTGTCGAATGAAACTATAAGAATTGAATGCAGTGCGAATGAAAGTGTTATGAACAAAATAATGAAAGAAACATTCAGATGCTTTGGAAAGAATAAATGAAGAAAGAATGAAAGAAAACGTTTATGTTAACGATGTGAATGGAACTAGAAATATAGGAAGACCGAGGGAAACGTGGCACGATAAAATAAATCAAATATCGAATGTTAGCCACGTGGTTCCTTATGTGGTCGAGCAACGTTTCTCCGCCCGCCAATCCAAGCATCTTGAAATGTATTAAAAATTAAATAAATATTAATTCATTTGAATGAGAACATTTCTCTAGTAATCTTATTATTTTGACCATCTGGAGAAGAGCCCTGCAGGACGAGGTTAAAGCAGCAGGCCTCACTTGGGACAATGTTAGGCATCAGGCATGCGATAGAGTCGGGTGGAGAGATTCCTTGAGGCCCTATGCACCACGGAGGTGTGACGGGACAAAAATAAGAAAGAAAGATTATTAATAATAATGAATGCGTCTGTCTTCTATGAGTTCTTTTTATATTTTACTGAAAATGCCTTAGAAAGGCAAAACATGTCATTCCATATAAAATATAAAAAAACTCCTAGAGAAAACAGGTGTTTTCATTCATATTTCAGACTTGTAACTGGAGGGGAAACGACCGTATTTGCAGACGACACGGTACTCCAGTTTGAGGCGAACACCTGGGAAGAAGCATTTAGGAAGGCAAACAAAGGACTCAAACTTGTGAAATATTGGCTGGACAATAATCTTTTGACATTAAATACAAACAAAACGACTTATTTAACTTCAACTATTGACAATAGACGACAACCATTAGGAAAAAATAATCTCATTATACATACATGTAATAATAGTAACTGCAATTGCCTGCCGCTGACTAAAGTTACTTCTACCAAATACTTAGGAATACATTTAGACGATCATCTTAGATGGACAGACCAAATTGAAGCTGTCTCCAAGAGAATTAGAAGCCTTATTTACACTTTTAAAAATATTAGAAATATATTACCGTTAACCACACTTAAAACAGTATATTATGCTTTCGTCCAATCCATCCTAAACTACGGTTTAATAGGATGGGGAGGAACTGCAATAACTACACTAAACCCAGTCATTGTAGCCCAAAAGACAATAATTAGAGTCATTACAAAAAACCATATCGATTCCCCTCAGACCAACTTTACGATGAATTTCAAGTACCGGACATAATACAACTATATATAAGAAATTTAGTCCACCGACTATTATATATAAGAAATTTAGTCTACCACAAGGACACCGACAGACACTTAAAAGCACAACAAACGTACAACACACGCAACAAACATAACCATTTTGTACCAAAAACTAAAACTTCTTATGCGCAAAGACATTTCTACTATCTTGGACCCAAACTCTATAACATAGTTAACAAAACTATAAACGACCCACAAAAAATGACAATGCACAATTACAAAAAACATGTAACTACGGAGACATTAAAAAAAGGACGGCTTGAATGTAGTTTAATTTTTAAAAATAAGTAAATAGTTTAAATAGTGTTATATAAGACAATATAGTGTTTAAATAGTGTTATATAATATATAAGACAATTAATTTTAAGTTATACACTTTAGGATATGTGTTGCTTCCCTTGACTGTTCCCTGAATTTGTAAATTATATTATATATTGAAATTATATAGAGTACTAGGAATGCCTCCCTAGAACGGGTTACCCCAGTTGGGAGGTATTAAAACCATGTACTTGGTAAATGTTCAATAAATAAATAAATTCAATAAATAAATATTCATTATTTAATATGGAGTTTTACATCATTGTTCAAGAAACAATAATTTTTTAGGGATTTGTCCATCGATTTATCCCATATATCAAATCCTATAATGTTTTTTTTTTAAATTATGAAGTGCACAGTAGTTTGTTTTTGCACGTGATATTCTTTTCGTTTTCCTAAAGCGAATGGAATACCAATGGCTGGAAAAAATATCGAGATAAAAATAAGCCCTTTTCCATCCGTTTCTGTAAAAATAAAATTCGCCCTACAGAGCAAATTTGACGTGAATTAATTCATATTTTATCGGATATCTCGCTGATTTATTACTTTGCAAAAATGCGGAAGAAAAGGACTTTCGCTAGATAAGTAAACATTATCTGGAAAATGGCTTATTAAAAACTGAATAGAATTTTTGGTTTCATTTGTTTTGCGGTACCGCTCTCACTAAAATCGAATTGATTAATGGCCTCCGGGCGATTAAGAGATTCTCTGAATTTATTTTGAGGGATCTTTATTGAAAGGTTCTTAAAATAATAATTAAAATTAAAATTAAATAGCAGTCCTTATATATAACAAGCATCTAGGCATACTATTTGATTTTTTTGTGTACAACAGGTCGTTTGAACCCAATTACTGTATACACTTTTTTATTATATTGATTCTCATGATATGTGGGTAGCTGATCTATCGCATTTCATTGTCACGTGAATTCTACACCAGACCAAATACAAGTGTGACAATCGCACTGCCTTCGCCGGGAATCCAACCCGGGACATTCGGTAACACAGTCAGTTAATAATAACGAACACATTAATTTTCTATGTGTGTAAGCGAAGCATGGAACTGGCAAAAGAAGGATGAAAGTAGAATACATGCAGTAGAAATGAAATCTTTTAGATGAATGTGTGATACTCTGTGTATGATAGTGTCGAATGAAAATATTTATAAGAAATTAATGCGGTGCGAATGATGGTGTTATAAACAAAATAATGAAAGGATCATTAAGATGGTTTGGACACATTACATATGAACTATAAATAGAGGAAGACGGAGGAAAACGTGGTACGATCAAATAAATCAAATATATTGAATGCCGGCCACGTGAAGAGTCAGAGAAATGGACTCGATTGATAAACCGAGAATTGTTTTAACTTAAGGTGTACCATTCACTTTGTTACCTGCCCGAACCCTTCTTTCAATATCCCTCTCTACTCGTCCAACTTTTGTAAACATACTACCCAAACACACGAACTCATCTACTTGCTCCAAATCTTCACCATTCACGCTAATGTTGCAGTTTGTCTAGTTTTCTTCTCTTCTAAAAATCATTACCTTTGACTTATTCACATTTATCATCAGATCATTCTGCATGCATACCTCATACATACTATTCACAAGGACTTGTAGTTCATGCTCGTTGTCTGCAAGTAGGACAGCGTTATCCGCATACAAGAGACACCTTGCTGACACTCCGCTCATTTTGGCACCTACATCCAACCTTTTTTGCTTTTTCATTTTACTTAAACAATTAAATTATCCGTATAAACAAAAAGTAATCATTTAAAGCTTTTTAGTGTATTTCAGAGACTGCGAGTGTCGGAAGATAATGTTACATCTTAAAATATTAAATAATTAAGTACCAGAATAATCCATTACAATGAAAAATTAAATTTAACACAAAATGGCCGTGTTTTATTGCACAATATAAAACGTAATTGCTCTTTTTTTTTATCTAAATTGCAAATTGGAGTAATTCCCATAAAATTGGCATGTTTATGCACCAATTTGAAATGATTTATCGAGATATTAACTTACACAGATGAAGAAGACGATTAAACTGTGTACTCTTCCCGTGGAAGAGAGCCAAGAATAAAATAATAAATTCTATTCCAAATTTCAAATTCAAATTATTACAAAATTCTTCTTTTCTCTTTTGTTTTAATGAATCACTGTTATATAACAAATACGCCAAGTCCATTGTCTCTTTAGTCTTGATACTGCCGTCAGAGGTTTTCCTGGATTGGTGTAAGCTTTTAAATAAATGTTTGAATTTTTTTTAGGTAACAGCAACTTTAATACATATATTAAACGAAACTAAATTTAAACAAAAGCAAAGGATAGTAATATTTGCAAAATGTTAAAAGTGATAATAATAATGAATTAAAAAAGTGAAATAGCTTTACAGTTTCATTTACGCCGAAAGGTCGCTCGAATCATTTTTTTAAATTACGCTCGTTAAGATGGCAAACATCGATATTACTAAAGAACTTATTCTAGCTATTGCAAAACCAATACATTATTACGCATTGAGCGTAGTTTGTGCGATAAGCAAGAAGGTGGAAAACTTGGCTTGCAGTGCGTCTAGTGTGAAACATAGGGATATTAAGTGTCAATTTACTTTAGCTCGGAGTTGTATATTTTGAAGTGTATAATCATGTAAAGTGAAATCATATCATTAAGTGAACGTTTATTTGTTTAAGTGTTTCAAGAGAGTCCAAAAGTAAGAGCAGACATTTTTTTCGAAAAAAAAACTTGCATATATTTAATAAACCATTTTTGGACCAACGCGCTGGATATGCATTGCATAATAAGAAACCAGCGGGAGATAAGTACTCGTATTCAAGTCGCGAGTAAACCGCAGTTATAAATAGTACTTATAGGACGGTGATATTTTATTTTTTGAAAGGTTTGCATGTACGTATTATAAAAAATCAATGTAGATTCATGGTAGAAGTTCATTGTAAATAATAAAAAAAAAATATATTGAAAATGAAAAAAAAATACATACGAGTATATGGTTAAATTCCGCTTATGTCTGTGTCTTGGACCTGTTTCGACAGCTCGCTGCCATTTTATGATGTCATCTTCTGGCTGCCAGCATCTTCACCAGAAGATGGTAGCGAGCTGCCGAAACTGGTCGCAGACAAAAACATAAGTACAATTGAACTAAGTATACATTTAAACTTTAAAAAAAAAGTTATGAGATCTCTTAGACGAATGTGTGGATATTCTGTGTATGATAGAGTGTCGAATGAAAATATAAGAAGTGAATGCGGTGCGAATGATGGTGTCATGAACAAAATAATGAAAGGATCATTAAGATGGTTTGGACATATGGAAAGAATGAATGAAGAAAGAATGGTAAAAAAATTATATGTTAATGATGTAAATGGAACCAGAAATAGAGGAAGACCAAGGAAAACGTGGCACGATCAAATAAATCAAATATTGAATGTCGGCCATGTGAGGAGTCAGAGAAATCGACGCGCGTGCATGACACGATGTATGAATGTTGAGGAAGCGAGAGAAATATGTCAAGAAAGAAAGGTGTGGCAGTCCATTCTTTCTGCCTACCCCTTCGGGGAGACGGCGTGATGGTTAGTTAGTTAGTTTAGTTAAAAAATGTTATTTATTTTCAGTATTTACGTATTATGAGTTCCAATGTTCTAAGTGTCATGTTCATTAAGAATACAAATATTTAGATTTTTACGTCATATGAAGCACTCACTTTGTGGTATTTTAAAATTATACAGCCTCGTCTCGGAGAGGACTGAGCAGCAGCGCGTTTGGTAGCTGCGACTCCTCCCTACCATCCCCACCACTCGGCGCATCCCGCTACCCCTTCTAGCGCAGTCAGAATTTTTTTCTCTCTGTACTTTTGGGACAAACCCTGTAGATACGAGTATAAAATACTTTATCACTTTGTATTTAACCATGGTTTGGTTATTATAATTGATACTAACTAAATTCGTTTGTATCTAAGCTTCATCAGGAACAGAACAATAACTAAAAAAAAACACAAATTTATAACTCACAAACATACTCACCATCACGCCGTCTTCCGAAGAAGTACGCAGAAAGAATGGACTGCCATATTTTTCTTTCCTATATATACACATTTATATATACATTTAATATTAAACGACGGAAAAATCTGAGGGGAGGGGGTGAGAGAGGAAAAGAGATAAGCGAAATACAAAGTGTTTTATTATTTTATATCTAAAAATATAAATAATTAGATTTTGCCGAAGTTCACCTACTGAAAATTTTAAACTAGTGATAGCTTCGTTGTAAGCTCAATGTGACATGATACGAAAATCGATCAGAAAAACTTGGCCATGTGCTCGCAGTCTCCCAGATCAAACATTATTAAAAGCCCCCGAAAGGCGCCGAGTCTGTCACAAAGGCCACTCGCCCACTCGTTCAAACGCCTTAAAAGCTTTCCCGAGCTTTCGCTAGCAGCCGGCAACGATGACGGATCAACAAAGCTCGAGCGATTAGTGATGTATTTTATTTATATTAATACAAATTAGCGCAAAGGTGCTGTTTCAATTTATGGGAAACTTTCATTGAATTCTTTTCTGATAGGCCGCGTGATTCCATTATGCGTTGCGTGACTAGCGTGTCTAAGGAAAACGTGGTAGATTCTTTCGTGGAAAATTTCGAAAACAATGAAAATATGCTTTGGTCTTTATAGAGGGAGAACGTTTAGTGTTGATGGGTTTCCAACAATGCGTTGATCGGTGTGATTCCACATATTGATTTCACGATAAAAGTTAGTTAAACACATTTATGATGATATTGATGAACTTTGTCATCGTAAACAAAAACCTTTCCAAAAAATCTAGAATGGCAGTGCACAATGGTGTTCTTCTACCGACCCTTATGTATGGAAGCGAAGCATGGAACTGGCAAAAGAAGGATGAAAGTAGAATAAATGCAGTAGAAATGAGATCTCTTAGACGAATGTGTAAATACTCTGTGTATGATAGAGTGTCGAATGAAAATATAAGAAGTGAATGCGGTGCGAATGATGGTGTTATGAACAAAATAATGAAAGGATCATTAAGATGGTTTGGACACACGGAAAGAATGAATGAAGAAAGAATGGTAAAAAAAGTATATGTAAATTATGTAAATGGAACCAGAAATAGAGTAAGACCGAGGAAAACGTGGCACGATCAAATAAATCAAATATTGAATGTCGGCCATGTGAGGAGTCAGAGAAATCGTCGCGCGTGCATGACACGATGTATGAATATTGAGGAAGCGAGAGAAATATATGAGAGAAATATAGTGTGGCAGTCCATTCTTTCTGCCAACCCCTTCGGGGAGATGGCGTGATGGTTAGTTAGTTTTAGTTTTGATGACCTTCGTGGCCGAGTAAGTGCTTTTACTGCCACCCCGATTATTACCCTATCTTTGGTCTATCGAAGAAAATGGCGATAGATTAGCTAACTATCATATGTCATGGGAATCAATATAATAGCTTTACCCTAACATTGATTTGGCTCGCGCTGTAATGATGTAAAGAAGGATTTCACAAAATAATAATAATAATAATAATATTAAATTAAACTAATTCTAATTTTGAAAATTTGGTTTGGTTCATTTGGTGCTCCCGTGAATTTGGAGAAATTACGTGTATAAGTGAATTGTTTTGGTCAATTTGATTGTTGCTGCACTTTATAATAGTTAATTGTGAGACGTAATACGTTTTTACTGTTTTGATGTCAAAATTATACAAGTTTTTTCGTTTATGTAAAGAATTTTGACAGGTGTAAAAATAATTTTTTTATTTGTTCCAATGACAATTTGAATAATTTCTTCAATATTATTTTAAAGTTCTTGCTGGTGTTGGTTGGTTTTAAGTGCCTAATTACTGCCAAATAATAAAAAAGTGGATACGTGGAACATTAATTAAATCATATAACAGCTAATTTAAAAAAACGGTGGATACGTGTAACATAAATTAAATAAACACAAAAGTCCGGATCGTCCATGTCAACATGTGCAACATCGGAAAAACATTATGTGTTATTACATTATGTGCTAAATTTAAAAAACGGTGGATTCGTGGAACATAAATTAAATAGACAAATGTGCACCATCTAAAAATAACATTTTGTATTAAATTATTTTTATTTTGTTATTTTATTTTATATCATTGTATTTTATATTATTTGTTTTAGATTTATTTTGTGGATGTTGGAAGATCGAAGTGTGCGCGGGAGATGCCTATTGGTGGCGATGAGGTTCGCAACCCATCACACCGCGTCTCCCGCGGGGCGAAAAGAGAAGGATGGAGTGCCGCATCAGTAAAAGTGTGACAGTCCATTCTTTCTGCCTACCCTTTCGGGGAGACGGCGTGATGGTTAGTTAGTTAGTTATAATAATAATTGCCCGTCTTCCCCAAGAGGTAGGCAGAAAGAATGGATTGCTATATTGTTATTTCTAGAAGTATTTCTCTGACTTCCTTAATATTCATATATCGTGTCATGCACGTATGTCAATTTCTCCAACTCACGTGACCGCCAATTTATATTTGATGCATTTGATCAAGCCAGGTTTTGCACGATCTTCCCCTATTTCTTGTTCCATTTACGGTGTTTACATTCACTTTCTTTAAATTATTTTTTCCTCCATTATTTCTATGTGTACAAAATCATTTTAATAAACCTTTCATTACGAGTATTTTGTTCATAACACTTTCATTTGCACTACATTCACTTCTGATTTGACGCTCTATCATATATAAAGATTTCCCATACATTCGTCTTAGAGATCTCACTTCAACTGTATTGATTCAATTTCCATTGTTATTTTGCCAGTTTCGTGTTTCACTTCCATATTAGGGACGTTACAAGAACACCATTGTGCACTGCCTTTATTACAGCTTAATTTTTTATTGATTGTAAATAAGTGGTTTCATATACTTTTAAAACGGTTTGTTTGTAAATAGCCGAATTTATGAAATTTTAAATTTAAAAACAAAAAAAGTTAACAGCTTCATAGAAACAAAATTTTAAGTATAAAATTAAATATAATAAATATATACCTGTATTGTTTTTAATTAAAAAAAAATACACATTAACATTAATTATTATGCGAAAACCCAGATGTCATCAAGCAAGAGTACGAGAAAGTTTAGAATACAAGTAAGGAAGAAAGGAATACTTCTTTGAATTTTGTTCCGATTTTGAATCTAATGTTGAAATTTGTTCTGATTATTGTTGTATGGCAACTTACTTACTTCCTATGGCCATACAACTCTTGAAGAGTTTTAGTTTCCTTGATGATTTTTCGCCAAGCTCCTCGATTCTGCGCCTTTTGCTCCCAGCAGTCCAATTCGCCCAACCTAGCCACATTAGCCAGAACATTGTCCATTAGGCGTTGTCTAGTCTTCCTAGAGGTTTTACTCCAGTCGGTCTAGACGCGTACAGGGTCTTGATTGCTCTGGTCTCGGCATACGTGCCCAATCCATGCTAGGCGACCGGCTCTCACGGTGCTCGTTATAAGGGGCTGCGTACGGATCTCTTGGTTGGTCTTCTGCCCCCAAGTTCCCGCTGCAACACCGGGTCTGGTCCCAGGATAATTCTAAGTATTCTATTTTCAAACCAGTAGATTCTTTGTTGTTCTTTTAGAGTCATTGTCAATGACTCAGAACTATATGTCACCACTGGCTTCATGATGGTGTTGTATGGCAAGAGAGTAGAAAACAAAATAGGAAAATTTGGTTTTGTAAATTGTGAAATTTTAACGTGTAATAAAATAATTAACTTTAAAATTTATAACTAATTGCTGATTACGATTGTACAGTGGATCAAGTTTATAAAGGGTAGGCAATCTTTACTTCCGAATCGCAACTAGTTCACATAAATAATTAATCAATCAATTAAATCAGCATTCCGTTTCCCAGAGAGGGAAAGAAATGTTTAAGTAATGAGTGAATTTAAAACAAACTTGTCCGCTTTCAAAAGACTTAAAAACTCCTGGTGAGCAGATGTTCCTCGACTTTATAAAAGACCATAATGAAATTGATAATTAAGTCTTAGTCTATTTAAAATCTAAATATAACATCGCATGTTGTAAGACGTCTTAGTGAGTTATAATAATTTCATGTTTAATGAGTTATAATTCAGGTTTTATAACTCCGACTGAACTTTTTAAATGTCTTGAATACCAACTTCTATAAGAGATTTTAAAATTGAATTTTCCGTTAAAATATTAGGTCTTTTAAAATAATGGTAAACGATAAAATACCTTTAAACACAGCTTAATGACAGTGGCGTTGGCAACATTTTTCTAGAGGGAGAAATTTTATACGGTGGATGTTGATAACCGTCTTTATTTATTTTTTGATTTGTTGATTTCTGTTATAATATCTACGATTTTTTATGAATTAAAACACTGTTTTTTTATAATGAAAATAAAATAAAAATTTAAATAATCTTTAAAAGAAAAATAAACTAAAAAGTGAATAAAAGAGCTTATTTTAAATTTGAAATTTCAGAAGGTAAATAATGAAAAGATTGTAAATAATGAAAAAAAAAAAAAAAATTTTAAATGTATATTTAGTTAAAATCCACTAATGTTTGGGTCTTTGACCGGTTTCGAAAGCTGTGGAAGCCGGTCGAAGACACCATATATTCATTTTGAAAAATATATATTTTTATTTTCACTATTTATAGTAACTTTCTGAAATATTAAATAACAAAATAATGTGTTTTTTCCACTTTTAAGTTTTTTTTCTTTAAATATTTCGAAGGATGTAAAAGGTGTAAAGCCTTCGAAATATGTCGAGAAAAATCAACTCAAAGGTGAAAAAAAAAGGATCGACCTTCGTGGCAGAGTGGTAAGAGCTCTGACTTCCATTTCGAAGGTCCCGGGGTCTATTCCTGGTGATGGCAGTGTGATTGTCACACTGTCTTTGGTCTGGTGTAGAATTCACGTGACAATAAAATGGCGATAGATTGGCTACCTATCACATGTCATAAAAATCAATATAATAGCTAAAATAAATTGTATTTAGTAACTGGGTTCAAACGACCTGTTGTATACGAGTACAAGAAAAAAAAAGTGGAAAGGTTTTACACTTTCAACATCATTCGAAAGATGTCAAGAAAAATAAACTCAAAAATGGAAAAAACAGGGTTCATAAAAAATCGTCATGATGGATTGTGTTAACGCCTTGCGTTTATCTATATGTTATATTATCCTTGCTTTCCATTAAAAATTTACATTTAAATAAAAAGTCTACGGAGATTCTACCTAAAGCTGTTATTGGCTGCAGTGGCGCCTTTTCGTCAGGGTCGCTCATGCAATCCCCAGGCCCGCCCCCCATCCGTGCGGGACTTACGCAATTAAAAATGCGATCATATTTGATCATATGGTTGCCAATAAAATGTTTGATTTCTTTCATTTATTATTTTACTCTCATACTTCTTCTTCTTTCTTGTTGTAGGCATCTGTGGTCTGTTTTCCAGAGTGTTGGTCCTCCTGTGAGGTAGAGACCCAGCTGTCCTTCCATCTTTTAGGTCTTCCACGAGGACGAGTCCCATGAGGCGGATTATGCAATGCAATATAGGAGACATTTTGAATGTATACAAATACTTGTAGACAAATACTGGATTTTACCCATTGCGGGTAATTTTTTTTTTTTAAGGATATTTTTATTTATTTTATAAGCTTAATGCTTACACCCAATCTTAATGGATGGCGCAAGTGAAGATTGAACTAAAAAATGTGAAGTGTTTCTCAACATTGTAGCATATATAAATCTTCCAAAAAATTGTCAGACGTGGTGGTCGTAAGAAGGTCGGAATGGGGAATGTTGTTAACATAAAGCGATCGCTTAACCCAACCAATGACAGGTCATAAGTCCTGTAAGCGCCTCGATCACCATATTCTGTTCCCAGAAAACAATTTCCATCTTCGTCTCGAGAGTCTGGTGTTGTCCATTCTTTGAACGTGACCGTACCAGTCCCTTTTTCGCTGTCTGCTCCATCTTATGATATCCTCAACCTTACATATCTCTCTTATTCTGGTGTTCCTCACGCGATCTCTCAGTCTTGACTCTTTCTTGTCTTGATCTCATACGAGTATATATAATATAATAAGTATTCTGCATACCCTTTTGTATAATAGTAAGTTTGTCAACTATTTAGTTGTAATGTGGTTATTGCACAACACGTTTCACCTTGCGATTCCGGCAGAGCAGGCAGAGTGACAAGTCGACGAGGGGTGGTGTGGTACAACTGTTTGAGGAACTCCGTGTCCCGCGGGAAATAACCACTTCATGTAATTCTACTGAATTATTCATGCGCAATGATTTGATAAATCCACTGCTTCTCAAAGGACTGGACTTTCGGATATTTAAATTATGTATTTAGCAATTAGAAACGAATTTCTATTTACTCCACGCGTGACAATTTACGGGTTTATACAGTTAAGAACTTACTAACTAACTAACCATCACGCCATTCCCCCGGAGGGGTAGGCTGAGAGAATGGATCGCCACAATGCTCTGTCCTAGCATACCTCTCGGGAATCCTCTACATTCATACATCGTACAGTTAAGGATTAATAATATTCTATATTTAATTTATATTTTTTCAATTGATAAGTAATTTTTAATATAAATACAATTAAATAGTCCATTGTTTTACCCGAAACACTATGATACTTCTACATTTTTACTGTTAAAATTTAAAATACCGGTAATATCACAATTTTTTTTATTCACTGAGTGTCGCGAAGACTGTTTCGCCAACCGATGTTGGCATCGTCAGGTGTTACCATAAACTTATAACACAGTTTATTGTAACACCTGTTGATGCCAACATCGGTCAGCGAAACAGCTGTCGCGATACTCTCAGTGAATAAAAAGAAATTGTGATATTATAACAGTGTTTTAAATTTTAACTGTAATAAATACATCTGATAATATGTTTAAGTTAGTGATTAGAAATAGATAAAGATAATTAATTACCGTATTTAATGTTTGGTATAAGTATTTCGGGAGAAGACGCGTTGGATTTTTTTATTGAAAGGGGGCGATGGTCCAGAAAAGTTTGGGAATTTATCGTCTACAGCAGTGTTTCCCAGTTAGTGGTACGCGTACCCCCAGGGGTACGTGAAGTTACATCAAGGGGTACGCGCGCCAATATCTTGACGACTTGAGACTGAAGCTGACCAAAAAGCAACCGTGCACATTTGTTACATTTAATCTGATTTTCACTGTCATTAGAAAATTGTATTTTGATGGTTGATAAATGTTAAAAAAAACTTATTTCCTTTTTATTTATCATTTCCACAATATGGGGTACGCGAGTTTGCGTTCTTTCTTGAAGTTGTACGAAGGAAAAACTAATTGAGAGCCACTGGTCTAGACTGACTTGATAGTGGACTAGAGGGGTAAATGCCGGGCTTCTGAACCAAGAGACTTGGGTTCAAGTCTGAATATGACCAGATTACTTCTTCATAATAATGAGCTATTTTCTGCTTACATTTGTGATTGTATGATAAATCCTGTTTTTCTGTCATTGAATTGAATCTTGCCTTTATTAAAAATTAAGATAAAATAAAACATTTATCAAATATTTATTGATTTTATTTGTATTTTTGACACATTATTGTATAATTAAGATAAAGCAAGTAAATATCTTAGAATATCATTAAACTTATATGTAACGTAAACAAATCATTTATGTTTTCCCTCCACTTTTTAAGGTTTTAATTTCGAGCGGTTTCAGCAGGTTAGATTCGAAATACATTATGTATTATATATTTTAAAATTATTATTATTGTTTAGTACGAGTACAGTAAAACCTCGATATAACGGACCTCTATTTAACGAATTTTGGAAATAACGGATAAAAAATCCGGTCAAATAAAAAAATAAAAACGTCCTGTTAATATTATATTAAACGTGCTTAAATTGAAGTGTCGCCGCATGTAAACAATTGTTAGCGGCCATGATAATCAATTCATACACTAAACGCACTAGATGCGGTACTCTATCCTTCTCTTTTCGCGCCGCGGGAGACGCGGTGTGATGGGTTGCGAATCTCATCTTCACTAAAAGGCATCTTTCACGCATATTTCGATCGTCAAATAATATAAAATACAATATTATAAAATAAAACAACAAAAAAAAATTATTAATGTTATTTTTTATGATGCATATGTCAGCTGGATGATCCGGACTTTTGTTATTATTTTATTTGTATTCCACCGTTCTTTCAATTACCTGTAATAAGGCACTTAAAATAATCCAACTCCAGCAAGAACTTAAAAAAGTTATCAAAGAAATTATTCAAATTGACATTGGAACAAATGCACATAAAGGTTCGAAAAAATCGTGATATTATTCAGATAATTAATGATATCATCTGAATTGAAATTATTTCAGAAGGACAGTTTGAGAAATGCAACTCGTGTTTAGCTATTCATCAAAGATGCTATTGTAACCGCTCTGAATCCTGACACAAATGCAAAGGGTACAAGCAAATGAAATATTGTATAACAACGAATCGAATATTGCCATTTCATCCATCTCTCGATAATGCAACACTCATCATTAAATCATTACTATTATTAACTATATAATCCATTGTTTTAGCCGAAACACTGTGATACTTCAACATTATAAAATGTTTAAATTTAGAACACTGTTATTACGTAAGTTTATCAAAAAAAACAAACAAGAAGAACAAATCAATCGATAATTGAGCAGCTAGATAATAGAGCAAGACTCTCGCGTACGGGCTCTCAGAGAGAATTACAGTATTTTGGGCACATAGCTCGGAGAGATCAGAACAACCTTGAAAAGCCCATCATCATGTGCAAAGTGGAGGGAAAGCGACCACAAAGACGACCACTATACCACTGATCTCTCATTAGCTCCAGCCTGGAGACTGACGGGTGCCATGGTCAATGGTTCACAGGATAGACACGACCCTCAATCATAAGGAATACTACTGAGAAGAAGATATCCAAAAAAGCTGAAACGGTATTTGCAAAACGTTATTCTTAGACTGATCCTTAAGTATGGAAGTGAAGCATCAACTGAGCTTTCATATCAGCAATTTCGTTGTTTTTAACACCTGATGATGTCAACATAGGATAACAAAACAGCTGTCGCGACAATCTCCTAAAAATATATTGTAAATAAATTCTAATATCATTGATATAAATCCTTGATGTCATTTTTTGTTTTTTTTTAAAAGAGAAAAAAAAACGTAATACGTATTAGTTAGCTTTATATCTTACAAGGGGAGGGCACAAAAAAGGAAACTAGCTTCGGGATGGAAATTGTAAGACACAATAAGAGTAAGAGTCGTCGATTTAGAAATTAAAAAGCGCAATTTGGAAAAAAAGCTTGGATACAAAAAACAATTCCGACGTTCTCAACCCACAGATAACTTAGGTTTTCTTAGGTTTTTCTCTTTGCTGATCCAAGAGTATCGAGTTTGAATCTCGGTCTTCTATTTTTTCCCACCTAAAACGGCGCCAAAATTTGAAAGATATTTTTTTTTCTAAAATTGGCTGATAATTGCGCATTTTTAATTTCTCAATGAACAACTCTTAGGGGGTACTTTATTCTTCCTTAAGACAGCCGTTGTCGTCTACTGCTGGACATAGGCCTCCCCCAAACTTCTCCACGTATCCCTGTCTTGTGCCTTTTGCATCCAATCGCCAGCAAATCTTTTAATGTCATCGGAACATCGTGTGGGGGGTCTCCCTCTGTTTCTTTTGTCTTCGCTGGGTCTCCACTCTACCACCCTTCTGGTCCATCTATCGTCTAAGAAATACTGAAATACGTAGAAGGTCAACATTTGAGATAAACAGTCATTTGAGGAACATGTTGCCAGATTGGTAGACGATAGATAGGGGGAACTACAACACTGTAAATTCCCATCCCGAAGTCAGTTTCCTATGTCGTGCCCTCCCCTTGTTAGTTATATAAAATTATATTTCAATATATGATATAATATAATATAATACTTGCTTCAAAAGCTTGCTTGTGTATTATACACTAAAGTACCTTTGATATAACTATTCATAAGCTAAATCAAGCTTAACGCACACAAAGGCAGGTGGATAATCACAGGGCGATTAATTGATTACATTAAAGTAACAATTGGGGATTTAACGGGCTGTCTAGTATCTTATCATAATGCCAGTGGCGTTCCAATAATATACGAGTAATTCAATTATTTAATTGAAGGTTAAGGCATTTATATAAAGAATAATCAAACTTCTATAAATTTAATATGTCACGTAGATTGCCTAGCATAACTCCTTAAGAATTTTCGATTTTCCTGTAATCCAACAACCGTATAACAACAACAAAAAACTATCACGCCGTTTCTCCGAAAGGGTAGCTAGAGAAAATGGACCAACACATTGGCCTATCCTGACAAGCCTCTCTAGATTCCTCCACATTCATACAGCGAGTCATACACGCACGTCGATTTTTCGACTTTTAACATGGCCGACCTTTAAAATTTGATTGAATACGACATGCCATGCTTTCCTCGGTCTTCCTCGACTCCGTGCTCCATTTACCTAGTAAAAGTATACTTTTTTTATCCGTGCGTTCCATGTGACCAAAGCAACGCAGTGATGCTTTCATAATTTTGTTCATAATACTTTCTTCCTCTCTACATTCCTTCCTAATATCGGCAATTGAAACTCTACCGTGCATCGTTTTACAACCATACGTCTAAGAAATCTCATAAATCTCATATTTACCGAATTTATTGTGTTCTCATTCTTCTTCTGCAGGTTCCATGCTTCCTGTGACTTGTTAATGACGCTAGGCTGTCCTGGGATGATGATGTGTAGCCATCTCTCCATCTCTTCGGCGGCCTTCCTGGTAATCTCTTGCTGCAGGGGTTTTCTTCAGAATTTTTGAAATTCGTGTATGTATATTCAATCTGTATATGGACAAGTGTATGAAAGAACTGGAAGGAATAAATGATGGTGTTAAGATGAGGGATTTGTCTGTAAATTGTCTGCTTTACGCGGACGATACCGTTTTCGTTGCGGATAATGCGGACGAATTACAAATCTTGGTGTCAAGAATGTATGAGGAATGCAAGTCAAATGATTTAATGATGAATATCGGAAAGTCAAAGGTAATTATGTATTTTTGAAAGGGAAGAGCAAATGACAGTTTGAAACATAAGTGCGAAAGAAGAGAATTTGGAGCAGGTGAATAGGGCTTTAAAAAAGTTATTGGAAACAAGAATTTATCAATAAAAGTGAAAACGGCCGTTCACAATGGAGTTCTGGTCCAAACCCCTTATCTATGGAAGTGAAACATGGAACTGGCAGAAGAAGGATGAGAGCAGAATAAATGCAGTTGAGATGAGTTCCCTAAGACGTATGTGTGGAAGAACGATAAACGACAGAATCTCAAATACTGATATATGAAAGGAATGTAGAGCGGAAGAAGGCATTATGAACAAAATTATGAAAGGATCGCTGCGTTGGTTCGGACATATGGAGCGCATGGATGGAGAAAAAATGGTTCAAAAGTATACGTTAATGATGTAAATGAATTACGGAGTCAAGGCAGACCGAGGAAAACATGGCATGACCAAATTAATCAAATTTGAAAGGTTGGTCATGTTAGAAGTCAGAAGAATCGACGTGCGTGTATGACTCGCTGTATGAATGTGGAGGAAGCTAGACAGGTGTGCCAGGATAGAATAGTGTGGCGGTCCATTCTTTCTGCCTACCCCTACGTTGTTGTTGTTGTTGTTGTGTTTTCCCCACGCGATCACTCCAAAAGCGCCTTCTGGTTCTTCCCCATCACACTGTGTCCTCAAAACCACAGATAGATCTTATCGTTTTATTTCTGATCCGACCTCTAAGGGTTCTGCTTGCAATGGAGTTATTTAAAAAAAAAATATTATTTACTTTTATTATTATTTTTTTTTTTTTAAATGTATAGATATTAGGGTGTCCCTTATGTTTCAAAGTTTTAATTTTACAATGCATAGGCTATTGTTTTATTCATTTGGGCCTAAAACATTCGAAAACAATTTTTTTCCTTATTCGGAACAGTGTAACCCGTGCCGACTTACGCGCAAAGATGTCCCATACAAATTGCGTCACAGGAGCGGCGCGTTGTCGTTGTAATTATCATTTAGTCTCGGCTTGTCAGGTAATAGCACGGATTGCTTTGTATTTCGAAGATGTCAGTGGAACTAAGAAGCAATTAAAAAAGTTTTTTCTTGGTTAATGAAGTAAATCACCAAATATCAGGTGTAAACTACCATCTAATCGTCAAGTTCTTGCAGTTCTATTTTTCAACATACGTGAAGTTAATTTGACTGTTAATGAAAGCGCAAATCATGTCATTCTGGAGTACAATATATTATGAAAAAGGCTAGAATACCTACCAGAGCTGTTCCTAATTATGTTAAGAAGTTAGTGGATCTTTATCAGGTCTGACGAGAACTGTAAAAAATAGCAAGAAGATTCAGGACTTACATAGGCGCCGCGAAGAGAACTTTCAACTTGAATTAGATAATTTATTCGATATCGCACACGCCGATGCTCTTGAATGTGCTGTGATACGACAGCATCTTATACAGAATGCTTAAACGGAGCTTGTGTGCAAAAACTAGAAAGAGATTTGTTACTCTTTGTTTGCCGCCATCATATATACGAACTGATGCTCAAAAGCGCGTTTGAATCGATAAATCGATTGTACGAGATGATTATAGCAAACTCATTGAGCTTGCTATTGTTTTTCTGGCCCAACGCATCAAGCACGATGGATGGTATGAGCTATTTACTCCTTAAAAATACGTTTGCTGCAGTCCCAGTTTAAAATGTGCGCTAAGGACAAATAAGCTTTACGAGATGTTTGTTTATTTATTGTGACAGTTTATGTGAAGCCCTGGCTTGAATGTAGTTTGGCAATAAATGCTCCGAATGAAGATTTTTGTTTCTTAAGGACCTTATAAGATTACGAAGAAGTTGACAATTTCCAAAGCGGCTTTAAACAAGTTCAGTCAACATTTGTGGTACTTGTCAGAGGAAATAACTATCCTTTTAATTTTTGATGACAATGTTGATAGGCAGACTGAAGGAAACATTGTAGAAAACTTACATAAAGAAAGTTTTGGTGATTCGGGAAAGAGATATGTTCCATCGAAGGAACAGCTGTCTGGCTCTCTATATGGTACGTAAATAGTGTTTAATCTAGTATTTAATTAAGAACTTATTTGTTTTATTTATAGGTACTACAAGTGTTTGTTATCTTGTTTATTGGAAATCTTTGAGTGATTTTGTTTCTGTCAAGAGTAAAGATTTATTTTCACGACTGAAACTTGATAGTAGTTTCCTTCAAGAAATTGTACCTTTATAGAAAGACAGCGCGGCGTTTGTGGAAGCTAAAAAGAAGGTTACTAGCTTAAAAGCAGTTAATGACACAGCTGAAAGAGCTGTTAATCTAATGAAAGACTTTCATGGTTTGACTACCGCAGATGAAGAACATAAGCAGTTCACATTATGTTGTGTGCAAGAACATAGAAAAATTTACCCAGACTGTAAAAAAAGAGACTTCGAAGAGGAAATATCCAAGTAAATAAAAATAAATTTGGATCTGTTTTTATAATTACAAGAAAAGTATTATATAAATTTACGTTTTTATCAATATTTATCTAACATAATGGTTTTAAGTGATCATCTACAACTACATTTAAGAGACACCTAAAGCAGGTATTTTCTAAAACTTTGAGGCCAAGTCGGCACGGGTTAGAATTAACGTAGGAAGTTGAAATTCTGTATTTGGGTAACTAGTAGGCTATTGAACACAATTAGGGGGTATGCGTTTCAATAATCCAAAAAAATTTTTTTTTGCCCATATAAGGGACACCCTAATAGATATACTAGTATACGAATACTGGATTTCACCCATTGCGGGTTATCAATTCATGAATTAATTGTATCTCAATAGAGATGAAGATGCAAATTGGAAACTGAATATGGTTGATCAAGGTGTTTACAGGACTTATGACCTGTCATTGGTTGGGTTAAGCGCACGCTTTATGTAATTACAACATTCCCCATTCCACCTTTCTTATGACCATGTCTGACAAATTTTTGGAAGTTGTATATATGTTAAAATCCAACACCAGATTCACATGTCAGTTTCAATGCGCCATCTATGAAGATTTTGATTATATATGTTAATCTCTAAGATTACTCTCTATATAATCTACATACTAACGCCATCTATGAAGATTTGTGTTTATTAAGCATTAAGTAGAACATCTTTTTAACTTCTTAGGAAATTAAGTTGTGGGAAAATGATCGTTATTTTTTCATAAAATGTACAATAATTCCCTCTGTCCCGTGTTCAATTAAGATTAATAATGGAACAGAACTGCCCACTCTGTAGGAGAGCTGAAGTTCCATTATATTATGCAGCACTCTTGCACATTAGAGTGGCTAGGACATAAGATTGAATTCTTAATGCCCTCTCCGTAGTATAGTTTGTTCGAACAATAATGACAGAAAACCGTACTGTTAATGTTTTAATATTTTTATTCTTTAAACAAAATTTTTAGAATTAAAGCAAAAATGACGGTTTCCAATGGAGTTCTAGTATGGAAGCAACATATGTAACTGGCAGAAGAAGGATGAGAGCAGATTAAATGTGGTAGAAACGAGATCCCTTAGACGTCTTCTCTCTTCTCCGGTCTCAATCTAATGATTGGTCTGCAGTAAGGCGAGGCATCTCCTCTTCCACGCCGCTAGGTCCTCGGCAACTCTCTTCAACTTTGCATAAGAAGTGCAGCCCATATCTCGGCAATCTGGTCTACTCCTGGCGAGGTCGTCCTCTGCCAATCGATACCCCGACCATTCCCTCCAATGCAACATGCAGGAAACATTCGTGTCGCAACACATGACCAATCCATCTCGCGCGCCTCTCCGCTATGGTGTTCAACATGTGCCTATTACCTTCAAATCTGCTAGAACCTCCTCATTTGTAATGTGGTTCCTCCATGAAACATGAGTAATTCGTCGGTAGGTCGCATCTCAAATGCCCAGGCACCAAGTCTCGCAGCCGTACAGTAAAACACTCCACACCAATGTTTTTATAAGATGTTTTCGGAGGTTTAGGTCTATGTTGTTGGATCGAATATTTTAGATTTTTTGTTGAAAGCAAGTTTAGCCTGGTGGATACGATTATCGACGTCTTTCTTTGATCGACCATCTCATGTAATGCAGCTCCCCAGGTAAACAAAATACTTAGACGTATGTGTGGTAAAATGATGTACGACAGAGTTTCAAATGCTGTGCTGTGTTAATATCTTAAGTTTATAATTATTTTTTTAAATATTATGTAAAATCATTTTTAATTGAACGAACTATACAATTAGAGCATTAAGAAATACGCCACCTTTATGTTCCCTTACTCCGTGATCTTACCGAGCAAGATAGAGCCAAAGTACTCTAAATTATGTAGTATTGAAGTCAGTTTAAATTAAACTGCTCGCCCTGGCTACAGGGTAATAATCTGCTTTGCAAAATGGTCGCTAGATGTCACATGATATTAAAGGCGCATTAATAATTAATATGGCAAAATTCCTTTAAGATAGTTCCACTACGAACGAACCCGCTTCGGGACCAAGTGGTTAACCAGGAAGATTATATTTAAAACTTTTAATGAAATAAATTATTTGTTATGTTACTAATATTCATTTTTCATCTTGAACAGTACTAGTCTATTATGTATAACTAACTGGGCCTCACTCTTGACCCTGAAGAGGACGCACTTACAGCCTTGCGCGGAAGAATAAGGAAGGCTTCCATGTGTGATTGGCAAAAGAGATGGGACGAATCGCCCAGAGGGAGGTGGACCCACTATTTCTTTCCCTCCTTGAGAAGAAGGATGAGCAGTGAGTGGATCGCCTTGGATCACCACGTTGTGCAGGTGCTCTCGGGCCACGACAACTTCCGTGCCAGGCTCCATGATTTTGGTCTGGTGCCGGACCCGGAGTGTACGTGCGGCGGGGGGCCCCAGACGGCCTTCCACATCCTCTGGGAGTGTAGTTCCCTGGTGAGCGCGCGGAATCTGATGATAGATGATGTAAAAGTGGCTGTCCGCCCGGTCTGGAACTCAGATCTGATGGAGAGTCAACATAACTTTGGGTGTTTGAAAGTGTTCGTGAGAGCGTGGATTAATGCATTTGCCGAGGCCGACACTTAGCCGGCCTCCACGTATATAAGGATGCTGGGGCTGCTGCTCCTGGATAGAGGGGTTTCTACGGTTGTCTACCCCACCGGAATACACCGGAATTTGTGCTGTTTCTTGCCCTCTGAGGGTGCGCTGTTTTCCAGCTGGGAGAGGGAGGTTGCCCCTCTGTGACGGGTCTCGTTCCTCTCCCTCTTGGCCATAATAATAATTTGTGCAGTGGTTTTATATATTTATTTAATATTATGAAATGCTTCCTAAACCTCGTTCTTTGTCCTACATGCCAAAAACTGTACTCCACGTTATTATTATTATTATTTTTTCCCATCCCGCATTTGTCTCCTCTGCCTCTCCTGTTCTTCCCGCTGTATATTCCTGTGGTGTATCATTATTTTTATCTTTTATATAATGTTCCTAAAATGTTCATGTATTATATATTATGCTTATTTATTTATTCAATTAAGTACAGCGGAGCAAAGAAGTGAGATTGAGTAGATTAAATGTGGTCTGGCACCCCCTTGTTGTTGCCGTATTTAAATGCAAGTCCCGGATGGACCGGGGACAGGCCCAGGGAGTGTACGAGCGAGGCTATTAAAAGGGCGCCGCTACGCCCTATGTGGGGTATGTGGTGGGAACTTCTATGTTCCTTTATAAAAAAAGGACGACCTCGCCAGGAGTACCTAGACCTGATTTGCCGAGATGGGCTGCACCTCTTATGCGGAGTTGAAGAGAGTTGCCGAGGACCGAGAGGAGTGGAAGAGGAGATGCGTCGCCTTGCTGCAGACCAATCATTAGATTGAGACCGGAGAAGAAGAAGTGTCTAGCACGCACGTCAATTTCTCCAACTCCTCACGAGGCCGATATTCATTATTTGATTTATTTGATATTGGCACGTTTTACTCAGTTTTCCTCTATTATTAGTTACATTTATTATTCCAATACATCGTTAACATATATTTGTTTACCATTCTTTCTTCATTCATTATTTCCGTGTGTCCAAACCATCTTAATGATCCTTTCTTTATTATTTATATTATGAAATAAAGTATTTTAAAGGCACCACTCCTTGGTGACGTAATCCAAGAATTAAAACCGGCGTACCTTATGTACACCGTATACCTCGGTCTGCTTTTATTAATATAAAATGGAGTGGTCTCTAGCGTTGCTCTGGTTTGAATCTCAACTAATTAAATATTATAAAGGGTTACCTTGGCGTAAAGAAATACGAATTTTCACCGAGATTATGAATAGAAAATATAACAAGAAACGATATTATCAAACTACGTAGAATGACATCAGATTTATCGGTTTAAGGAAATATCTCAAGTTTATATATGAATTTTCATAAACACACAAATTTCTTTCTGATTTTATTTTTGGGTGTAATTTTGTCATTTTTTTTCTTTTTGCATTAGAACACTTTATTATTTCGGCAGCGACCGGTTTCGCCAAGTTGGCTGACATCAACAGACTGTTCTGTAAAACTACATATAACATTATTGATTCGAATGAAGACGTCTGTTTTATAGAAGTTTCATTCTATTTTATGGAAAGACATGATAATGCCTGCATTATCAAATGACATTTGATAATGCCTTAGCAAGGCACGAAACATGTCATTCCCATAAATTATAATAAAACTTATTTTAAACAGATGCTTGAATTTTTATTAATTCAATAAATTAATTTTTAATTTAATACTCCATGCTCACACTAATATCTTTGACGCATTTCTATAGTCAATCCATATATAACTAACTAACTAACTAACCATACTTTTGTTAGTATTTTTTTTTTAAATAACTGGTCCAAGTTAAAGGCATAAAAATTGGAGAGACATCTTTGCTTCAGCTGAGCCTTTCACAGTGCATTAATAAAGATTTTCTGCTTAATGCTTCCCAATCTTAATAGATGACGCTAGTGTAGAGCGAACAAAAAAAAATTAAAGATAAGTGCAGAATTTTAGCATATATACATCTTCCGAAAAAATTGTCAGACGTGGTGGTCGTAAGAAGAGCGGAATAGGGAATGTTGTTAACATAAAGTGATCTCTTAACCCAACCAATGACAGGTCATTGTAAGTCCTGTAAACGCCTCGACTACCATATTCTGTTTAAAAAAAAAACAATTTACATCTTTGTCTCTATTGAGATACAATTAATCCTTAAGGAACGATTCTTACTTCAATAACTGTCACCTCATATTTCTTTCTTCAATCGTAAATTTTGTTTTATTATTTCTTAACTCCTTTCACGATATATACATAACGCTATCATGTGACCTATTTTATTTCTATGTTTAATTAAGGCAATCACTATAAATTGCCCTAAATATTAACAAAGTTCTATTTTTATATCTTTTTACTGGGTCTACCTTTTCAATTCCCTGTGTAATAAGGGTATATTAAAAGCTAATAGGAAGAAGCTTTTATCATAGATATACTGAACTTATATATACCTGTAGCCTATTTATTTCCAATATACGTATTCTCGTACATATGGTCTTTTGTTACGAGTTCTGTCTTCCCACGTGAAAGGCAACGCAAACGGATAACAAGAACCCGAATGTGTTCTACAATAGCTGATTCCATTTATGATTCGACGAATTCGCTTCGTTAAATAATATTGGCCTAGCTATTCGATGGTGATTGTTCGCGACTCGTGATTATTTCTGAAATTAATTAGAAATTCTTCCCCGGCTCGGTTATTGTTGATATGAAATTAATTCAATTCACAAAAGAGGCTATTTCGAATATATTGGTATTATTAAATGAATAGTTCAATAATGGATGTATCATATTATTATAAACTAACTAACTAACTAACCATCACGGCATATCCCCGGAGGGGTGAGGCAGAGAGGATGGATCGCCACAATGCTCTGTCCTGGCATACCTCTCGGGCTTCCTCTACATTCTTACATCGTACCATGCACGCACGTCGATTATTCCGACTTTGAATGTGGCCGCCTTTTAGTAATTGATTAATTTGGTCACGCCATGTTTTCGTCGGTCGTCGTTCCTTTTTCCACTCACGCTGCTTGCGTACAACTTTTTAACCATTCTTCTCTCATCCATTCGTTCCATATGTCCAAACCATCTCAAGAATCCTTTTTTAATTTTATCCATGATGCAGTCATCTGCCTTTCATTTCTCTCTTATTTCATCGTTCGGTATTCTATCATACAACGTTCTTATATATCTTGAATCACAACGTTTAACTCCATATAAATATCTTCTAGAGAACCATTTCATCAAAACTTAAATCATTATTGTATTACATAAAAATCCGGTCAATTATTGTATGGTACACTTCATTTTAGAGGTAGGTTTTTTTTAATCATCGATTCAATCATATCTTTATTCTAACATATATTGAAACTGATTTTCACTTATATTTTAGATAAATAAAACGAATGAAAGCATGCTCGTTACGATGTATGAATGTAGAGGAATCTAGAGAGGTATGTCAGGACAGAGCAGTTCGGCGGTCCATCTTTTCTGCCTACCACTCCGGAGAAACGGCGTGATGGTTAGTTAGTTAGTTTGAAAACATCTATTTTCTAGAATTTTTATTATATTTTATGTGAATGACATGTTTCGCCTGCTTAGAAAGGTGAAACATGTCATTCACATAAAATATAATAAAAATTCTAGAAAACAGACGTTTTCATTCGTACTAATTATTTGATATGGAGTTTTACATCATTGTTTTAGAAACAATAAATAATAGTATTAATATGTATGAAAAAACGATAGTTTTCAAGGGAATTTCTTATAATGTTTATGTATGAAATTTTTCGTCCTTCTAAGGCATTTACATTTGATAATGCTTTAGAAGGGCGATACATGTCACACATAAACATTATAATAAAACTCCTTGAAATCTATCATTTTTTCATACATATTAATAATTTAATGTGGAGTTTTACATCATTGTTCAAGAAACAATAAATAAAAAATATATTTTTGAATTGAAACATTGTTTTACCTGTTGTTATTCTGGCGGAATCTGCTGGGCATCTAGAAGGCATGCTAGATGAACTGAACACTGCATCCAGACGAGTGGGTCTCGGGATGAATTTGGACAAGACGAAAGTCATGTATAATGAACATATTATCCCGGGATCAGTAACCGTCGATGGGTCGGCTCTCGAAGTGGTACAAGAATACCCATATCTTGGCCAAATCATACAATTAGGACGAAACAATTTCGAGAAAGAAGCCAACCGAAGAATTCAGTTGGGTTGGGCAGCCTTTGGGAAATTACGTCATGTTTTCACTTCCAAAATACCACAATGCCTCAAGACTAAAGCCTTCAACCAGTGCGTTTTGCCAGTCATAACATACGGAGCCGAGACGTGGACATTGACAAAAGGTCTAGTCTACAGATTCAAGGTTGCCCAGCGCGCCATGGAAAGAGCCATGCTTGGAATAACCTTGAGGGATAGATTTAGAAACGAATTTATTCGACAACAAACCAAGGTGACTGAGGTGGCTCTACGGATAGGCGGGCTGAAGTGGCGGTGGGCTGGCCATATCTGTCGGAGAACCGACAGCCGATGGGGAAGACGGGTTCTGGAGTGGAGACCGCGTACAGGATTCCGTAGAGTTGGACGTCCCCCTGCCCGCTGGACCGACGATCTGAAGAGGATTGCTGGACATGGATCGATGGGAGCGGCAATGGATAGGGGGCGGTGGAGGGCTTTGGGAGAGGCCTACATTCAGCAGTGGATGACAGACGGCTGATGATGATGATGATTGTTTTACCTTGGTTTGAATTTAGTATGCTATTGACATTCTTTTATTGTTCCTATGTTTTATTTAATTTATGTATTACAATCGCTGTTTGTTACCCTTAGGAAATAAATAAATAACAGAAATTAACCAGGTTCATTCATGAAATTAATGAAATTTCAGCATTATATAACATTTCATTGTTAAGTTAGAAAAACACATTTTCTACATTCGTATTTATTATCACGTGGATTTCTCCTGAAATCTTATATAGCACAGTTGTTTTGTATCCAGAGCATTATTGTTTTATAGCAGCCTTCGTAATCTACCCCAATTCCCCTGCGACCCCTGCCCCTTGATTAATCCTGTATTTTATCACAATAAAAAGAAAACAGATGCCCTGGAAAATCTCGAGGAACTAAAATAAATGTTGTGGAAATGATGTTATTATCCATGCGACGGGCGGGTAGATCCTTGTATGTGGGTTAATTTTTACGGATCAATTGAATGATAAAGTTAAGTTGAAAGTAAAACGGATACATCATTATTGATTTGGCATTTAGTCGCCATGACTCAGCGGATGAAATACACGCTTTCGGAAAATGGCAAGCTTCGGCAATTTTCATTTTATTAAAAAGACTAAAACCATTTTCTTCTTTCTTGCTTATTTATTGTTTCTTGAACAATGATGTAAAACTCCATATTTAATATTTAATACGAATGAAATCGTCAGTTTTTTAGAAGTTATATTATATTTTACGGGAATGATATATTTCGCACTTCTAAGGCATTATCAAATGTGACGAAATTTCAGCTCGTTGCTGTTTATTTACACTAGTTAATGAAGCAGAATATGGTAATTAACAAAATTTGACGTGATTTTATACTTATTATTATTATTAACAAATAATTATTTGGGTAGACCAAGAAATATTGGAAAGCGGAAGCGAAGCATGAAACTGGCAGAAGAAAGATGAGAGCAGAATAAATGCGGTAGAGATGAGGTCCCTAAGACGTATGTGTGGTAGAACGATGTACGACAGAATCTCAAATGCTGATATTAGAAAAGAATGTAGAGCGAAATAAGGTATTATGAACAAAATTATGAAATGATCGCGGCGTTGGTTCGGACATATGGAGTTCATGGGTGAAGAAAGAATGGTTAGAAAAGGTATATATAAAGGTTAATGATGTAAATGGAGTGTGGAGTCGAGGTAGACCGAAGAAAATATGGCATGACCAAGTTAATCAAATTTTTCAAAGGTTGGTCATGTCAGAAGCCGGAAGAATCGACGTGCGTGTATGACTCGCTGTATGAATGTGGAGGAATCTAGATAGGTATGTCAGAATAGAGTAGTGTGGCGGTCCATTCTCTCTGCCTACCCCTGCGGCGAAACGGCGTGATGGTTTGTTGTTGTTGTTGTTGTTGTTGTTGTTGATAATGACACATTTTCCACGTTTTCTTCGACGTCTAGCAAAACTACTTATTTAAACTAACTAACTAACTAACTAACCACCACGGCGTCTCCCCGAAGGTGTAGGCAGAAAGAAAGGACTGCCACACTTTTCTTTCCTGACATATTTCTCTCGCTTCCTCAACATTCATATATCGTGTCATGCACGCGCGTCGATTTCTCTGACTCCTCACATGGCCGACATTCAATATTTGATTTATTATTACTAATTTAACCCTAATTTAAATGACATCAGGGAAAGAAGGGCCATTCTTTTTATAATCGAATGTATTCAATTCTTTTTCTTTATCATCAGATGATGGATGAGTCGCTGGCAGTGGTCGAATTTCCTAATTCCACAACATAAAGGACTGGACGGACACATTTCACGTGTAGATTTGATTCGATAAGTTTGTTTGCGTTTTAAATAAACATGCTTTTCGCAGAAGAAATTGGATTGACCCGTCGTTATTTTCGTTCCTATGGCATTTTAATATAATAAAGATGGGGTTTATAATTATATATGTATGTTTCAGTACGGTAGCCTCCCATACGAGTATTACATCCATATGAAAGCGTGTTTGAGGAGCTGTGCAAATTTATAAGTTAAAATGTTAACGCGCTGTTTGCACTGTTAATATTCAATATGTGTGTAAACCTAATAAGAGTCAGGGTATCTTTTTATATCGTAGGGTCCGCGATATAACGGTGGTGCTATAAGGCGCCATCTGCGGTCTTTCGGCGGGAACCTTCGTCAAAGTTCATTCTGGGACCCAAATTAGTCGAGCAAACACTCGTTTGGTCCCTAAAAGGGTCCCGGGAGGTCAGAGAGCTTGCAAATGTTAGGTCAGCCGCAGTGCTGTACCGATGATTAGACCCCTTAATAAATAATTATTAAAAAAAACAATTCATTCGAATAAAAACATCTGTTTTCCAATCCAGAAGATTTTATCATACTTTATGGAAATGACACATGGAAAGAATGTGGAAAGAATGAGGAAAGAATGAGTGAAGACATAATGGTAAAGAAACTAACTAACTAACTAACCATCACGCCGTCTCCCCGAAAAGGTAGGCAGAAAGAATGGACTGTCACACTTTATCCGATGCGCCACTCCATCCTTCTCTTTTCGCCCCGCGGGAGACGCGGTGTGATGGGTTGCGAACCTCATCGCCACCAATAGGCATCTCCCGCGCACACTTCGATCTTCCAACATCCACAAAATAAATCTCAAACAAATAATATAAAATACAATGATATAATGGTAAAGAAGGTATATGTAAACGGCGTGAACGGAGCTAGAAATAGAGGAAAGCCGAGGAAAACGTGGTAGGATCAAATAAATCAAATATTGAATGTCGGCTATGTGAGGAGTCAGAGAAATGGATGCGCGTGCATGACACGATGTATGAATGTTGAGGAATCGAGAGAAATACGTCAGGAAAGAAAAGTATGGCAGTCCATTCTTTCTGCCTACCCCTTCTACCCCACCTACCCCTTCGGGGAGACGGCGTGATGGTTAGTTAGTTAGTTAGTTGAATGTATACAAATACTTGAAGACGAATACCGGATTTTACCCATTGCGGGTTATCAATTCAAGGATTAATTGTATCTCAATAGAGACGAAGATGCAAATTGAAAACAGAATATGGTGATCGAGGTATTTACAGGACTTATGATCTGTCATTGGTTGGGTTAATAAAGCTTATTTGTTGATTGTATTACATATAGCGTGCGCTTAA
This sequence comes from Lepidostoma basale, assembly GCA_022606425.2. NCBI lineage: Eukaryota > Metazoa > Arthropoda > Insecta > Trichoptera > Lepidostomatidae > Lepidostoma > Lepidostoma basale. The sequence goes on along the minus strand of JAHDVF020001001.1, from coordinate 999,835 downwards.
TCCAACTAATGACAGGTCATAAGTCCTGTAAACACCTCGATCACCATATTCTGTTTCCAATTTGCATCTTCGTCTCTATTGAGATACAATTAATCCTAGAAGCTTTTTAATATTGTATGAAAATGACATGTTTCGCCTTTCAAAGGCATTATAAAACATCATGAAAACACATTATGACGACCTTCGTTTGACTGGTAAGTGCTTTGACTGCCACCCCGAAGGTCCCGGGTTCGATTTCCGGCGATGGCAGTGTGATTATCACACATTTTCGGGCTGGTGCAAAATTCACGTGACAATAAAATGGCGATAGATTATCTACCTATCACATGTCACAAGAATCAATATGATACTTATACCCTTTACAATGATTTGGCGCACGATGTAAAGAGCGATTCAACAAATTAATAATAATATGATAATGCCTTAGCAATGCGAAGTACCTACGTAACTCCATTTAATATAAGATTATTCTAGGAAACATATGTTTTCTTTCGTATTAATTATGAAATATGTAGTTTTACACCATTGTTCAAGAATCAATAAATTAAAAAAAGTTGTACACAAGCAGCGTGAGTGGAACAAGAAGCCGGGGACGACCGAGGAAAACATGGCATGACCAAATTAATCAATTACTAAAAGGCGGTCACATTCGAAGTCGGAATAATCGTCGTGCGTGCATGGTACGATATATGAATGTAGAGGAAGCCCGAAAGGTATGCCAGGACAGAGCATTGTGGTGATCCATCCTCTCTGCCTATCCCTCCGGGGAAATGGCGTGATGGTTAGTTAGTTAGTTAGTTATCAATTAGCCCAGGTTAATTTTAAATTATTGTACCGAATTTTAAATGCGTTTTATTATGTTAGTCTTTCTTTGTTTAGTTTTTATTATATATTTACACCTGAAGATATCCACCGAAACATGTCGTGTTTTTAAATATTTTGTGAATGATAAATAAAGTTTTTTTCAATTTCCTAAGTGTATTATATTGGAATTCCACAGTGTTAATGCCTTAACTTTCAATAAGTTATTATAATTTTTTATTATTTTATTTTAGAAGCGTCGTATTTCGCTTACACAGATACATACGAGTACTTAAGTGGAAATATCTATATGCCATGCCACCTTAATTGCTTTATGTGCTTAGGGAAAAAATGAATTGATGCATCTGATCATTGAGGGAAAATAGGAAGTCGACGAGGTGTTGGCAGGAGGTGGTATTCTGGCTCCACAGCATTAGTGACTGGACTAGCTTGAAGAGTGTTAAGGATCTGTTTCAAAATGCCAGGGATGCCTACTCTCGGGTGATAAGTCAACACCAGGGAGACCTAACAAGACACCGAAAGAAGAAAGAAGATTTATTATAAATTAAACGCATTTTATTTTTTTGTATGAAGCATTCACTTTGTGGTAAAACTTAAAAAAATATATTATGCACTGCACTTTGTTTTTCACCACTATGCGGTTATTTTAATTGCCGACTAGTTTCGCTTGTACCCAAGCTTCCTCAGGGCTTCGTAATAACAGAACAACAGCACAGATTTACATGTATATATAGTAGATAGAAAGAGAGGGAGGGGGGGAGAAAACAGGGACAGGTTTACTCGAAAAATGTTTAACTACAGAAATAGCACCTTTTTTAAGAAATAGCCCGGATATTTAATATATTAGGTCCTTACATATGAAAATGGCGTTTTGCCGTACTGGCAACTTTGATCTTAAATATCTTCTCTTTGGTTAGGAATTCCAAATTCAAATTTATACAGCTATTTACTCAAGTATTTGTGTTTCGAAAATTATAATTCATTTGTTTTTTCCTCAATTGTTTTTTTTCTTTGCGTCACTCAGTTTACAAAATGGAAAACTTGAAATATCGCGTTATTTACGAGTACGAGTTCCACCGTGGCACCAGTGCTGCAGAAACGGCTCGAAGGATTAATGATGTGTATGGCGACGGTGCCGCAAAAGAAAACACAGTGCGTTTTTGGTGCCAACGTTTTCGTTCTGGAAATTTCGACCTGCAGAACAAGCCCCGTGGACGGCCGGAGACCAAAGTTGATAATGAAGAATTGAATTTAGGCCACTGCTGCTTCATGATAACGCTAGACCACACACTGCACAACAGACGGTTACCAAATTAGAAGAGCTTCAATTGGAATGTCTAAGACATCCACCGTACTCTCCGGACCTTGCCCCAACAGATTACTATTTTTTTTTCGAAATTTGGATAACTTCTTGCAAGGGAAAAAATTCAACTCCAATGGAGCAGTCCAAACCGACTTCAAAGATTTTATTGATTCCCGTCCGAATGGTTTTTTTAGTAAAAGGATCGATGAACTACCTATGAGATGGCAAAAGTGCATAGATAGCAATGATACATACTTTGATTAAATAAATATATCATATTAAAAAAAAATCAACTTTATGTTCCTCCCATACAAAACGCCAATTTCATATGTAAGGACCTAATATAATGTGATTGGTTGCATTAGTAATTACCGCTACTTGACATACCTTATTATCTTTTTGATCAACTTTCACTCGCATTCCGGGAAATTATTTAAAAATGTGCTATTTCTTGAGGTAAAAATTTTTCAAATATACCTGTCCCTGTTTTCTACCCTTTCTTTCTATCTACGAAGCCCTGAGGAAACTTGGGTACCAGCGAAACTAGTCAGCAATTAAAATAACCGCATAGTGGTGAAAAACAAAGTGCAGTGTTTTTATTTTTAGTTTATTTTAAATATATATAATTAAAAAATTTAAACGCATTCTGATTATTTAATGAATTCTATTTTGGTTCGCGATAGAAAAGTTACACCCGTGGAAATAAGGCATTTGTAATAGGGTACAGTTTGTGTTATGGGGTTTTCATGTAGTCCTTAATTATTTTCATAGTTAGGTACCCGCCGCGTTTTAAGTTTTTCATTAGGAACACGAGACCTTTATTACAGAAGGGAATTCTTTTATAAAAATTACCCTATTAAGCCCTGGCCATTGTAATTTAGATCTGGTACATTACCCTCAAATAGTTTTAAATGAGTAGAAATTGCTTGAGTAAAAAAATACATTTTTGCATTGAGGTTACGTTTTCTTACTTTCTTACTTACTCACAATATGAAAGAGTCTAAAGTGATGGTATTTGAGAAGGAATTTTGTATAATAAATTGTGACATAAGTGCAAACGGTGAGAAATTGGAGCAAGTTACCGAATTTATTTAACTGGAATCATGTTTCTTCTCTCTACTACCAGCGCTCAAATCAAGAAACGTACACTGGAAAACCAAAATCACCCTGTATAAAACAATCATCCGAACAGTAGTGACCTATGGGTGTGAGGCGTGGACAATGACAACGAAATCTGCAGAGCGACTGGATACTTTTGAGAGAAGGGTGCTGCGCAGAATTCTGGGGCCTGTGAATGACGGTGAAGGCTGGAGAGTGCGGCATAATGACGAGCTGTACAATATTTACAAAGCTCCCAGTCTCTCCACACATGTCAGACTGAATAGACTGAGATGGGCCGGTCACGTGCAGAGGATGCCGTCATCGCGAACCCCAAAAAGATTGCTGGAGTGGCACCCAGGTGGTAGAAGACCAATTGGAGGATGAAGTTGGGAAAGATGGAGCAAGATTGTTAAGAGTGTCAGATTGGAGGGTTGAAGCGGAGGACAGGAGGAGTTGGAGGCGAAGAATACTGGAGGCTAAGGCTCGATATGGGCTGTAGGGCCATCGAAGAAGAAGAAGGAATCATGTTTACAATACATGTTTTATATTTTAATCTTTTATAACCATACCATCATATTGATTTCGATTAACTAATTATCTAACTAACTAACCATCACGCCATTTCCCCAGAAGGGTAGGCAGAGAGGATGAATCGCCGCAATGGCCTGTCCTGGCATACCTCTCGGGCTTCCTCTACATTCATACATCGTACCATGCACGCAGGTCGATTATTCCGACTTTGAATGTGGCCGCCTTTTAGAAATTGATTAATTTGATCTTGCTATGTTTTCCTCGGTCGTCCTCGGCTTCTTTTCCCACTCACGCTGCTTGTGTACAACTTTTTAACCATTATACTCTTATCCATTCGTTCCATATGTCCAAACCATCTGCCTTACATTTCTTTCTTATTTCATCGTTCGGTATTCTATCATACAACGTTTTCCCGCTCATTCTTCTTAGTGATCTCTTTTCTACGGCGTTTATCCTACATTTTTTTTATTTAACCCCCACCAGTTTAACCCCCACCAGTATCATCTATTATATGTATAAACCAAATAAATGTTGATGTAGGTACCAGAAAATGGCAGTACGCTGCCGAAACCAGTCGACGATAAACACAAGTGGAAGCACACTAATCATAACATAATAAGAAATTTTTGTAAATTTTTATTGTTTTCATTATATAAAGAAGAATTAGGAAAACTCAGTATTTTAGAAGTTTTATTATATTATTTGAGAGTGACATGTTTCGCTTTGGTAAAGAATTATTAAATATTTAATGCACAAGTGTAAAAAAGTAATTATAGAGATACGTTAGGTTAAAAAATTACACTAAGGAAGGACGTATGAAGTCCGAAATATGTAAATACAAGTATTAAAAAGTGTTGTCAAAATGTCGAAGTTTTAATATTAATTACATACTCCCCCACTTTTATATCTGAATATTATGCTGTAATTAGAGGCAATAATGTTTTCTTCTTCCTCACCCTATTCTCGTCCACTCCTGGACAAAGGCCTCCTCCATTTGCCTCCATGTCACTCTGTCTTGTGCAGACTGCATCCAGGTTATTTCGACGTGTCTGTTCAGATCATCCTTCCACCGTAGTTGCGGTCGCCCTGCACTTCTCTTTGCCGTCCACGGTCTCCAAGTCAGCAGTCTTCTTGTTTATTTTTCATCTGAGCTTCTGGCTACGTGACCCTCCCATTGACAATTTAGAGCCGCCACCCGGTGGATGATGTCAGTGACCTTTGTTTTTTCTCTCACCGTATCGTTTCTAACTCTGTTTCTTAGGCTTATTTCTAACTAACTAACTAACTAACCATCACGCCGTCTCCCCGAAAGGGTAGGCAGAAAGAATGGACTGTCACACTTTTACTGATGTGGCACTCCATCCTTCTCTTTTCGCCCCGCGGGAGACGCGGTGTGATGGGTTGCGAACCTCATCGCCACCAATAAGCATCTCCCGCGCACACTTCGATCGTCCAACACCCACAAAATAAATCTAAAACAAATAATATAAAATCCAATGATATAAAATAAAATAACAAAATAATAATTATACATACAATTATAAAAAATATCAGTCTATTAAATAAAATATATATATATACGAGGTATATTTAAATATTTAAAAAATATTTATATTTAAAAAAAAAAAAGACCAAGGATTTTTATTATTTCTAACTATTTATATACAATATTTCAACTATATTCACTAGACTGACGATGGGTTTCTGTGTCCCGAAACATGTTTGTGGTTTTGTTTAATTTTTTATTTAATATGTATTTTTAATAAAGTGTTGTATTATAAAGTAAAAATATGGTTCAATGATGACAATACTTAATTACGGATTTACAAAGTTGAAAATGCCCATCCACTCCATAGGAACAAAATGAATATAAAAGCGAATTAATTAAGTACCATAATGGTGGTGTCTTAACCTAAATCACAAAGACCCACTAACGATTAAAGTCGAGAGACAAAAGAACCATAATTAAGTTTCTTCCCGTCCCCCGATACGGAGTTATAATACTCCGCAATGTCATGAACTAGAACTTTACTTCGGGTTTTTTAATTATAATTTTTAGATGTAAAGTTTTTATTTCTGTTAAGTTAATATATATTATGAATAGAGACTTTCACTATCATATTAACTAATTATTGAGTAGATATGGAGTGATAATATAAGTTAGTATTAAGTCTTTTATTTGAGAAAGATTATTTATAATAAATATTAAGTAAACACATCGCAAAAATATACGTGCGTCGTTAAAAAAAGGAAAATACCGATCAACCTGAAACGAAAAGTCTATGAAGCCTGCATTCTGCCAGTTGGTACTTATGGTCTTGAAACTGTTACATTGTCCAAACAAAGTTCCGAGAAACTACGAGTGACCCAAAGATCCATGGAAAGAGCCATGTTAGGAATAAGCCTAAGAGACAGAGTCAGAAACGATACGGTGAGAAAAAAAACAAAGGTCACTGACATCATCCACCGGGTGACGACTCTAAAATGGCAATGGGCAGGTCACGTAGCCAGAAGCTCAGATGAAAAGTGGACAAGTAGACTGCTGACTTGGAGACCGTGGACGACGAAGAGAAGTGCAAGGCGACCGCAACTACGGTGGAAGGATGATCTAAACAGACACGTCGGAATAACCTGGATGCAGTCTGCACAGGACAGAATGACATGGAAGCAAATGGAGGAGGCCTTTATCCAGGAGTGGACGGGAATAGGCTGAGGAAGAAGAAGAAGAAACGCATCGCAATGGTTTTTCTAAATTGAATAGAATTTTGAACACCAAATGTGAGTTTTATTTATTTATTAATAAAGTAACTTATTAGTCATTACGTCATTTCCTCGAAGGTATAGGCAGAATGGAAGGATCTCCACAATATATTTTCTGTAAAGCCCTTATTTAATTATAAAACAATAATTAGTGTTCTGTATATTGATGTTATGAAAATAATGAAAGGAAAATTAATAACTATCTATTTGGGTGTTCATTTTTTTCAACTGATTCGTGGTCGAATACGAGTACATAACTGATATTTGATAACTTGACTTTTTTATTCCTATCTACTACAACGGCAACATAGATTATTTAACCGCCACTGTGTAGAACCAATCTACCTAGGGTAATGCCCGTGGGCAGGGCAATAATCCTTCTTAACAGAATCTCTTCGGATATGGACATTTTTCACGATAGTGAGGCTTCCCTTAGAAAGCATCTATCTCTTATATATAATAGTAAAATGTTACTTGTTTTTCTTGTTATTTTAATTGTACTACATTGATTCTTTATATTTCGTCTTTCTTTTTAATTGTCTTTAAATTGTTTAATTGTTTTATGTTTTATCTTACTGTATTGTTATTTTTTACTACTTTTTTTTAAAAATTCGTCAACAAACCAAGGTAACTGAGGTGGCTCTGAGGATGGGCGGGCTGAAGTGGCGATGGGCTGGACATATCTGTCGGAGAACCAACGGCCGATGGGGGAGACGGGTTCTGGATTGGTGACCGCGTACAGAATCCTGCGGGATCCCGCAGAGTTGGACATCCCCTTGCCCGATGGACCGACGATCTGAAGAGGATTGCTGGACAAAGATGGATGGGAGCGGCAATGGACAGGGGGCGGTGGCGGGCTTCGGGAGAGGCCTACATTTAGCAGTGGATGACAGACGGCTGATGATGATGATGATGATAAACGCTTGGAAAATGTCTGTAATATATATGATTCTTTAAAAATAAATTGAATTGAATTGAAGATGGTTTGGACACATGGAAAAAAAGAATGAAGAAAGAATGGTAAAAAAAGTATTTGTAAACGATGTAAATGGTTCGTTGATCGTTTTCCCGCCAATTCTGTCAGTGATATCTTTTTTACGGCCTTTATCCTACTTTCAAGTTTCAATCCAAGGGTTTGCAGCCAAGTGAAACATTTTTTTGCTGATTTTTGGGTTGCCACTAGCGTCTTTAAAGTGGCAGTTTCCCGTTGCTTTCCACATTTGTATACAGCAGATTATTTGAACACAACTTTTCAGCTTTCGATTCTTATGACATGTGATAGAAGCTAATCTATCGCCATTTTATTGTCACATGAATCACTAGATCACTGACAGTATGACAGTCACACTGCCATCGCCGGGAATTGGACCGGGACCTTCGATATGGCAGTCATATCTCTTGGCACTTTGCCACGAATATCGTCAAGTTTTCTTATGATCTACAAAATTTAATACGAATGAAAATGTCTGTTTTCTAGAAGTTTTATAATAATTCATAAGAATTACATGTTTCGCCTTTCTAAGGCATTATCACATTATTATTATTATTATTTTGTTTAATCGCTCTTTTATATCATGACACAGCATGAGCCAAATTGATGTAAAGGGTATTTATAGCTTTCATAGTGATTCTCGTGAAATATGATAGGTAGCTAATCTATCGCCATTTTATTGTCACGTGAATTCTACACCAGACCAAAGAAAATTTGACAATCACACTGCCCTCACCGGGAATCGGAACGGACGAAGGTCGTCACATGTGTCTTCTATGTCTGCGAAAGTATTTATATAAACTATTAGTATTAATATAAAATTTTGCGTATTTTAATTACTAGAGTGTAAAAGCTCGTTATTACATGTTATATGAGAGTGTGAGCTTTTGCTTTGTATCATTAGGAAGATAGTCTCGTAGGGATGCTTTTAAATAGGGTCTGATTACTTATTGTCATTGTCATTGTGGTGAAAGGTTATGTCGGTTTTGTGTCGTTTCCATGGACGCCGGGTGTTATGGTAACACCACATGCGAAGTCACCTCCTTGCCCCCAGGGGGAAATGTGGTTAATTTGAAATAAAAAAGATTTATTTTTTCAAACACTTTATTTTTCATTCATTTCAGTACAACATAGAAGTAAAATTATTAATGAGATATTATCAAGGTTATTACATATTTATAGTTAATGATAAGGATACATCGGGTCTCGGCGGACCCGGCGTGTAACACCGGCTGGAATGTTGGTAATCTCTGGAAAAAAATCATTTCAACAGCAAATATTGATTCTACTCTATTTTCTCTCTTAAAACCGAGCAATTCCTAACGAGCCTCGCTGTTCCGAGAGGCCGCAACATACGAGCCAAAATTTTCCTATTTTGTTTAAGTCTTCCGGGCGAATACCCTCAACCGGACCCTTCGACCGTGGCCATTTTGTGAAACAAAACAGGTATTTGAGCGATAATGCCAAATACAAAACATTAAACATTGTTTTTATATCATATTTATAACAAAACAAACATCATGTATAAAACTTTCAATGATTTCTGTTGATTTATTGCAAAATTTTTCAACGCGCGGCAAATTTTGACGTTTAGCACGGAAACACACCAAAATGGTAGTTCCGCCGTTCGCCGCCAGGTGGTGAAACCAAAATGACCACGAGTCGATGAGATATCCTACCAACATTTCTTTAATGAATCCAACAAATCTCGAGAGATTATTATCTATGCAAACACCTTAACCTATAAATTCCAAAACTTAGAATTGGCGCTCACTGTATCCTGCCTACCAATATTTGTGCTGCCGTTTTCACAAATGAAAAACTTAAACTTCATAGTCATAAAACACGCTAAATTACAAATATTTCATTTTCAATTTGGTTGATAAAAAAAATAAAATAAATATCCTACACAAACAAGTTCGTATATATATATTATTATTTTCCATTTAATAATTACTATCATTATTATTTGATTCAACAATTTTTTGATTATTTTAGAACAATAACAACAGCATTTTTCATGAAAAATTAATTTCTTCTTTTTGATTACTCGGTGGCCATTTATAATTCTTCAAAATACTATTTCCAATTCATAATGTAACTTGACAACCATTGCTAACACAGATATATGTTTTTATTTATTATTATTTCGAGAACCCTACGCGAAATAATGTCTCTACCGGTAGTCGAAGGAGCACATTTCTGGACGAGAAGTCGACCAACAATTTTACAATCAACAACACGCCTTTAAAACTTTAGACAATAATTACAACGAATCTACTTTATAATCAACAATGGAAGAGATCTTCGTAGATCGTAATATTAATTATTAACTTCTTTACAATATTACTTGTTGGTATAGGGTATCGTGGCGATTTCGGCACTTAATCCTCCGTCACACTGGGAGCGATTATTGGAGCGATTGGAGCGATAGTTGGAGAGGGATAATTCCAAGCAAAGCGATGCAAATTTGTCACAACTCTAACTTATGACAATTAGTTTTGATTTATACTAAACGCAACCGATAGTCCAAGGTAAAATTAACGGAAATCGTCGAAAAGCGTCGGGAGAAGAGGAAAACCTTCGAGAATGGTTGAGTTAAGAGAACAACATTCCTTTTTAGAGCTGCTGTATCAAGGGTAGAAATAGCCACGATGGTTTCCAACCTCCGATAAGAGAGGAACAACAACAAGAAGAAGCAATATTAGATTTGCACTTCATATTTTCACACACTTTGTTTTCTTTGTACAGACATATTTCGGTTGTGGCATAACATTTATTGTGTTCACATCTGAAACATATCTGTTAAAAAAATTAATAAAGTGTGAAAATACGAAGTAAAATTCTATTTATTCAATATGAATTCACAACACAAAGCGATGGCGAATCTAGAAGAAAAATAATTGTAATTATTTTGAATTGTGCCATAATCATCATCAAGTAATGGGGCACGTGTCTTAAAGTACTAACTTTCTAATAATAAAAATATGTTTTTTCTATATTGCAACACATTAAAGTTACATTTAACACATTGTACACGGGAGCCGCTTACAGCGTCTTTGCAATACTATCGCTAAAATGCGGGAAAACGCGTTTTAGTTCAAATTAGCGTTGGATAGCGGAAAATGTGTAACACATATTACTAAGAGAATTTTTAAAAGAATTTCATCAAGTTTACATACATCCTTTTAAATTCGTAATTTATGTAAGTCGCTCAGATATCGCCGAATCGCTCGCCGCTCCATACCGCCCACAGTGCGTCTCTAGCGTAAAGTCCGCCCACGTAGAACTCAGATGATGAGCTCCCCCAGAAACTTAATCCCTCGACTTCATCTTAACATTACCACAGACCTACACATTGAATAGTCGAATGAGGAAACAGAAGTACATGCGATAGGTCACATTTATTCCTATGCACGTGTCAGAGTACTACAGACCACGTGGAAAGTAGGATCAGAAACGGATGTGCTCTAAAGGGAAGGGGTGGTTTGATTGTTGCATCGTTTTAAAATTCTTGCACTCTAGAGCGCCATAGCGGCGCCGAGTGGAAAGGTACAGAAATAAATACTTATTCTAGGCGAACTAACGGGCACAATGTAGAGACTAGATATAAGATACACAAACTAAACGTTAAATATTGTGGATAAAATAGTCTTATCGTAAAGAATTTTATAAGTTAATCTTACACTAGGGAGTTATATTTCATAGATTCGAGTAATAAAATACACCATTTTCAAATTGTTTCTCAAACATAATAGTATCATAGTATTCAGTAAGGCTACAATAGACAACAGGTTTATGTAATTCGAGCGATTGTCATTTTTGCGACATCATCCGACGCGGATGCGCGTCGCTCCTCTCTACCTTGCAACGTTTGCGTATGCTCCTCTCCACGTCGCGACGTTACGTAACTCGAATGCGCGTTCGTCCCGTCAGCAGGCGCGCGCTACGCGGGTAAAGCCCGCCCTTTTCCAAATCGACAGTTCTGGCGCGTGTGACTGTCTCACTCCTTGCAAAAATGACGCGAATTTTCATTAATATTAAGATCATTACAGACAGATATCATACAACTTAGTTCGCTACGAATGATTATGTTAATTACTACGTTTAAAACATGTATTGCGATTAATTGCAAATATTGATTTTATTATTAAAAAGGAGTAAAATGTGTACATGGAGTTAATTATACAAATGTTTTTTGAGGTTAAACGCCGGCCGTTCTCATTGCTAAGGGGCACACTCTGCAAAAGCAAAAAATATGATACATTGAAAGAAAATTCATGGAAATTCGTATTTTGATTGACAATGCTTCAATCAATCACATTTCTCACTATATCAAGACATTCGATTCATTTCATAACCTTTTATTTTAAATGAAAAAAAATATTTATATATTGATATATTTACGGGTGAGTTTTAATCGCCAGTTTTATTAAATCGATATATTTCAACCGTTAGTTAAAATAATAATCAAATAAAACGACGTTTTTTTAACTACTTCCACTTTTGTCTTTATTTCGACAGCGACCGGTTTCGTCAGGCTCGCTGGCATCGACAGACTGACCAGTATGTCGATGCCAGCGAGCTTGGCGAAACCGGTCGCTGTCGAAACAAAGACAAAGTGAAAGTAGTTAAAAAAACATCGTTTTATTTAATTATTATTTAAAATGAACTTCCATCAATAGATTTCAGTAAAATCATTTGATTGCATTAGTTAAAATTAAGAGATTAGTTACAGTATTTTTAGAAAACTTAAAATTTTGTATAACCCTAGTAATAAAGTTACATAAAATTTAAAATATTTCAAAACTGTGAAACACTTCGAATTTCAATATTGTAGTATAAAGTAGTTATTTGCAAATGTATGCGTCCTGAAAATTTGAGAAAAATTGCGTTTTTTTATATTGTGGTGGAAAGCTTTGGAAGTTGAGAAAAGTACTTTTTGTCATAGATTATGTGAAATAGAACGCGTGCGTTTGATTTAAATTTAGAATAGGGCATTTTAAAATTAACGTCTCACACAAATGACCTATTCGATGATACAAAATTAAAAATATTTTTTCAGTAAGATCTCCCTTAAAAAAAATTATTAAAATGATAGAGTCCATATCAAAAAATATCGATATGAATTATGACAGTTTTATAATAAAATATTTAAGTATCACTTAATATTAATAATATTTTGTTTTTTTATGTAAGCGGAAAATTCATAACACTAATACATATAAAATGGGCAGAAAACATGACAGAATGAAGGATCATATTCTTAATAAGTTAAACACACAATTTTAAACATTACTAACTTTAAACATTAAATATTCAATAATTCATACACTTAAGTCCTGTATCTGAAAAAAGTTTTTTTTTTACATACGTAATGAACATCTATTTTTTAAACAGTACAAATGTGATATTCGTAAATAAAAAATACACCACACATAAAAATATTATTAAAAAATGTCCACAGAGTATTAAGAAGAGATAAACAGATAAAGTAATCATTGAAATAAAAATTAAAACAATGTTCTTTGGAATTATTTGCCAAAAAAAAAAAACAAGGCAATGAAAAGAATTTAACATAGTTTTCTGCGAAACGGGGGAAATGAAAAATATTTGTATTTAAAATATTTTACTAATTAATTAAAAAGAGCAAACAATTTATTTTGCTGCATTTTTTTCATTTTGCTGATTTAATTGATTGCAATTTCTGACAATCGGTGTATAAGTGAAGTGAGTTTACAATCATCTCGAGGATCTCAAGGAATAAATGTAATCAAGGATCTTGATGATACAATCCAATCAAGGATATAACTTATACATGTCGCACGCTTAATAGTAAACTGACCGATTATGGTTTAGGTCATAATTGAGTTAACATTAGACAGAGGCTTGTGTTAACGCTATTCATCTATTTTTCATAATGTTAACGCTATCCATTCGTACGTACGATAATCGTTCACAATTTTAACGCTATCCATTCGTATGTGTGACTGTTTTTGTTAAAACACCGACTCTTGTCAGATTGAGCAAAACTTCCTTTTTTGAGTTAAGCCAGTGTTCTATTAAGCATGCGATGTATTGCAATCATTTAGTAATAAGTGAATTACGAAATGTGTTGAAATGAATTTATTATTTTTAGTGGTTTTAGACAAAAAATAAAATTGTAATATTAGCACATTGATCTGTTTTTTGTGGACATTAATATTTATAAAAATGAATTTTTAAATTTAGAATACAGTAAAAAAATAATAAATTTCGATATGTTTTACATCAACAATTGAATTACTCTGGATATAACAATAACGGAATTGGGTATTTTTTATATCGCGAACATTAAAAACATTTTTTTTCTTTCTTATTTTTATATTAGAACAAGTCGAGTTTCCGGAAAAGGGGGCAGAATAATGTTTAGAAATAATCTACTTTTTAAACCCTTAACATACACGATCAATTGGATGGCCCCCAAAAAAATTACTCTATTCTAGTAGGTATTTTTTTTTACATTTAATTGTTACATCCACACATAGTCACTAGGTCAATATGAAAAAATAAAATATGGGACTACCATTTGGAGTCAACCGACTAAGAACAATATACACACTCGTCAATAAGGTTTTTTTTTTTGGCAACATTAAATTTTTAATCACTCCTTCAATGATACAACGTTGCCGTCCTTATCTCGCGATGGCTGCGTCCCTTTCCACCGTCCGAGAACTATCGAGTAAGACAGAGACAGATTGAGATCAGCGCGAGTCACAGAGCAAAATAATTATCACTGAACAAATGTTTTTTTTTTGTTTTAAATTTTTTTTTCAGTTTTTTTTTTATGTATCAGTCTTAAAAATTGAGTCGTACCGTTAAAAAATATTATATATATATAGGCCAGAGGCAGTGTATGCGTCTATAGCGCCGACCCACTTCCTTCCATGATGATTCTTGTCCTACACATTCGCGCGAATATACGAGGAAGTTTTTTCGAATGTTCGCCGTTCGGCGGTGAAAAACTTTCAATGCAAATGTTTGACGATAAGTGCTCGTGTGCAGGAAACGCATCAGGCGGTCAATGATGACCAGCTCTGTCCGCCGACGGAGGGAAAGCGAATCGGCGACTAATGCGTCGCGCCTGTCCAGAACGAACACAATAGATAAGCTAGCGCTTAGAATTTGGCGAAGTACAGTTTTGCGGGACGACCGTCGCGCCTTAACATTAAAAATTGTAAAAAATATAATCATTTGATATTCGGAAATCTGCGTGAGATGCATAACAAACAGTAGAGGTTTTAAAACTATTTATTCGTTTACATACAAACTACGATTGACAAGTCACATGACGGATACGCAGCCCTGCTTGTCTCAGCGCCGCGGCGCTATCTACGTGGTTGCAGGCGCTGGTGGCGCCACCTACATAGCTGCAGGCGCTGGTGGCGTCACCTATGTGGTTGTAGGCGCTGGTGGCACCACCTACATAGCTGCAGGCGCTGGTGGCGCCACTTACGTAGTTGCAGGCGCTGGTGGCGCCACCTACGTGGTTGGTGGCCTGCGCAGCCGTCGCAAACAACGACACACGTACAATATCGATTCAACAGTTGAGACCTTATCGATAACGGTGCATTTGGAGTCAAGAAGTGCAATGGTATGAACAATTTATCAATAGAACAAACGGGGTTTATTTTATCGAACGCCGCGGCGTGTTCAAATGAAACTACTAATAACAGTGTATATTTAAAATTTTCACACGCTTACATCCTAAACAAATGACAAATATAAAAGAATACATTTTCCGTAATACACTACGTACTTAGAACAATAACACTCCGCTTAGGGCGGCTGAAGCGAGCTACTTTAACGCTAGGGCAAGCTACTGCTATCTCAAAAAATATACCTCTAATGACTTAGTTTCCTTCGATTTCTCTCAAAAAGCTCGTATCTATTAAAAGCGATAAACATTAAGAAAACAACATATCACGACGACAAAACATCGGTCTTAAGTACAAAGTCACTAACGTAGAACTACTAAGTGGACACGAAATGATCGAAAGGAAAGTATCGCCCGGGGCAGTTCGCCGACAGCGTCCAACTTCTCACCCTCCGAACAGCGCGGGAGGGAAACGGTGTGTGCTCAAAATTTTAACACGGTGATTTATTTTACCATATATACGTATAATATATACAGCTAGAATTTAATGTAGACCAAACATGATTATACTCAACAGTGTAGCCCGGCGAGATCGGCCAAGAATCGCGCGGGAAAAGAGCTAACATACTAAAGAGTTCTTCACGAAGAATAATGTTCACAGCGAAATGAATCGAGATATGTCTCCGATAACCATTACACCTCGCCTACTAAGTATCTTATGTCCGAAATATCACACGCGTACATGATAACTTTACAACATACAGGACTAACAGCTTCCTCCGCGCCGAGACCGGCGATTGGCTGGCACCCGCGAGGCTCGGCGCTTCGATAAAAAAATATACTTACTCTATTAACCTAGATCTGATAACTTAGCCTACTCATTAACACACGAAGAGGACCCGGCTCCTGAATTCGGTACCCCTGCTCGCGGCTCGCGGCCCGCGGCTGACGCCCCCCGTGCGCGCAAGGTAGAGAGCGTGACTCTACAGAGTTAGACAATAGAAAAGTTAGCTTTACTCGTTAATAAAAATATGTTCACTATGTACTGCGAAGGACAATATGGTTTCATTATATTATTTGGTGTTTACGAACTTGGAGCGAAATGGGTTAAGTCACAATATTATTACAAAGGTGCACATCTGTACAGCCTGCCTAGAGCGAGTTAAACGTATGTCAAGTATTAAAACTACGGGATCTTACAAAGGTAGTTAAAATGACGGCTATCGAATAACGTTAAGACTACGTGAAAAAGTACGAAAGGGATTGGTCTGCTTGGCGCGTCCTGTCCTAGGACACGTAAGGGAAGGGAAGGGACAAAATGCGGAGATATTCCTTCCGACCGGCGGAGATCTCTTGCCGGTCGTAACAAGTTTTACGAAATCTTGTTTCACTCTTGAAATTATTCATTGAAAAGAATACGAAGAACCCATCAGGAATCTCCGATAGTTCACAAACAGCGGTGTTTAACTATTTAAAGCTGAGGTTAAAGCCAATAAACGTTATGCAGCGCGACTCTTCCAATACCAATATGAACGAGAAAATTCAGCAAACTCAATACAGTAAATACGAGGGTTATCGGTAATTTTTTTAATTTTATTTAAAAAAAAAAAACTAACACCAAAGATTTAAATCAATGATATTAGAATTTATTTTACAATCTTCAATATGAGCAGAAAATAGCTCATTATCATGAAGAAGGAATCTGGTCGTGTCCAGGATTGAACCCAAGTCCCCTGGATCAGGAGCCAAGCGTTCTATCCCCTAGACCACCACCCGATTTCCCTGTTTGCCACGGGCACGCGGATCACTGTTACGTGCGATCCGGCAACACTGGATCGTAGCTTGGTCTTCCTCCCCAGTTGAACTCGGTGCGACGCTCAGTGTCAGTTTGGCAGCCGTAAAGAATGGAGCTCCCGATCGCATCGCCCGCGAGGTGTGAAGTACGCTCCGCTAGTATATTAGTTATTATACAATATTTAACGTAGAATTTACGACCTGTTGTTCGTCTAATTACACGAGGCTTTTATCTACGCCGAAATATTGCAATCCCTTAGCAAATATCCTATCAAACGATTTTATATCTGCGTCAGCTTATTTACTGTCCAATAAAACGTGGAGGCTGGCGCTATTTGCTACCCCTCACAGACGGGACTCCCGAAATAGATTCTAGAAGGATTTCAAGGCGGCTTCGTGCCCAGTTGGTAATGAATCGAAACAAAAGCAGCGGAGGAGAAATTTAATTGATTATTAAAGCGAAAATGCAAAATAAAAGCAGCCAACCAAATTATGTAATCGTTAAAAAACTGCGAGTCGTCTGTGATTTTTATGGAAATGAATCTACTCGTTAAAATTGTTTCTTCATGTTTAAAGATGAATCAAAATGGTATAATGATCCTCGGATAAAGGGAACGCCGGGAGAGAACAAAGAAGTTCGGTGAAAGGCGTAATAACATCGTGTACGGCGAAATGAGTGGCTCAGGGCGAATTCTCTGCCGAGCCCTCGCTCCCACCGAGAGCCCTATTGCGCTAATGCTACAGCGCTATAACTAATATTTAGATAAACAGTCCCACAATTCTGGCATACATTTCATTTAATTATTTTTGAGTAGGCAAATTCAACTAATTAAGTTTTACTAGAACGAGCTTTTAACACGATACGCCATCGAATGGAGCGGAAAGCTTTACAAAGGAAAAAATTAAGAATGACGAAAAAAATATCTGATCATTTTGAAATTTGATGGCAGGAATCTAATTGTAAAAGTTGCGTTTCGAAATTCAATTTGTGGAAAAATGTATTTCGTGTATACTAAATTGTAACTTTTGAAATTTCAAACGAATTCATACATCTGTGAAAGCGGGTAATGTTTGATCAAAAACGTTGATTAGTTAGTTTTTTTTAATTTTTATTTTGATAGATTTTCTGTATGGATAAAAAAGTCTAAAAATAAAATGCAAGTTTTTTTTTCAATACAAACGATTGGCCACGATTCAGAGGCAGCGATAATAAAGCTTTGAAGCTCGGATTGATAAAACTGCGTACAGATTTGAACATGATGCGTTTAAATTTAAGCGCCTCGAATTTCACTGAAACTGACAATTTAACACCGTATTTCCGGTGACAGCGGCAAGAGCTTAATGCACACAAATTTTTTATTTGATACGATTTTGAATTTATGAGACTTTTCAGAAGTAGGTCATTGGAAAAAAATGGTTCTGCCTCGAATAATCGACTCGAAATTACTTCGAGTACAATTCGTCAGGAATCGCGGCGAATGTAGGGAAAATGGAAAAAGTTTATGAATGCAAATGTGAAGTAACTTGATGCAGAACAGAAAATAAAATTTGCATCGCTAAAAATTCATATGAATATTTAAGAGCCGAAGCTGGTGCAATGGAAAGAAGTAATTTTAATGTTTTCATTATAAATTTCAATAATCTATCAACTCATTGAATTTTTCTATTCGATAAATGTTCGATTTACTTTTATAAAAGTACGGGATATATAAGAAATTTAAGAAACGAAAGTAAAAGAGATCTGTACCGTTTTTCCAAGGCTATTATTAGAACACTCGGTGTCTCATGTTGGCCTTGCTCCAGTATAACTTCTCCCGAGGTTATACCGAGGGTTCATTGTGGAATCGTGTTGACACTAAGATAATCTTAGATATATACTAACATTGATGCTGCAACTCTGTTCACATCGTAATATTCGCACGAAATTTAAAAAAAAATCTAAAGATTGTTGGCGAATAAAATATTTTCATTATTTATTAAGTAAAAAAAATCCCAAATTCGTTCAAAACTCAAACTCACTCTGAATTTTTCAAGAAAATATGTGTCTCGTGAAGCTTACAAGATATTATATTTAACTAGACAATACTTGCAAAAAATGAAAACTTCAGCAGCAAGAGACAACCAGGGAGGTTGTCGAAGAGATGAAAGGATGGCTTCATTCCAGGACAATTCACCATCAGAAACTGGTCATATGACCTAAACTAAGATGGAGAATAAGAATAAGTCAATACTTCTTACGAATATTGAAACAAATATGTAAAAAAATATATTGAACAAAGAAAATTCATATTACTGACAACATTCAGGTGACAATTGGATATTGGACGAAAACTAACTAACTAACCATCACGCCGTCTTTCCGAAGGGGTAGGCAAAAAGAATGGACTACCACACTTTTCTTTCCTGACATATATCTCTCGTTTCCTCAACATTCATACATCATGTCATGCACGCACGTCGATTTCTCTGACTCCTCACGTGGCCGACATTCAATATTTGATTTATTTGGTCGTGCCACGTTTTCTTCGGTCTTCCTCTATTTCTAGTTCCATTTACATCGTTAACGTATACATATTTTTTACTAATCTTTCTTCATTCATTCATTCCATATGTCCAAACCATCATAATGATCCTTTCATTATTTTGTTCGTAACACCATCATTCGCACCGCGTTTACTTCTTATGTTTTCATTCGACACACTATCATACACAAAGTATTCACCCATTCGTCTAAAAGATCTTTTCAGCTGCATTTATTCTACTTTCATCCTTCTATTGCCAGTTCCATGCTTCGCTTCCATACATAAGGGTGGGAACACCATTGCACTGCCATTTTGAATAGGTTTTTGTTTGCGATGACAACTTCAAGTGCACCATTCACATTGATGTTGGACGATGTTTTGTTATATTCGAGAAGATGAGTGGACAGGAGCTTAGAATCTGTGTCCAGAAGTTGACAGTGCCGATTCATTTTTCAATATTTGAGTGAGAATTTTTCCAAAAAGCTCACAAAGAATTTTTCTCCCGCTCCCGGAGGAAACGAGAGGAAGGGAAACCCTTCGGGAGGACAGAATTGTCAAAACGAAAGGGAAAATTTGAATGCGTGATTTCAGAATTGCCTCGGGTCTTTGTCATGCCGAAGTAAGAGCCAAGCTTTATTTTTAGAATAAATTCTCGTATTATATTGAATATTCAATGACATTTTTTGACGTCTAACTTTATGGTAATAATTAGAACTTATTTTGAATTTAAGACGTTCCTTTTGAGCGGTTTTGATTAAGTATAATGTAATGGACATGGTTGCTTTGTGTAAATTTTCAATCTCATTAAACGAAAATTAATACAAATGAAGACGTCTGTTTTCTAGAAGTTTTATATTACACGATTATTTTATGGGAATGATATATTTCACTAAGAGATATTAGTGGAGTAGATCCAGAAGAAGATACTGGAGGGACCATGTAGCCCGAATGGATGGTGACAGACTTGCATATAAAGCCGCTTATGAAATCCCCTGCGGACACCGCCCACCTGGAAGACCGCCTAAAAGATGGAAGGACAGCTGGATCTCATCATCCAACGAGACATGATTTCTGTGTCACAGATCGTCAGATCTATGAAAAGAAGAAGATATATTTCACCTTGTTTACATTTGACAATGCCTTAGCAAGGCGAAACATGTCATTCCCATTAAATATAATTTATAAAAAAAAATTCTAGAAAACAAACGTTTTTATTAATTATTTAATATGGAGTTTTAAATAACCAAATGATGTTATGTATATAGCAGCAATCTAGGCGTAATGGTTTTTAGAAGTAACATCAAGTATTGAATATCCATATCTAAAAGAACCGCAGTTATTTAAGTAAATTAGATTGATAAAATAATATATTGAAGTAATTATGTATTATTTTCTTAATTACACACATTTATTGATTCGGTGTTTGCTTATTCGTTTAATTGGTATTGGTATGAGCGTCGCTTGAACGATTTATTGTGTTTTACAGATAGGATCAATAGAAAGACGAATCGATAGGTTTTTCTTTATATAAAGGAAGAAAGGATGTTTTCCTGTAACAAGAGTATTTTTAAATAATCAAAAAGAGGAAAAGGACTTCTTCAGTAGAGAGTTTAATAGTGGAAAGCGAGAAAGGTCAGCTGTAGGATAAACCGTAAAAAAAAGATACAATTTGAAGTATTAATTCTAACGTTACAGTAGTGTTTATACAAGTATCTTCAATACGTGTACGGTAGTTATAAAATGTTCCCTATAGTAATTGACTCTGAGATAGTTGGTGGTTTCTGTAACCGACGGATTAAGCGGTATATTATAATAGGAAAGCTCCCTAATTCAATTATGACGAGGATTAGCTATTACGAAATTAAACTCCAGTCGACGATCAAGCACTAACAAATACCGCGCCTATACAATTCACAATACATATAATAAATTGAGTTTACAAATCGGGAGATTATTCGTAAGTGTTTTACAAATAGGGTACCATTGAACTTTTATTGTACAAACCGGGTACCCTTGAACTTTTATTGTACAAACCGGGTACCATTCAACTTTTATTGTACAAACCGGGTACCATTCAACTTTTATTGTACAAACCGGGTAACATTAAACTTTTATTGTATAAACCGGGTACCATTCAACTTTTATTGTACAAACCGGGTAACATTAAACTTTTATTGTATAAACCGGGTACCATTATTGTACAAACCGGGTAACATTAAACTTTTATTGTATAAACCGGGTACCATCACTGTACAAACCGGGTAACATTAAACTTTTATTCTATAAACCGGGTACCATTCAACTTTTATTGTACAAACCGGGTACCATTAATCTTTTATTGTATAAACCGGGTACCGTTAAACTTTTATTGTATAAACCGGGTACCGTTAAACTTTTATTGTATAAACCGGGTAACGTTAAACTTTTATTGTACAAACCTGATACATTGACTATGTATTTTACAAATCGGATACCGTTTATAATTTGTTGTACACTTTTGGTACTATTGATCGTTCATTGTACAAACCGGGTACCACTGAAGACTTATTTTATAAATTAGTGAATAATTTATAAATCAACCCTTTTTTGTAATACATAGTTTAACAATTTTAATTTTTACTGTAAAACAGTGCTGTGAGCATTTAAAAATAGATTTAAAAATATTTTGTCCTTTGTAAAAATATACATAGCAACGGAAATTGTATAAAATGGATTTTAATCATTCAACTGCTTTAATTAATTTAAATTCGTAGAGCATGGAATTAAATGAGTCCAATCGATATCGTTATACTAAATATCATTTCTATCAGAAAATAGTAGCTCGTAAAATACAATACTTATTATAGTAATTAAAATGTCCAATTGGTGCAAACGTTTTAAAAATCGTGTCTTACAATATTACCGGTAAAGCTAGCAAATAAGAGAAATTTGGCAATGTTTTAAGTTATTATTTAAAATAGTCAGTAATCAATTAGTAACATTCAGTATTAATGTATAATTAAGGGAGGCATAGGTAATATCGACGGTGCCATATATAATATGTTAAAAAAAGTGTATAACTGTTAACTTAATTTCATATAATTTTGGATGATTTTAAAAATATTTTCATTGTTATAAGATGATCTACGCCTTATGAAATTTTGTTGGAGATAAATAACGTATATACGAGTAAAATGAAATGATTTTCACGTAAACGTACGTTTGAAACTTACCCATTTAGAGGGAAGCTGCATTATAATTTTACAGATGTATTTAAAAATATATATTTATTTGATCAATGTCATTGGTATTGAAGTGTTTAAAATTACATTTTTTTAATGCATATAGCCAGGGTCTAACAATTTAATACATTCACACTAAACAATATGACTAATGTATTTAAGTAAATATGACATAATTTTTTTTTACGTTGATTCACTGATATAATAATATTATTAAAACATTTTAGTGGGTTGTAAAATAAATTAACAGTAACCTTAAAACTTTAAAACGTTTAAAATCTGTAAAATGGGTTATAAGTGTCCCAAGTCCACTGTATTTGAGTGAACGACATGAAAAGATATGATTGTTGTCTCGAGCAAATTATTAACAAACTTTTGTTTTCGTGACAGGAAAAGCTCAATGTAGGTACTATGATATTACTTAGTTTTAAAATATGTGCGTTTATATAAACGGTGCATGACTATTTGAAAATAAAAGACTTATGTCTAGTTCATAAGTTAAGTCGATTGTTTGATCAATTCGTCAGAATTTATACAAAACCATTAGTTTTTTATATTATTAATACTATATATAAAACATATACTGATACTTCTATACAACGAGCACTACTAGCACAAAATTAAAAACAAGCTTTCTTCGAATTATTGGGGAGTACGTATTAACGAAGGTCGTTGTATAAGTGTATCAGAATATTTTTTATATGTGCAGATAACATAATAAAATATATTAGTGACTGATTTTTGTTTAAAAATAATGCAATAGAAAAACAATTTTGTTAAAAACAAACACTTTTTTTTCCAATTCCTTGTTAAAGAGGGTATGTTTGAAAGTGCATTAAATCAATTTCATTTCAAGTTGTTGTCGCATTGAAGGTTGAGGATTATTTATTTTAAACTTATTGAAAACTAAGGCATTTACACTGTGGAATTCCATAGTAATATACTTAGGAAATTGAAAAAAACTTTGTTTATTTTACACAAAATATTAAAAAAAAACGACATGTTTCGGAGGATACCTCCATCTTATCATCAAAGATGGAGGTATCCTCTGAAGTAAGTGGTATTTTTTAATATTGTATGGAAAATAAACAAAGTTTTTTTCAATTTCTTAAATATTTTTATTTAACACCATAT
Source organism: Lepidostoma basale (assembly GCA_022606425.2). Lineage (NCBI taxonomy): Eukaryota > Metazoa > Arthropoda > Insecta > Trichoptera > Lepidostomatidae > Lepidostoma > Lepidostoma basale. The sequence goes on along the minus strand of JAHDVF020001001.1, from coordinate 976,020 downwards.
ATTGTAGAAAAAAAGATAAAGCCAATGTAATTTGAGATTTATTAATGGATTCATTTTACAGTGAAATGTTAACTAACCCAGCGATTATCTTACTTTGAAGTTTTCTTTATATATTTTTGATTTAAATATATTAAATAATAAATATAAATGCAATAAATAAATAAATTACCACACGAAACTAATGAAAAAGAATGATTTTTGAGAAGGATTCATCCCCATTATTTTTACTTTGATGTTATATTCATGGTGGTAATAGATTACAGTGTCCTTTCTCGTTAATTATTCATTATTCATAGTTTTAAATCTACGGGAAAGTGTACTTACCATATGCTATACTATCTCAACCACATGCAGTAGGTGATCAGCTGATAATTTTGTGGAGGTGAAGTTGTGTATATGAAAATTCGTTGAAATTAATTATTATCATTAATTTATAAAATTCTTGTGAAATTTTGATTTAGTTTTATCTTTTTCTGTATTTATTATTTTGAAAAACCAATGTATTTTATATAGATGCTTAAGTGTTGTTAATTTATAATAAAATAATAGGTTAAAAACTAGATTTAAAAAGTACTTCATTTGATTGTATTAATAATGTTCTTTTGTGTGTTGATAGTTATAGAATACTCGATAGAAAAACGTTAAAATTCATGTTTCAATTGTTTAATAATTCCACATTTAAAAAAATATGTATTATAGAACATAATATCAACCTTTTTCCTGTGAGCCTTCGCTTTTCTTTTCTGTTTCAGTAGTACAGGTCGATTGTAATTTTCTTGTGTGTATATTGGTGCTTAAAACTTGTTCTAAAAAAATCACAACAAAAAAGGAATATTGTCTAAATAAAAAAAATACTGAAATGCCAAAAAAAAAAACAAAGCCTAAATAAAGCAGAAATGTTTTGACAATACAAATATATTTAATGTTAAATAATAATTAAATAAAATGATATTTTTTAACTACTTCCACTTTTGTCTTTATTTCGCTAGCGACCGATTTCACCAGGCTCGCTGGCATCGAAAGACTGGTGACCAGTCTGGCGATGCCAGCGACCCTGGCGAAACCGGTCGCTGTCGAAATAAAGACAAAAGTTGAAGTAGTGAAAAACCTCGTTTTATTTAATTATTATTTAAAATGAAATTCCATCAAGAGATTTCAATAAAATCATTTGAATATTTAATGATGTTTTGAGAAAAAATGAAATTTGACAATTTAAAATAATTTTATTGAGACAATATTGCGCTAAAGGGGTAAAGCGGGATGGGAAGGGTCTAAGTCACACGAAACTACAAAATGAAAAAAAAACTCCAAACATTAAAACTGCAAAGAACTGGTATTATTTAAAAAAAGCAATTATACAACAAAAATAAATCAAAACAAAACGATGTACATTAATTTATGAACAAGTTTTATACAATAAAAATTATAATAATAATAATAATATTGATAACAACAACACTGCTAAGTAAATTTTAGAAGTAAATACCTGAGTCTTCGGCTAAACTTATGATGAACAACATTTCTTGGGGTGGGTACCATTAAGGGATGATTAACACAACATAAAAGGGTTCTAACAGTATCAATTTAGTGAAAAAATTCCATGACAAAAAAAAACACTTTTTGGTAGGGTGGGTAAGGAAACTAGGAAAAGGAAACGAATTAGTGGTAAAACAGGAAAACGTCAACTTGGACTGAAAAAAGTGAACTCGGGGAAAAATTATGGGACTAAATATTTTCTATCAATAATAACGTCAAATAGATAGTTCTGAAGGTGTCTGTCCAATTTTTAGGGAAATTAATTTATTATTTGTAATAACAAAGTTTGAAATTTAAGAACAATGTTTTTTTTAATATAAAAAAAATTAAGACATATTAAAAATATCAGTAGGGTTATAAAGTATTGATAATTAGAATTAATAACGGCTTCAAAAATTTAATAAATTAATTTAAAAAATTGAACTACTCCACGAATTAACATATTATCATATCAAATACAATTTAACGTCATAACTTTTCATAAGAATTAATTTGTCCCCATTTTACACAATCAATATGCCACTTTAAATGCACTAGAGTGTAAAATAGAGGAAAATTGCACAAAACATTTATTAGGGTGGGTCCATACATCCAGAAATTAATCCTATTTTAATTTAATCATATTTAAAAAAACAAAAATCGTAACAATATAGAAATAATTTTAATGGACTTAACAGGGATCCGAAAAGCCAATCCTCACGCGGTCTCGCGCTTTCTATCGATGTATGGCTTACATTTTACTTAATCGAATATTATTTAACAACAACAAAAAATTTACCTACTAGTCTATTAATCTTTAGCGGCTGGCGTCAAGAAATAAAATCGTTATGAAAATTCTAGAAAAGTCGGTGTCGAAATTTTCTCAAGCGGCGGGAGGCTCGCGCCATTGCGTAGCTCAACTTTCCCGAAACTTGGAAAAACTTCGCAGCGATTTGATGGAGAGGAAGAAACGGAAACTCGCTTTCAAGGAGAGAACAGAAATACTATTCGACATTTTATTGTCAAGATACAAAGTTAAAGTGAAGGCTACACAAAAAAAAAACACAAAAAATATTCCCAATACCACATGCAAAGGAGATTCCAAAATGTAAAATTTGAGATTAATTTTTTTGTAAAAAAAAAAACAATTATGTCAAACGTCATATTTTCTGTAAAACGAATTCTTAAAGCGTAAGTATTAATACTGAAAATTGGATTTTCCGGTATGAAAACATTATAACTTTCTTTGATGTCTGCCGCAGGGGGTCTAATGAGATCAATCAAGACAAAAATAATCAATGAACAGGCGTTTCTATAGCCCCCTTGTCAGATGACGGATCGCAAACGGAAGAGGTTCAAAGAATGTTTGTTTCTTCACCCGGGGTGATCTTCTCAGTTGGAGTCATCCCCGGGGTGTGCTTCCGGAGAGCAAAGAATATCTAGCTAATGCTCTGTGGGCGCCGCGAGACGGTAAGGCTACGGTCACACCGAAGCACTTGGGTTGGTGACTCGCTTGCTGTCTGTCCGAAAATGACAGACTGATTTTACAGCGTGAGAAAATTATTTTATTTGAAAATGTCACGCAATTGATAAAGCTTTTATATTTACAATTATTAATTTATAAATTAAAGTAAATGGCAATAATGATTTAAATAATTAATATTTTTAATTGAAATTTCTTAGTAGAAGTTCATTTTAAATAATGACAACAAAAACAAAAATTGATACAAAATTTCTTTATTTTATATATTTAGTGTGATTCCACTTGTGTTTATCGTGATGAAAATGGCAGCAAGCTGCCGAAACCGGTCGACGTAAACACAAGTGGAAGCACACTAAATATATAAAATAAAGAAATTTTGTATCAATTTTTTCTTGTATTCATTACTAATGATTTATGATCAAAAATATAGTAGTAAAAAAATTGCAAGCTGTGATTTATTTTTATTATTTAACATTAAGTAAAATTTGTTAATTACTTATGCAGAATCAAATAAAAAAAAAATTCAAACGTTAGCAAATTTTAATAAATGTAAAAAAAATATTAGATTTGAAAAAAAATTGAGTGTAGTCATTAACTATCATCATCATTAGTGCTCTTTACTTTAATTAATTAATTAATTAATTAAAGTAAATATAAAAGCTTGATATTTTCAAAAAAAATTATTTGATAAGGTTGTCAAATCAGTCTCTGTCAAAGTGAGTCGCCTACCGAAACGCTTCGTTGTGGCCGTACCTTAATGTGTACAGACACAAAGTACGACCCTTGAGTACGATCCTTTGTGACTAAAGATGTTGGAATACCCTTTCATGTCACTCCACCCCAGCGAACACGGAACGTTCACAAGTCAATCGAAACAATCCGTGTTTACAAGGAATGGAATACACAAATTATATTCTTTTACACAATCTACGAATTTTTATGTTTTGTTTGCAGTGAACCAACAGAGCAAAAGTTAAAGATCTTTGCTTCAAACAACTGACCATGTGGTATATCAAATAGTGAATTTCAGCGGGAATTAAATACAAATGACCTGAATTACCGTGATATGCATTCATACATTGTTTCCATTGGATAGGGATCTGAATATATTTTAATAACAAACTTACGAACTAGGATTCGAGGCGTGAGCCAAGCAACATTTTAAATAAATACTAAAATTCCAGATGTTATGTATTCTGGTAGAACTCGTCCAGAGTGCGGCTCTGGGTTAGAGAACACTCGATTTAAATTAAAAACACAATAAACTATCAGATCAAAGGTAAAAAAAATATATTGTCATTACAGCGGGTAAAAAAACTTACAAGAAAATAACACCACCTACCGATATGATGCCAAAATACTAAATAATAAAATTAAAAATGAAGAAGTAATAATTTAACGGTTAAGTGTATAAAACTAAGTTAACCAACATCCGTAGATTAAGGGTGTTCTTATGGCCCGATGCACGAGCGTGATGCTGAGGCGGCATCTGGCCAACTGATAGATTAGGTCACGGAAAACTAGAAGTCCGGGCTGCTAGGCAAACGTCAGACCGGGTTACTGGGCAACTGGATGACTTAATTACTGGGCAACTGGACGACCGGATTACTAGGCATCTGGACGATCGGATTACTGGGCAACTGGACGACCGGATTACTAGATCTGGACGACCGGATTACTAGATCTGGACGAACGGATTACTGGGCAACTGGACGACCGGATTACTGGGCAACTGGACGACCGGATTACTGGGCAACTGGACGACCGGATTACTAGATCTGGACGACCGGATTACTAGATCTGGACGAACGGATTACTGGGCAACTGGACGACCGGATTACTGGGCAACTGGACGACCGGATTTCTAGGCAACCGATGACGGCACTACTCATGCATTAAATACAATCAACATTAAGACACTGTAATCATACGAGATAAATAAAACTAGATTTGCATGCACCGCAAATAACTATGCGTGCGTAGACAAATAAAGATACACCTACAAAATTCGTAACTAATAAATCATACTGTTCGAAGGTAAAATAATACTTAACAAAATTTGTAAGTGAAAACTAGTAAAAAAAGCTTAGATAATTATAATATTATTAAAAAAAATAAAGTAAAAAAAATGTCTGTGGTTCAAGACAATCTCAATAAATGAAAGTTGGTCATATTCGAATAACGCGCAAGGTCAACATAACGGACCCGTCATTCGCAGTAAGGACTATCATATATAATAATACTATAAAAGAAAACAATGGAAAGTAAAAATAATCGCGGGGTAAACATTACACAAGGGTAGTACCCCTTCTCTCCCACGCTATCAACAACACTCCGCTCGACAACAACTGGCGATGAGATTGATAAAAAACAAGTTATATAATTAAATAAAAAAACAATTTTAGGAAACTTCACTGCTGCAGATCATTCCCAGGATCCATAAAAACAAATGCGTATGTTAATTTTACAGTAATATTAAAGGATTGGTCCAACAAACGGGGAGTAATGTGAATCACCATTATCCCAACTTTCCCTTTACCGGGGTATTAAAAAAATAGTATAATAATAGTGAAGTTGTATTTTTTTGAATGATCCACTAAACACTATTTCTCAATGATCCGTGACGTAGAGTAACAAACTGGTGCTTCAATGCCTCGTCGTCAGTTACATCCCGATGGGCGGCACTTGCACGTAGCGGTAGATGTAAAGCCGGTAGTCCTTGCTGGCTAGCACCACGGATCCGTCGTCCATGAGAGCCACGTCGAAGCATTGCGCATGCTTCACCTTGCTCTCGAGCGCGGACACAAGTTGTCCCTCCTGAGTGAAGATAGTCAGGTTAAAGTTGTTGTGGTTGTCCGCAATCAGGATTTCACCGGCTGCGTTGATGCCCACCCCGATAGGGTAGTTGGTCACGCCTTCTCCCCCTATTTGCCTTAGGTACACTCCTTCGTAATTGAATACTTTCACGCAGTGAGCGCGGTTGTCGCTGATGAAGATCTCTTGCTTGTCGTTCACGACTACTCCGTTAGGGAATTCCAGGTGCTTGGAGCAGCCGAACTTCTGGAGGACGTTGCCTGCCTGGTCGAAAATGATTACTCTCATCACTTTGCATTCGACTACGACAATGCGTCCCTTGGAATCAACGGTCACACCGCGAGGGTGCTGCAGTATATTGGCGCCGAATTTGCGCACAAACTGCCCGTATTGGTTGTAGATCTGAATTTGGTGGGTGGGCGAACGCTCCGTTACAATGATGTCTCCAGAGGTGCGCACGACCGCTACGCGATTAGGGTACAGCAGTTGGCCATCTCGCTTTCCGCACTCGCCGAACTGAAACTTGAATCGTCCTTCCTTGTCGAATATCTGGATGCGATGATTGTTGGTGTCGGCAACAATGATGTCATTCTGCGCGTTGACTGCGACGCCACTCGGCTCGGTGAACTGTCCCTCCATAACGCCAAACTCGCCGAATTTGCAGTGGTAAATCATTTTTTGTCTCTTGATTTGAGACTTGGGTGGGAATATGGCTGTGGACATCAATTTAGAAGTCAGATCGAGCATCGAGTCGGCGTGATTCGTTCCGCTGCTAAGAGTGTACGGCTCTGATAAGATCGGGAACATGTTGTCGCAGACTCCGTTGGACCACTTCTCGTAAGGGTTAATGCCATTCATGTCAGCAATAGCCGCGGAGAAAGGGCCGAGGCTGTTGGCGCTGTTGAAGCGCTTCGAAATGATGTTCGACTCGAACGGAGACGTGGACTGGCTCGAAGAGGAAATTAGTCCGTTGGTGTAGTGGCGGTCGAGGGCGCTTGAGCCGATGGCGGCAGACAAGTGCAGAGCCCCGTTGAGGCTACCGGAGGACCCGTGTACGGAAGAGCCGGAGCTGCTACCGGACCCGGGCGGTAGGGCGCCGGCGGGGCGTGCGATGGGCGGCTGCTTGCCAGGCCCAGCGTTAGCCTCCCCACCGGATCTCACGTATCCAAAAGTGTTCCTAACTCCAACCTGAATGGCTTGGTAATTGGAAACGAACTCTAGTTCACATGCAGATTGCACGCCCGCCTCGGGGTTATAGCTGACTAAAGATTGGAGCTTGGAGTCGAGGAGCTTCCTAAACATTAAAATTTCCGTGACTGTCGCGCACTTGGTGAGGCGCTCTGCAAAGTCGCAGGTCTGGTAAATTTTATCTACGGTCTCTTGAGCTTTCTGTCCGATGACAGTCAACGAAATTTGTTTTGCAGAAAACACGCTCTCTAATTCTTTAAGGAGTTCGGCCTTGCGTTCATCGAGCATCGAGCGGTAGAACTGGAAGGTCTCGTTAATTTCGTTTTGAGCTTTTTGATATTGGATCTGCAGGCGCCCCGCGCTGTGCTCGGCGGCTTTAAGTACAGAGCGCATGTCGGAGGCGCGTGCCTTGCTCTCAACCATGGCCTGCTGCATGAGCTCCAGTTGCTGCGGGCCAGCTTCGCTCAGGTGCTCGCAGTCGTGCATGCCGCTGGGGTGCTCCAGGATGGTGCACTCCTTGCAGACGGGTACAGAGCACGTTCTACAGAAATATTTCAGGATGTCATTTTTGTGTCTCGGACAGAATACCACCTTCTCCGTGGATCCGTTGCAGGAGCCATTTGTGATGAGGCCGTTTTTGTTATCGTCTTTGAGGTCCCCCAGACTGAGGACGCGGTGGCCCTCGAAGCAATGCATGTACTGGTGAGCCATGACGCAGTTGGGGCAGAGGTTGTTAGCGCAGTCTACGCAGCGAGCGACGGCGTCGGACTCTTTGCTCTTGCAGCCTGTGCAGCGAGCGGCTCCAGAGGAGACGAGTTCGGAGTCCAATTCGATGATATTCGAAATGACCAAGTTAGACAGCAGGTCTTGCACGCCGGCTTCGGGGAGAGAGCAATCGGCGTGGCACTGGGAGCAAGTGACCTTTTCCGGGTGTGTCTGCTCCTTCTCCAGGCAAGAGCGGCAGAAGGTGTGGAAGCAGGGCAGCACCTTAGGGTCGGCGAAGGTTTCGTGGCACAATCCACAGGTGGTGTCGACGCTGTCGAACTCCCTGAGGTCGCAGACGGCAGAGTCGCTAGCGGGTGGCGAGGAACCGCTGAGGGTGAGGGGCGAGTCCACCAGCGGCGAGCAGGACGACAGGTCCCCGCGGTCTCCGTATGATCCGATCGAGTTAGCTCCGGGCAGAGATTCGAGGGAAGGAGTGCGCGAGGCCATCTTCAATTAACCAGCATCCCTGCAACAAGAGACAAAATAACATTAGCACAAACATTTCATCATCAACATATATCAACGTGTAACAGCACATAAAAAAACCAAGAACAAATTTAGCAAGACTTCTAAGATGGTTTTGTCATTTTACTATTATTAAAGATTTATATTTCTCCATAACCATCATTACTAATTAAGATTTATTTAATTTTAGATATAATATAAATAAAAAATATAAATAATAATATAAATAAATAAATAAATACTGTGGAATTCCATAATGACGAATTTTATGAATTAAAACACTTTTTTTTCCACTTTTGAGTTTATATTTCTCGACATGTTTCGAAGGCTTACACCTTCATCATCGGGAGAACGATATTAACTGATTTATTTAGGGTAATAAACGGTGATTAAAATAAATGTATAAAAACACATAGAAACAATAAAATAAGGTTGATTACATGCTACCACCCTTATAAATAAATTTAATTAGACCAAATTAATCAAACGACGGCCCCGTGAGGAGTTGGAGAAATCGACGTGCGTCATGACATGATGTATGAATGTCAAATAAAGTGTTCAAAACGTAGAGCACAATTAGTTCCAAAGATTGTCATAGATGGCGCTAGCAGGTGTCACAGCGTACTAACGAAGTACAGCGCCAAATTAAGCAAAAAGTATAGTGGAAGAAGTTGAGTTGTTTTAACAAGTTCTTTGTTCACGTGAAAATAAACCAGTGCGAGTATTTCATTTTTAACAGGAAGCGAGAGAAGTATGTCAGGAAATAACAGTGTGACGGGAAATTCTTTCTGCTTACTGCTTCGGGAAGACAGCGTGATGGTTAGTTACGTAGTTTTATAAAATTATATGAAAAGGTTTAATGTGTTAAGGTTCACTGATAGGCGTAAAAGGGGAAATTGAAAAAAAAGTCGTGCGTCATACAAAGTATTCCAAATTATTACCACGAAACCTTTTCGTCAAAACCACTTCTCTAGGGCAATTCCGTTAATTTTTTCCACCGCCGTTGATTGACTCGTTATACGTAATCGTTTAGATAATTTATTAGTGCAATCCCGAGGAGTCGCGCGGAAACCTATCCATTGATTAGAGTCGGCTGGCTCTTCGTGTTTACATCGGCCGGGGGTGGGGGCGGGAGATCGATTGGTCTGGGGTGGTGGTGGTCTCCATGGCAACGCGCCGGACCGAGGAAGGGGGCGGATAAGAAGGGAAGGCGCCGGCGGTGACGTCACAACCTGTTGCCACGCGGTTGCATTGCCCTCAGACCCGAAAATAACACGTAAGAATGAGAGAAAACTTAATAAATCAGCCCATTATCGCTTGAAGTTAATCTAATCAGCGATTCAAGCTTATTTTTACGTTAAAGTATTGGCCTATATCGAAGAAACTTTTTTAGGAACATCTTATTTTTCTTAGTGTAGGCTTTGTGGCCTGTTTCTTAAGAGGGATGGCTTCCTGCGTAGTCTACTCCCATCTTTTTGGTGGTTTGCCCGGGGGTCGTCTAACTTAGAATTGGCCATGCAACACAATGAGAGGAAATCTGCATGAATTCATTATTCTCTTTCAACCAATTTTAGAATGTTATTAGATATTTTATTTAATAAATTTGAGTTTTTAAATTTGTTGATAAAGACGTAAACTAATTTTGTATTTGTGGTATAAAATGTCGGTCAAAGCGAGACGTGGAATGAATGTGGAAAGAAAATATCGGAAGAAAATAATTAAATTTGATGTTTGTATTATACATAATGTATACCGAAGCACTTGCGTCAATGGTAGAACATTATTTCTAGATTGAGAAAACATAAAGATTCGCAACGGGAATCCGCCTACTATACCTCACAAGTGGCACAACTCCGGAAATACTTTAATATTTTGCTGAACCTGAAAATGAAGAGAAACCCCCGTAAAAGTTAAAGCGAAAAGTTCACAAATTTGACAGCGCTGTAGAAAGCGATGACGGATTAAATCTTAGATTTCCAGGAAGCTACGGACGAAAATTGACCTTGTCACAAAGAGCCCAGGGCTTAGCGTTTGTTCGTGCCTGTTTGGGTGAGTAAACTTCAATATGCGCCATTGTAAAAAATACGTATAGGAGCGGCAACGCACCAAAAGGTGTACGTATAATAAAGCAGTTACTAAATGCAATGAAAGGTGAAATTCACTTTTCAAATAGGGCGTCACGATTTAATGGAATGAATCCTGTCACCTGTTTCCCTCTGCGTTGTGGGCCGTCTACTGTCGCCGAGGAAAAAATCAATATTTCGCTCCGCGGGGGAGGGTTTGTACGGGAGTTTTTATTTTTATATTTTATTATACAAAGGTGAAATTTACATTCGGCCTGGTGAATGCTCGGCGCGGGTAGGCGCGCTGACTACCGTCGGGCAAAACAAAAACAAATTTGTAAACAAGCCCTTCTTTGTGTTAGTAATCCTTTGTTTACATCTGAACGAAATTATTAGCTTTTGCCATTAATTTGGGCGACAATCCCTTAAACAAAAAGATGACTTCAAAAACATAAACAGATTACACGGAGTATCACTAACGACGCCATTAATTCAACAATAAAACACCAGATGATTTCAAAACGAAATTTCAATCCAGAAGACATATTTTAAAATTGCTATTTATAAATTGGTTTCACGATCTGACAATTGAAATTGAGGACAATACAGTGTTCCAATCCTTCTTCCGGCTACTTTAATATATCATTTTTATAAGGATTGTGGCCGAGGCGCTTACAGGACTTATGACCTGTCATTGGTTGGGTTGAGCGATCGCTTTATGTTTAACAACATTCCCCACTCCGCCCTTTTTACGACCACCACGTCTGCCAATTTTTTGGAAGATGGATATATGCTAGAATTCTGCACCTATCTTCAGATTTTTTTAGTTCACTCTACACTAGCGTCATCTATTAAGAAGGGTATTTGTCTACAAGAATTTGTATACATTAAAATTTTTATTATTAAATTAATTAAAATACTGTTAATTATTGATAAACGTTAACACTGTGCGATTTCATAATGTTTCATTATTAAATACACTGTTTTAAAAGCGGAATAATACAACGGGATACAGCGCTGAGAAGAAGAGAAGAAATTAGAAATTTTAAAATCATTTTATGTTTGAGATGAATAAAAATAAATTCGAAATGTTACAAAATTGTCATAAAATACTATATATATAAACTTACTAAATTTCTTAGAAAAATACGCGAATCTAAGTATATAAGATGAACAAATTAAAAATATACAAAGTACCAGGATAATAACATTCACAAGAGTTTAATCAAAACGACAATCGTGGCAGAAAGGCAAGAGCTATGACTGCCACACAGAATGTCCTGGGTTGGATTCCCGGCGATGAAAGTGTCTGGTTTGGTGTAGAATTCACGTGACAATAAAATGGCGATAGATTAGCTACCTATCGCATATCATGAGATTCAATATAATATTATAGCTAAAACAAATTGTATTCAGTGCGTTCAAACGATCCATATACAAAAAATAATATACTTTGACAATTAAAAAAACATTGTTTAAACCACTTATTAATATAAAAAATAATAAAATACACGACATGTTTCGGAGGATACCTCCATCTTCAGGTGTAAAAATATAACAAAAACTAAACAAAGAAATATTAATAAAAAACGCATTTAAAATTCGATACAATAATTCAAGTTTAAAGATTAACCTGGGCTATTTGTTATAAGTAGGTATTAACAATTATTTTTAACAGTAAAATAATAAATTATATTAAATAATAATAATACATGCTGATAATATAATTTAGAAAAAACATACATTTGAAGAAACATAATTTATATAGAAATTAATAAATGATTAATTTGCATTTGATTGGAAATGGGAGCTTGGGAGATTAAATGTAGACAAAGTATTTAAGGAGAAAGGAGGAATCTGATTATTATTTATATTTTCACCCAAATGGAATTCCACAGTGTTAATGCCTTAACTTTCAAAAGTTTAAAAAAAAAATTCCATTAAAAAACACGTTCTACCGATGATGAAGGTATAAAACCTTTGAAACACTTCAAGAATAATAAATTCAAGAGTGGAAAAAGTGCTTTAATTTATTTTTAAAATGTCGAAATGAAATCTGTATAATTTAAAACCTAGATAGATTAGATATTGTATAAGCTACCGATGAAAAACGTGAAAGATTAAGAAATAAATTACGCAATTTCAAACAAGTTACACCCGCCCTGGCGCGGGGGTGGCGCCGACCCCCGCCCACCGCGCAACCCCTCGGTGGGGTCTTCTTGACATTTTTCATTGGGCAGTTAATATTCAGTCTCATTGCGGGCGTCAGAGTAATCGAGAGGCGGTTTGATTAATCGCCAACACCCCGGCGTATCCCGCTCCCATGCAGCTTGCGTATTTATTTGCCCGGCATCCGCTTCAGGGACACATATGCCTCCAGCAGAAATCTAGCGGCAAACGATTTATATTGAAAAATGCAATCAGGACGCTTCCATTAAACAATCAATCAACTATACAAATACCGTATAAAAAATAAAACTTATGAAAACTGTTTGAATCAGAGAATTGAAATAATAATTGCGTTTTAATGTTTGACTTTTAAAGCACTTATAAACTATTGCTGACGGTTTTGATAATATTCATATCTTTATCAGGGCGAATAATAAAGTTATCAAAATCAGGGCGAATAAAAAAATTATTTGAATCAGGGCGAATAAAAAAGTAATCTAAATCAGGGTGAATAATAAAGTAATATAAATCAGGCAAAATAATAAATAAATCAAACTCTAGGCGATTAATGAATAAATATTAATATATGTTAAACTAGGCGATAACACTGGAATAATCGAGGTAGGGGGAACGATATAAACTCACCACGAAGACACACGATATTAGCTCAATCTTACTCAGGGCGATCATTGAAATGCGTATTTTTACTTTATTGATTGTCCTAAACAGAAAAATTAGAAATTCTCCATAATTTTTCCCCAATGAGCATGACTCACCGTTCTAGCATTCTATTCGTCCTCGCGCACACACTCACTTTCTCCCCTCCAGTTTACATTTATTACTTCATATGTTGTTCTCTGATTTTATATTTAGTTTACTCACTCACCCTGACGAAGCTCCGGCGGGAGCGAAACCGGTTGGTGTTACCAAATAAAGTGGTTTTGATACAAATACTAATTATAATATTTAATAATGTCACACCACAAATTAAGTGCTTCTTACGAAAGTTAAGAAAAAATGTTATCAAGGGAATTTATTATGAATATTGTAAATAAAGGTATTGTTTTCCCGAATACATATGTATAAAATATACCTGCAAAGTCAGATCAGATCAGATCAGATAGCAAAAAATGGTAGAGGGACAATTCGCGACTATTTGATTCACAGATTTGCGTATCTAACCTCTCGTTTTCTCGTCTACCTCTAAATATAATCAATAGAGGTTGGGCTTTACATACGGGTTAACGTAAGGAGATATGGGGTATACGAGTATATACAAAACCCGTAAGCACAGTGGTGTGTTAGTTAATAGTTAACCATCCCAAATACAATGTTTTGTGCGTGGTTGGAAAAGGAGTAAGCAGTAATGTATAAGTTTTATTATATTTTATGGTAATGACATGTTTCACCATATTAACATTTTATAATGCCTTAGACATTTTCATTCTTATTAATTAAATTTACTACGTGAATTAGAATAAATATTTAAAAATTACTAAAGCCTGATTTTACACGGGATAAATTATAGTACAAAAGATAAACAATATTATTATTTACGATGATTTATACTACTCAAAGAGCGCATTAGGAAAAGACTGACTGGAAAAGATTAACAATAACATTTTTACGTATAACTTCTAGAACACTTACATTTTATTTTTTGTTCCTTGAACAATAGTGTAAAACTCCATATTAAATAATTAATACGAATAAAAACGTTAGTTTTCTCGAAGTTTTATTATATTTTATGGGAATGACATGTTTCGCCCATCTAATTTTTTCACATTTGATAATGCCTTAGAAGGGCGAAACATGTCATTCCGATAAAATATAATAAAACTTCTAGAAAACTAACTTTTTCATTCGTATTAATTACATACATGTTCATTCGTATAATTATTATTTATTATTATTATTTTGCTGAAAAAACTTCTTACATCATTACAGCGCGAGCCAAATCGATGAAAAGGGTGAAAAAAAAGAATTTTAAAAGGAAATATCCATAGAAACTTATGAAAGGAAAAGCCAGTTATTTGCTTGCTGCCTTTATCGTAAGGGTATTTACGAATTCGCCATAATTGCATCCAAAGAGGTCTATCTCTTTTGCAACCTCATTTAAAAGACGAGTCGCTTTCAATACAGGAGAACTTCGAATATGGACTTTAGTATCATTGCTTAAGAAACCATAAATATTTTGAATTTTATTTTATTTTATTATTTTATTATTTTTTATTATTGAGGGTAACAAACAGCAAGTACAGTATATAAATATAAACACACAGAGACAACAAGACAAGGCCAATTACATGCTACCACAAATATTATATAACAACTGATATAAGGTTAAATATATAAGAATAATAAAGTAACACTTTGATAAGTTAAAGAAAAAACTAGTAGTACTAGTAATAATGAATAATTAAAGATGAAATATAATTTTAAAATGTAAAAAAATAAAAAATAGAGTAACTAGTTTCATTCGCCCCGAAGGGTTGCTCCAACCATTTTTTTAAAAATCACTTTCATTAAGATGGAACACATCTTAATCTTTTATATGGTTTATATATGATATGACCCGTTTAAAAAAATGTACACAATAGATTTAAATATTTTTATTTATTATAACATCTATAATAAATAAAAATACTATGGTAAGAGAGAACATTTTAAATAAAATGATAAATATATAGATCAAAACATCTATAATTAGTTTTTTTTTTTCATTAAAATAAAAATAAAAGTTCAAAAGAAAAGCAAATTACTTAGGAGCACTTGGAAAGTTTAATTAAACTATCGTATGATGAAGACCATTCAAGTCTTAATGGGCTTTTGCTTTCTAGCTTTGAGACACAGGAATCACAATAAATAAGCTGTAGGATCCCATTCGTCATTCCTCAAGGAATTAGCGTGCTAATTTCGACAGCCATCATCTCTCGTTGAAATGTCAAAAATTAGCGCAAAGTTTCGGGTCATCAATTTGCCGAAATTACTCGCGATTCGGGATCGGGGATGATCCCAAGTTTTGCAACATCCGCGGGTCGGCCATTTGTGAAGCAAGAATTTTGAATAAATTAAGCTGTCATAAGCAGCGAAAGAAAAAAAATCACATCATTCGGAACCAAACTTAAACTTATATTTTTTAAGAAATCTGAGATTTGGACCATTCTCTCGAGATTACTCTTAAAATAAAGCGAGATTCATCTCAATGGGTGTTCAAATTCAAGAATTTTCACGCTGTCTTTGATCTGCTAGAATTAAGTAATTAATACGAATAAATATGTCTGTTTTCTAGAAGTTTTATTACATTTTATGCAAATGACATGTTTTTTTTAACCCTTATCGGACGCAAATGAAATGTGGCTCCATCGCCGAATGCTCAGAGTTCCCTGGAGAGACATGGTTACCAAAACCGAAGTCCTGAGGCGAGCTAGAGTTGACAGTGAACTGTTATCAACTATCAAGGTCCGAAAGATCTCACATCTGGGTCATATACTGCGTGGGGAAAAGTACCACCTTCTCCAACTGATATTGGATGATTGAGGGACGCCGAGGGCCCGGAAGGAGACAAATGTCCTGGCTGCGAAACATGAGGGAGTGGACCGGCATCCGAAGTGTGATGGAGCTGTTCTGAGTGGCACAGGACAGGGACAGGTTCGCCGAGGCAATCGCCAACGTTGGAGGGACCCGACAGGGCACTTGAAGACGAAGAAGGACGCAGGCAAGTATCTTTTGTATATATTATTCTATCAACATTAAATTTTAAAAAGGCACTGTATATGTTAATCGCTCCATTGGTAATATTCAACTGACAAAGTAATTACGCGCAGATTACACAGACAACAAGATTCAGCATGATTAATCATGTCACCTCATATGTGCCAACACAGAGAGTGCTGACAAAGTTCTGTTGTCACGTCGGAGGTGACTTACGTCCGTTAAGGGTAAACTGTTTAATTAAAAAAAAACTGTAATAATATGACAATATTTTATTATACAATTTTTGAGAATGTCGCGACAGCTGTTGCGCTAGCCGATGTTAGCATCATCAGTTGTAACAAACAACTTGTTGAGTTATTTGTAGCGCCTGATGATGTCAACATTGACGAAACATCTGTCGCAACATTCTCATGGTGTATCAAGGTGTATAGTAAAAAATGTGATATTATAATGATTAAAGTGTTTCGGTCAAAACAATGCACTATATAATGACATGTTTGGCTTTGCTGATGTATTATGAAATATTTGATTTATCATGACATTTGATGATGCCTTAGCAAGCCGAAGTAAGACCTCTGGTAAGGCCTTAACAGCGTGAAATGGATACCGTGCTGATAGCCGGGCAAAATAAAAGAGGCTAAAGCTCTTTAAAAGTTGTACGGCTATGTGTATTAAGTAAATAAGTAGACGAACTTCCAATAATTCAGGTTCAATATTCTGAATACGTGACAATAAAAATAACTGACTGAACCAAAATCTAAAGTATTTTTTATAACTGAAAAATTTGTTGGTCTAAAAGTTCAACGTGGAAACAAAAAGAATGGAAAGAATTTCTGCCGGAGATTTTAATATTCAAAGTTGGTCAATGAGTCAGGTAGGAATGCTAATTATTTTAATCCGATTCGTAAACAGAAAAATAAGAAAGCAACCGTATAATTAATAATGGTGGAGGCAAAAGTAATAATGGACGTGGAATAAAAAAATAAAATAGCGACGCTTTTGGGGGTGGTTTGGGGCGGGGATGGGGCGCGGGGGTATGCGCTTGGTTCCCGGTGGGAAAAGATTTTCATTGGAAAGTTAAACAGTCCCGGGCCAACTTTCAGTACTTTTCCCGCCAAGGGTGTATATTAAATTCGGCGCGCTGTTTTCCAGCGGGCCGACGCGGAAAATGGAGAAAAACACACACCGCCCATTCGGCGAATACCCCCGTAACAGAAAAGTTTCGCCCGGGCCGATATTAATTGCTCAATGCGAACGATTCTCGCAGAGCTTTCAAATTAAAATAATGAGCAATTACGAAAAAGTTTGCCGCCCTTTTTGAATCAAAGAAAAACGTTTGATTCCATTGAAACGCAAGTCATTCATAATTACGATTTTTTTTATGAATTAAAACACTGTTTTTTCCACTTTTGAGTTTATTTTTCTCGACATGTTTCGAAGGCTTTTAAAGAGTTTTATATCGTTCTCTTGATGATGAAGGTGTAAGGTTCGAAATATGCCGAGAAAAATAAACTCAAGAGTGGAGAAAACAGAAAAAAAACAAGGGGCTGTTAAGATTTAAATTTTTTTAAATCTGTTCTAGACCCATAATGACTTACGGAATCGAAGCAAGAGCAGACACTTTCAGAACCAAACATCTCATAAAAGTAGCAGAAATAAAAACATTGCGACCTATCGTGGGGAGAACCCTATGAAGGATACCCTATGAAATAATCCTACAAAATTAATGGCACAGTGAGATGTCAGATGGCAATAGGCAGAGAAGACGATTCTGGAGGGACCATGTGGAGGTTGGTCGTCTTTATCCCAGAAAGAAAGTTGATATCCCGCATAAACAGATCGTAAGATCTAAAAAAGAAGAAATGAAGAAGAAAATCTGTTCCGTTGTTTAAAT
This sequence comes from Lepidostoma basale, assembly GCA_022606425.2. Taxonomy (NCBI): domain Eukaryota; kingdom Metazoa; phylum Arthropoda; class Insecta; order Trichoptera; family Lepidostomatidae; genus Lepidostoma; species Lepidostoma basale. Next base: position 957,947 of record JAHDVF020001001.1, on the reverse strand, counting down.
AAAAAAATCTTTACGTTTGAATTTTAGTTAAGACTTAAAACTTTCCTAGGCTGTAAAATCTCAATCAGGAATGTTAACACGGTAAAAGGGCTTTTAGGAATACGTCGTACCCTGCCTAGGTGCGGCATGAAGGTGATAAAATTCGTCGTAGACCGAGACGTGAACAGTACGAACGAGTTTAAAATGGCTTTCTCCTTCGTTTGTTGAGTTTGTGCCCAGGGCCGATTACCGCGTAGGGGGCGTATGGAATCACAGAAAAAAGCTAAGGCTGCGGCCACACTCGTTTGATGACTCGCATGCTGTCTGTCCGAAAATGACAGTAACAGATTTTACAGCGTTATCAAATATTTTATTTGAATATGTCATGCCATTGATTAAGGTATAATATTTGCTTTAATTTATGAATTATTCAACTAAAGAAAAATGCACTAATGATTTGTAATTACAAAGATAATGGTAAAAAAATATTAACTAAAAAGATGTAAAACTCCATATTAAATTATTAATATTTATGAAAAAACGATGTTTTCAAGGACATTAGAAGGGCGAAATATGTCATACATAAACATTACAATAAAACTCCTTGAAAACTATCGTTTTTTCATACATATTAATCATATAAACTTATTGTTTTTAAATCGAATATTTCTTTAGTTTCCATTGAGTAAAATTTTGTAATTATTATACTTACGCATAATCATTTGGAAGTTTTTGAAAATTTTACGAATCGTAAAATAAAGGTTAACTCGATTTGTAAATAAATGTGAGTTTATATTTTTATCCATTAACTAGTGATTACAGATCGTGAGTATTCCTTTACTTTAATTGATTAGTTCATAAATTAAAGTAAATGTAAAAGCTAAATCAATAGCGTGACATTTTCACATAAAATAATTTGGTACCACTGTCAAATCAGTATCCGTCATTTTCGGACAGACATCACCAACCGAAACGCTTCAGTGTGACCGTACCTTAAGAGAAATAAAGGCGAAGACAAAAAAACAACCACCGAGTTTCACACAGAGGGTTGATATCGATGAAACGCTGTAAATTGTGTATCCGAAGCTACCTGGAAACGTTAATAATTTTAGAAATACCAGCAGAACGGGAGATTGAATGAATAGATTTACACTCAGAAAGGCGGCTGTTTACAAGAAAATGAAATCGGAATTTCAGGCCTAATCTTCTAAAAGCCGAAGCAAATGAATAGTGCATTTTGCGAATTGGCAATATGAACCCGATATTATTATCGAGAGTTACAAAATAAGACAATTAAAAATTGGCAAATATTTGTTCAAAAATACAAATGATCTTTACTATTTGAATTCGTTATGACTTTAAAATCAGTGTACTAGTAAATAAAAATTGTCTATTGTTTTGGACGAAATCCTATGATACTTCAACATTATTAACTGTTAAAATTTAGACGCTGTTATGGTATCACATTTTTTTTATAAATTTTCACGACAGCTGTTAGGCCAACCAATGTTGGCATTATCAGATGTAACAATATTTTTTGATTTTAGATAAACTTAAGGCGTTAACACCGTGCAATTCCATGTTGACGAATTTTTTATGAATTAAAAACAGTTTTTTCCACTTTTGAGTTCATATTTCTCGACATGTTTCGAAGGCGAACCTTCATCATCGGGAGAACGATATAAACTTATAAACTAACAGTTTATATCGTTCTCCCGATGATGAAGGTGTAAGCCTTCGAAACATGTCGAGAAAAATAAACTCAAAAGTGGAAAAAACAGTGATTTAAGATTTTGTTGGTTGATTTAATAAAAAATAAATAAAAATTGTGATACAATAACAGCGATTAAATTTTAACAGTTAGTAATGCAAATTTAAAAATAATTATTAAACCAAATAATCGTTTTGCGCCCCGTAAATTATTATTAGAAATTTGAGTATAATCATTTTGATGGAATCGGACAGTAATAAACAGAATACTTATCAAAATAAATAGTTCTTGATCAGATGTTAAATACACGTTATTTAAACAAAAAAAATATCGACATAAGGAGCTCAAACAAAGGAGTATTTAGTACAGTGGCAACACAGATAAAGAAATAAACTAAATAGTAAACAAAGGCGTAATTCCATCCGAGTATCTGATAAGTTGATCTAAAGCAGACAGTGCGATAAAACCACCGTTCAGCACTGTTTCTGTGGCAGTTTTACGCCCCGGTTTGATGGCGGGTGCGCCCTGATGGATCACCCTTTCCCGTACGCCCGCGTTAGCACAAAGCCTCTAAAACCCCCGCAATTGTAATGGTGTTCTCGTGACAGAGACATTGACGCATCAGGGAGTCTGCGTGTTTTTATAGGAGACACCTCGGTGCGTGTCGAGTCCCTGAACTAACGGATACCGCGGGCCATTACACGAAGGACTCGACACTATTAACTGTTATATTCGTTTACGGGATTAGGCCCCGTTTTCACACTCCTTTGCGAATAAACGTTTGTTTTCTAGAAGTTTTATTATATTATATATTAGCTGTAGCGCAGTCTGGTTAGATGGAAAATATTTCTAAATGATGGTTCAATGTTTCCCAGGCACATAAGGCTACTCTCTTCATACTCAGTTCTGAACCCAGGTCCAACCGGTTCACACCCAAGGCCACTCCTTGACACTGTCTTTCGGTCTCCACCCAAGACGTCAGCCGATGTCTAAGGCCACCCTCAACCCTTTCACACTTCTCTCTACCCAGGTATTTAGGTCTAAATCCCAGATCCATCCGACCACATCCTCTAAATAACCCTCCTCTCACCATCCAACAATATCCAACGTCCAAGAAAGAAATTTCTAACATGTGGGCGAAGAATAGCTTCTGTGCTAGAACTCCCGATAAGATGATATCCAAAGTAAAAACACACGCGAATTCGAATACAACGTTGTGTCAAAATACCAAAGAAATCAGGAATAACTTTCGGAAATTAAAGATTAAGAACAACCGTCATTTATATTTTTATTTATATTATATACAATACATAGATAAAAACATGTGCGTAGTCGAATCCAATATTGTGTCAAAATTTCAAAGCAATCCGTGCATAACAGACGTGCAACAAGACAACAATAATAAGAAAAATATAAGTATATATTTATTAAGAGATTCCCATGCAATATACTCGTAGAGGATATTGTGAGATTGAGTATGCGGAAAAGACGATTCAGAGAGGATGGACTCAGTGAGGATTCTGAGGATAATGCACGAGACTCCAGAGGGGCGTCTTCTACCATGAAAGAGATTAATGCATGGAGTAAGTCGGACGTCATCACCACAGGATCAAAACATGTCAGAACAGATCGCAAGATCTTTTTAATGAAAAAGAAGAGTTGAGTTAATTTTTAAATGTTTAAAAACGTGAAAATGTTTATAAAACCGGCCTCATATAAAGCGCGCCGAGACAGAAAAAAGCCATCCTAAAGCTCTGATTATTTACAATTAAGATTACAGGGGACGATCCGCAAGGTCGTCGGACAAAGACGCACTGACGGTTTCAATTTAACTGAGATAAAATCTAATCCTTTACTTGGTGTTGACTCACGAAGTCCACAAGTAACAAGTGAAGTACTTAGCAAGACAACGGTTCTAGATAAAAGCTCAATAAACGTGTTTTTTTTTGCGATAAGCATCACGGAAATCCGGTGAAAGGAAACAAATATCAATTTGCGAAGTGATGGATAGGGTAGAAATTATGGCCACCTTAATACCTTTTTTTTAAAGACTAAACTAACTAACTAACCATCACGCCGTTTCCCCGAAAGGGTAGACAGAAAGAATGGACTGCAATACTTTAATCGATGCTGCACTCCATCCTTCTCTTTTCGCCAACGCGAGAGACGCGGTGTGATGGGTTGCGAACCTCATCGCCACCAATAGACATCTCCCGCGCACATTTCGATCATTCAACGTCTACATAATAAATCTAAAACAAATTATATAAAATACAATGATATAAAATAAAAGAACACATAAAAATAATTTAACACATAATGTTCTTTTAGATGGTGCACTTGTCGTCAACTGGACGATCCGGACATTTGTGTTTATTAATTTTTTTATTCCACTGTTTTCATTTTAATTAGGCACTTAAAACAATCCAACACCAGCAAAAACTTGAAAATTTGATTGAAGAATTTATTCAAATTGTCATTGGAACAAATGAAAAATTTATTTTTACACATGTCAGAATTATTTTTTAAAGACTATTTGAAAAAAAATAGCTTATTATTATGAAGAAGGAATCTGGTCGTGTCCAGGTTTGAACAGTAGTCTCTTGGATCAGGAGCCAAGCGATCTATCCCCTAGACCCGACCCGAATTTTTTTTATTATATTATTATTAATATTATATTTAATTATATATATGATATTTAATATTAATATTTCTTCAATATTCTTTTAAAGTTCTTGCTGGTGTTGGTTGGTTTTAAGTGCCTAATTACTGCCAAATAAAAAAAAGTGGATACGTGGAACATTAATTAAATCATATAACAGCTAATTTAAAAAAAACGGCGGATACGTGTAACATAAATTAAATAAACACAAAAGTCCGGATCGTCCATGTCAACATGTGCAACATCAGAAAAACATTATGTGTTATTACATTATGTGCTAAATTTAAAAAACGGTGGATTCGTGGAACATAAATTAAATAGATAAATGTGCACCATCTAAAAATAACATTTGGTATTAAATTGTTTTTATTTTTGTTATTTTATTTTATATCATTGTATTTTATATTATTTGTTTTAGATTTATTTTGTGGATGTTGGAAGATCGAAGTGTGCGCGGGAGATGCCTATTGGTGGCGATGAGGTTCGCAACCCATCACACCGCGTCTCCCGCGGGGCGAAAAGAGAAGGATGGAGTGCCGCATCGGTTAAAGTGTGACAGTCCATTCTTTTTGCCTACCCTTTCGGGGAGACGGCGTGATGGTTAGTTAGTTAGTTTAATATGATTTTGTTAAATAGCTCTTTTAAATAATTGCATCTTAAGCCAAATCGATTCTCATTACATTAATTGCCATTACATTGATTCTCATGACATAAAAAATTGTCACTTTATTGTCACGTGAATTCTACACCAGATCAAATACAGTGTGAGAATCACCATGCTTTTTGCCAGTTCCAATTCATTCACATAGCTTATAATTTTTTTTATAACCATTCTTCTCTCTGCCATTCTTTCCATACGTCTAAACCATCTACATATGTATTTTTTTATTTTACTTAGTATACAATCCTTACATTCCTTTCATATTTCGTCATTCGGTATTCTATCATGCATCGTTTTCCGCACATTTTATCTTAGTGATTTTAATTATTAAATAAAACGATATTATTAAATAATCGAAATAATGACAAAACTGGAAGTAGTTATTAACAAATCACCGCATTGCATTTGTTTGAATTATTATTTGAAAAAACTTCAACCGATAGATTTCAATAAAACATTTTGATTCACTTCTATACATAAGGGTGGAAAGAGGAAGCGAGGTAGACCTAGAGCTACCTGGAGAAAAACCCTGCAAGACGAGGTTAAAGCAGCAGGCATCTCATGGGATAATGTAAGGAATTAGGCGTGCGATAGAGTCGGGTGGAGAAGGTTTCTAGAAGGCTTATGCACCACGGAGGTGTGACAGGACAAGAATAAAAAGAAGAAGAATACAAAGAACTTTATTGTGTATAAAAAATGAAAATCTTATGCGTTATAAATGGACCAATACGAGAAGGCGGCACGTGAGGAATATGTTACAATACTAAGCAGTACAATTTGTATCATGGCGCCAGTGAAGTCTATTAGATTAACTCGATATTCTACGCCTTTTGGTCACGCACGGGTATTAGGGAAATTCCTTCTACGAACAGCTTTTCATATTGAACAAATAATATTTTTTCCGTAACGAGACTAATAGAAAATTGACTAAGCACATTTATACGGATAATTAACTCATCACAAATAAATATATAAAATGAATAATAAAACTTTAATACGCACTCAGTGTAGATAAGGATGTTCATAAAAAGACCATCATTAAAAAACACGCTGAATTCCGTTTAACATATCGTACCTCCAGTGGTAAACTGGCTCAATCCAAAATTCATGTTTTTTTGGGAAATGAAGAAAACGTGTTTCAGTCCTCGACAGTTTTTGGTAAATCACACTATAACTTTATGAAATGAAAAGCTAAGCTTTTCTAGCCTTATTGGGGTAGTTTTTGATTTACTGGGTGATAGAGCGCGCTTTTTTTTAGTCATTCTGTATACTTAAGTCAATTGACCAAAATTTTGGAATGAGCCGGTTTACGACTGGAGGTGCGATATATGGTTTAGAAAACAGCGTCCAGAAAAACAGATATGCGGGTTTAAGTCCGGTCGCAAAAAATTAATTATTATTTGATTACATGCAACATTATATTTATGTAATTAATGAAGATGCAAGCGTCTGTTTTTTAGAAGTTTTATAATAATTTATGTGAATGACATATTTCGCTTGTCTAAAGCATGCTTTGCTGGAATGTGTGGCCCTAAAAATATCGTAATGCGCCATGTTGCAACAATACTAGCAACACTACTACCAAGTCCAAATCTCTAGCGTCCTCGAGTGGTCTCTCAGGCCCCGTGAACCCCGGGCAATGTGACCACTGTCATAGCAGATAGAGAGAGGGCGAATGGCGAGTTTCCAGTGCCATAAAACTGGATTCTTCCAGCTAAGGGTAGGAAACCCCTACAGAAAATCCTCTCGTCAGAAGGCAAGGGAACACGACTCTGGGCTAACTCCCCAGGACATCACTATGAACTGTCTGGAACAGGACAGAGAGGCCTACGCCAGGGTGATAGCCGACATCGGGGGGACCTGATATGGCACCACAAGGTGAAGAAGGCATTATTATACGAGTATACCTTAGACAGGCTAAACATGTCATTCACATAAATTATTATAAAACTTCTAATAAACATATAGTAAACATTCATTCGTATTATTTTTTTAGTATGGAGATTTATAACATGGAGATGTTAAAAAAACAATCAATTTTATATTTGTTTTTTTAACCTCCAAAAGTTATAGGATTGAAATAAAACAGCTAACTAACTAACCATCACGCCATTTCCCCGGAGGGGCAGGCAGAGATGATGGATCGCCACAATGTTTTGTCCTGGCATACCTCTCGGGCTTCCTCTACATTCATACATCGAACCATGGAAGTACGTCGATTATTACGACTTCGAATGTCACCGCTTTTTAGTAATTGATTAATTTGGTCTTGCCATGTTTTCCTCGGTCGTCCTGGGCTTCTTTTTCCACTCACGCTGCTTCACATTATATCACATTATATATTTATTAATTACATAAATAAAATAATATTTTTGGAAATCATAAGGCAGTCACACTGTGAAATTCTGTAAAAATGATTTATTGTGTGCTCAGAGTCATTAAAATCATCCATCAAAATAATATTCTGTATATAATTCAAGACGACTTTCAAAACAAAATTTGGTATATTTGAAAAGAAAAACCTTTTTGGTTCATTATGAAACTAATAGTGAAAGTTTTATTTAACAGTGTTAGAATTTGTATAAAAAATCGAATGTTAGCTAGAGCTTTAAAGCTCGGTTCGTGTTCAGAAACTTTTTTGAACTTTGAAAAATTTAGTGTTTTTTCTCTGTGTAAGATTTAATTATTTTTTGCTCGGCGGTTCCATTCATTTTCATTAGGTTTAATATAAGAAAATTACCCTTTTAGTCACGAGCGAAGGATTTGTGTATAAATAAACAAATCTCACATAAAAGGGGAGGTAAATTTAATACCGCACTGAAATAATAATAAATAATAGAATGTCTTTATAAACAGAATTGTTATGTTTGCGAACAGCCCCGAAAGGCGAGAGCTGTAATCTTGGCGGGGGTAAACAAAGGAAAATTGACAAAGCCTCCGCATTGTCACTCGCATGCGTGTGCGCGTGTGCCGCGTGGGTGTGAAGGTGCACGTGGTAAAGGGGTAGTTAACACATTGCGTGCGGGAAACGTTAAAGTCCTGACTAACTAACCGACCACAAGACGATGTGTGGTAAATCTGTATATAATAGAGTGTCAAATGCATGTATAATAAGTGAATGCGGTGCGAATGAAATTGTTATGAACAAAATAATGAAAGGGTCGTTAAGATGGTTTGGACACATGGAAAGAATGAGTGAAGAGATAATGGTGGAGAAGGTATATGTAAACGACATTATATTTATGTAATTAATAAAAATGAAGTTGTCATCACTTAAAGTTGTCATCGCAAACAAAAGCGTATCCAACAAAGCTAGAATGGCAGTGCTCAATGGTGTTCTTCTACCGACCCTTATTTATGGAAGCGAAGCATGGAACTGGCAAAATAAGGATGAAATTAGAATAAATGCAGTAGAAATGAGATCTCTTAGACGATTGTGTGGATACTCTGGGTATGATAGAGTGTCGAATGAAAATATAAGAAGCGAATGGGGTGCGAATGATGGTGTTATGAACAAAGTAATGAAAGGGTCTTAAGATGGTTGAGACACATAGAAAGAATGAATGAAAAGAGAATGGTGAAGAAGTCATATGTAAACGACGTGAATGGTAAAAAAATTATATGTTAACGATGGAACCAGAAATTGAAGAAGACCGAGGAAAACGTGGCACAATCAAATCAATCAAATATTGAATGTCGGTCACGTGAGGAGTCGGAGAAATCGACGTGCGAGCATGACAAGATGTATGAATGTAGAGGAATCCAGAGAAGTATGTCAGGATAGAACAGCGTGGCGGCGTGATGGTTAGTTAGTTGGTTAATTAATTGTAAAAGTTAGTTAGTAAGCAAAACTAACTTTACCATTTTGGTAATGAACAAGTATATGATAATTTTCGATTTTATACACGACATCTATAGTACAATTTAATCTTGTCAATGCCTTCGCTTGCTAGCGTTACAAAACACCCGCATACAAAGTGTTAACATGGCGCCGACCGTTCCTACCCCGCATGTTAACCATTAAGGGTCGCATTGGGATGTAGGTACTTGTTCATACGTTATCATATGGTGTTTAAAAATTCATTGATTGCAATATAATTGGTAATATTTCATGAAATAATTCAATGTTGAACCATAAACACGTCAGCAACAGCTAGACCCCTGTTTATTCTTTTCATTATCTTCTTCTTCTTCTTCCTTGTTGTAGACCTATGTGGTCTGTTCTCCAGAGTGTTGCTCCTCCTGTGAGGTAGACTCCCAGCTGTCCTTCCAGCTCTTAGGAGGTATTCCACGAGGAAGAGTCTCATGAGGCTGATGCAATATAGAGGAGTCTGGTGGTGTCTATTATTTTAACGTGACTGATACGGGTCCCTTTTTCGCTGTCTGCTCCATCTTATAATATCCTCAACCTCACATATCTCTCTTATTCTGGTCATCCTCATAAGTTTTAAGGTATTCCTTTTGATTATAAGAATAATGTGTGGTAGAACGATATACGACAGACAGGTATTATGAACAATATTATGAAAGGATCGCTGCGTTGGTTCGGACATATGGAACGCATGAATGGAGAAAGAATGGTTAAGAAAGTATACGTTAATGATGTAAATGGGGTACGGGTCGAGGCAGACCAAGGAAAACATGGCATGACCAAATTAATCAAATGTTAAAGGTTGGTCATGTTAGAAGTCGGAGGAATCGACGTGCGTGTATGACTCGTTGTATGATTGTGGAGGAATCTAGAGAGGTTTGCCAGGATAGAGTAGTGTGGCGGTCCATTCTCTCTGCCTACCCCTGCGGAGAAACCTCGTGATGGTTTGTTGTTTTTGTTGTGTGTTTAAATTAAATTATTTCAACTGTTTTTATAAAATTACTATACTACCAAATTAATCAAAAACTGAAAGGCGGAAAAGTCGGCGAGCGTGCATGTACGATATAAAGAGGTATGTCAGGACAGAACAGTATGGCGGTCCACACTCTCTGCTTACTTCCCCAGAGAAACGGCGTGATAACTTAGTTAGTTAGTTAGTTAAAATTAAATGGTTGGCGAATTGAATTCAAATAATCGGTTCGTAACTTTAGGAATACCCTGTTATTTATGAGTTCAACGGCTCGCGTGTGAACTACAATATTGTTTATGTATGTAGATTACTATGAATAGCAGAAGAAAATATGGCTTATTTACATATTAAATTTATAAAATTTGCATCGCTAAACTCAAGTGGCAAAATTATACGAAGATTTTATTCTAGAATGCGAAGATATTGAGAATAATTATGAAAGCAAATTGAAATTTTTATGTATCTAGTTCTATTTTTAAAATCTATTTATAGTTACCTAGTTTAAACAGTCGGGACTGAAATATAAGAGAAATAAAATAAACACAAAATACGCAATTAAAACAATAGAAAACGTTATCTAGAAGTTTTATTATATATGTTTTGAAATGAAATGTTTTAATAGGCACGGTATAGAAATTATCCCAAAGCATAATTTGATAATGCCTTAGCAAGGCAAAACATGTCAATCTTGAAAAATATAAATCTTTCAGAAAACATACGTTTTAATTCGCATTTAATTTTTTATATGGAGTATTACAACATCATTATTCAAGAAACAGTAAAAATACATATAATTAAATACATAAAATACATATATTTCTGATTTGATTTTTTTTTAGATATAATTTAATACACCTATTATATTATGTTTTTAAACTAATTATTTTTATTTGAATGAAGTAAGAATGATAATAATTTTAAGAGGTAGACTGTAACCGAGGAAAACGTGGCACGATTCCATCAATCAAATGTCGGCCACGGAAAGAGTCGGAAAATCGACGTGCAAGCATGACACGGTGTTTAAATGTTGAGGAATTTATAGTGTCATGAAATAATGATGTAGCAGTCTATTATGTCAGCCTATCTCTTAGTGAGAGACAGCGTGATCTTTAATTAGTTATTTATTATTATTATTTTGATGACTTATATTTTAAGTGCACCGTTTTGTAAAATCAATTACTCCAAGGGCGCACTAGGAAAAGACTGATCGAACAGTGCAATCCTTAGAAGTTTCTTTAATGTAACTTCATATCCTCATACTTAATACTAATTAGTGAAATAGTCCATTGTTTTGGCCGAAACACTATGACACTTCAACAATATTACTGTTAAAATTTAAAACACTGCTATAATATCACAATTTATTTTTGTTCAACGAGAGTGTCCCAACATCGGTTGGCGAAACAGCTATCTATAAACAATAAACTAAGTTTATTGTAACATCTGATGATGCAAACATCGGTTGGAGAAACAGCTGTCGCGACACTTTCAGTGATCAAAAATAATTGTGATATTATAACAATGTTATAAATTATAACAGTACTAATTAGTTATTATAATAATTAAAAAACTAGGCAGTTTATTATAGCTTAGAAGTTTTAATAAATTAGAACCGACAGGTAAACTTAAAAAGCTTCTACCAAAATCTAAAATAGCAATCCACGAGAGCTTAACGGTATGACACAGCTTCCATGGGGAGGAGGAAAGTGTATTACATGAAAAATTCATAGCCCATAATAATTTACAACTGGCCTATTTAAAAAAAATACCATCCAACCTCGGAAAATATTATTTTTCCTTAGTGAGAATTTTTATACACGAATGTTTAACATAACAATTTTATCGCGATAGGGGATGGTTAAAATAATAATAGTATTATGGTATATCTATACTCCCTTGCATGGCAGAGTTTTATATTCTCGTAAAAGAGTTTATTTCTACATTGTCTTTAATCCTATTATGTTGTAGGAAGGTTCGTAAAATTTTGTTCTCTGTCCGAAGAATAAGAAGAGGAGGGGAAAATCTGAAGCAATGATGCCGAAAACATGTCAAGGTAACGTGAAGTATACATTATCCAAGGTTTTTATTTATTTAGTAATATCGTGAGAGGTCTCTCAATATCTGTACCCCAATATTTATTACATTCATAAATCTAAATCTATTAAACAGTTATTTTATTTCAATAATTGTTTCTTATACTTAGGAACATTGAAAAACTTTGTTTAATCCACTATTTAATAAAAAATATTAAAAAACACGACATGTTTCGGAGGATACCTCCATCTTCAGGTGTAAAAATATAATAAAAACTAATAAAAACTCATTTAAAATTAGATACAATAATTCAAATTTAAAAATTGACCTGTACTATTTGTTATAAGTAGGTAACATCAATCATTTTTAACAGTAAGGACCAATAAAAATATTAAATAACAATAATACATGATGATAATATAAAAAAATATTGTAATTTAGAAAAAACATACATTTGAAAAGACATAATTTATGGAGAAATTAATAAAGGATTAATTTGCATTTGATTGGGAATGGGAGCTTGGGAGATTAATACAACATTCCCCATTCCGCCCTTCTTACGACCACCACGTCTGACAAATTTTTGAAAGATGTATATATGCTAATATGTTGTAACAATTTTGCATCTTCGGCTCTATTGAAAAAAAATTAATAGTTAAAAATGACTAACCCGCAATGGGTTAAATCCAGTATTTGTCTACAAGTATTTGTATACATTCAAAATGTTGAAAGTTAATATATGTCATTCCCATAAAATATAATTAAACTTCTAGAAAACAGGCGTTTTCATTCGTATTAATTATTTAAAATGGAGATTTAAACCATTGTTCAAGAAACAATAAATAACATGATGAAACAAACAATGTTTAGTTGTGTATTTTTCGATATAATTTAAGGGATAAAAAGTTTTACAATTCGCGTGGTTCTATCCTCATTCACAACTATTGACTAGGAATTGTCGTGAGCGCTTAGGAGGACCCTTGGAAGACACTGCAAATTGAATCAAATTAGCGGTCTCCGTTCACGTTGAGCACCGGCAGTAGACGTTACGGTACGGGCATAAGTTCACTCCATTACCTCGTCCCGATAGACTAATGGCGCTTCGCTCACCCTCCACACTTCCTACGCTACCGTCCCAGACATCCTGCGTACTGATAGGGATATTCTTCGAAAACTCGTCTACTTCCAGCAAAACCAATCGCGTGCGATGTTTATTCTTCAATATAAAATATATTCACTAATCTAAAAAAGAACAGCAAACGGATATTAAAAAATAATAATAATGTGGGTTTGAATGAATTATGTCAAAATGATGTTTCGAATTATAATTGAAAAATGAAACTGTTTTATAAATACGAATACGAAAATACCATATATTTATACATGTAAAAAAAATTTAAAAAATGAAAACGGTTTGTTAACGATTTTTTCGGCGTTGATTAAATTAAACAGAAAATGCGAAGAATTGTCGGGTAAAGAATTGTTAGGCGAAGAATCAACCTATTTTAATGTTGTCGTTGAATTTGGACATCTTTGGTCATTATATGTAAAAATGAAACTGTTTTATAAATACGAAAATACTGCGAAAATACCATATATTGTACATGTAAAAATATCAAAAAGAAAATTTAAAACGGTTTGTTAACGATTTTTTCGGGGTTGATTAGATGAAACAGAAAATGCGAAGAATTGTCAGGTAAAGAATTGTTAGGCGAAGAATCAACCTCTTTCAACGATGGCGTTGAATTTGGACATCTTCGGTCATTATGTCTCCCGTATGTCTCCCGGTGATAACAATTTTTAAATATAATACTTGATAAATATTTTAAGTGAAATTTCAATTTAAAATATTAAATAAATTTAATATCTGAATATAATATTATATACGTATATAAATTTAATATCGTAACATAATCTTATCAGTTTACTTTCAGTTGAGTAAAGTTTATTATAAATAATGATTACATAAACGATGTTTTTTTAATAACTACTTCCACGGTGTCTTTATTTTGGCTGGAATGGCCAGTCTGTCGATGCCACCCAGCCTGGCGAGACCAATTCCGGTCGTAATAAATACAACAGTGTAAGTAGTTATTAAAAAACATCGTTTTAATTGATTATTATTTAATAATTTAACGATTGACAAATTTGTGAAAAAAATCTTTAAATTCGTAGAATTGCTAGGGGAAAAATTGTCAGGCGAAGAATCGGTCTCTATCAATGTCGGAGTTGAATTTGGATACCATCTTGAAGTCTGGTCGGAATATGTCTCCTCGCGGTTATAACCCCCGCATCCGAAACCCTTCCGCCATCCCCCCCACCCCTGGCGGGTAAACATCACTTCGGGGGTAATTGATTCTACAGAAATTTAAGCGGAATTCGATTCCGACGATAAATACGCGCGAACCTCGTTTTATCACGTACGTCACCTGCAAATTAAAAGTAAATACAGCATCGCTGATAGAAATACTATTGGATTTTTAACCCTCTCGTGTGGGTATATTTATATAAACAAGCAGTTAGATTACCTCTTTAATGTCCTAACTGCAAAAATAAAAACACTTTATATTTATTTTTTTCCACTTAGAATAACACTTTGTATTTTATTTTGCATTTGAATTTTTTTTTTTGTGTAATCGTCATGCGCGTAAAAATAAAACGACAATTTCACTAGAATATTAGAAATATTTATCCATCAAAATGGAGTGATAAGTGGTAAATATTATCTGAGATCATGGAAAAAGGAGAGAAAAAGGAAACTAAGAGACAACGACATACCCAATACTTATATTAAATGGAACTAGAAATAAGGAAAACCGAGGAAAACGTGGCATGATCATGGAACTGGCAAAATAAAGATGAAAGTAGAATAAATGCAGTAGAAATGAAATCTTTTAGACGAATGTGTGGATACTCTGTGTGCGATAGAGTGTCGAATGAAAATATACGAAGTGAATGCGGTGCGAATGATTGTGCTATGAAAAAAACAATGAAAGGATCATTAAGATGGTTTGGACATATGGAAAGAATGAATGAAGAAAGAATGGTAAAAAAATTATATGTTAACGATGTAAATGGAACCAGAAATAGAGGAAGACCGAGGAAAACGTGGCATGATCAAATAAATCAAATATTGAATGTCGGCCACGTGAGGAGTCAGAGAAATCGATGCGCATGCATGACATGATGTATGAATGTTGAGGAAGCTAGATAAATATGTCAGGAAAGAAAATTGTGGCAGTCCATTTTTTCTGCGTACCCCCTTCGGGGAGACCGTCCTAAAATAAATTAAGTTCTTCAAACGAAAAAAAAAACACTTACAGCTAGTATGTATTAAAATATTTTGCAGATGATTTCAAAGTTAAATTGAAAACTAATGATAAAAAGATTTAATAAACGATGGTGTAAATATTTCACGTTGAACGATTTTTTTTGCAATAAATTTGAAATGTGATAATTAAAATGTAACTTAGCTAAATTAAAAAAGGGACCCTTTTGTAGGGTGTTCGTTGAATTGTATTTTCGTTCCGGGTAAATACCGTGGTAACGATGTGCCTATTTGTCACAATCCTAATTTACATTCGTGAAAATCGATAATATTCACAGATAAAACGGCACTCGAAAGATAGCGCGGAGTACTGTTTAGATAACGTAGCTGAACTGCTTCCTGGTCCCACTACCACATTTTCCTGAGTGATTTGATTATTTTCCGCTACGGAAAACTGCGTAGTTAGCGATACGTATTTTTACGAATGACGAGAATAGATTACTTTCATTGTTGACAGCCGTTTACGGTATTGATTATTATATTAAGACAGAGAAACAAACAAAGTAACAAACAAAGTAACAAACAAAATACTCTTGACTTTAGAGAGTATCTTGTTTTCCTAATGTCAACCCATATCCCATGCGTTCCTGGTATTATATTGTATATATTATATTTTATATGTACTCAATAGATTCCTTAAATATTTATATTATTTGTAATGTCTGTTGAAATAATAAACTGAATTGATTTGATTTGATTTGACAGTATTAAATAATAAAATCGTTTTAAAATTTACTCTGGAAAACAAATGTAATTAAAGTTTCGTTGTTTTCAGATTTAATAACTAACCATCACGCCATTTCCCGGAGGGGTAGGCAGAGAGGATGTATCGCCACATTGTTCCATCCTGACATAATTCTCGCGCTTTTTCTACATTCACACATCGTGACGGTTGTTCCTACATCGAACATGGCCGTCTTTCAGTAATTGATTAATTTGATTATGCCATGTCTTCGTATATTATATACAATTATTATAAGGTCATTAAGATAGTTTCGAAATATATATTATAATTAGCGTTATAAGATGGAATTTTACATTATTGTTATAGAAATAATCATTCAATATTAAGTACACAATATTGATGAAATAATAAAGTTACTTTTTTATATAATACACATTCACCATAACTTTGTGTTGTGGAATCATAATTGAAAAATGTTTTTAATTTTGTATCACAACGCTTCATATTAATTTAAACACAGAAGTCCTTCATCAGCGTAAATATTCGTCCTTCGTGGCAGAGTGGTAAGAGCTTTGACTTCCATATCGAAGGTCCCAGGTTCGTTTACCGGCGATGGCAGTGTGATTGTCACACTGTCTTTGGTCTGGTGTAGAATTTTCGTGACAATAAAATGGCGATAGTTTGGCTACCTATCACATTTCTTAAGAATCAATATAATAGCTAAAATAAATTGTATACAGTAATTGGGTTCAAACGACCTGTTGTATACAAGGAAAAAAAATCTTTTTTTTGTTTCTTGAACAATGATGTAAAACTCCATATTAAATAATTAATACGAATGAAAATATCAGATTTATAGAAGTTTTATTATATTTTATGGGAATGACATGTTTCGCCCTTTTAAGGATTTGACATTTGATAATGCCTTAGAAGGTCGAAATTTTTATTAAAATTTTTTTTTAAATAGAATTCCGCAGTGTTAACGCCTTAATCTTCAATAAAGTAATCAAATGTAATATGCAGGAAAAAAAAACAGTACACAGCAAAGGAATCAAACCGAAATATGGAATATTCTATGATGTGATAAAACCAACCCTACGTTCCATTTTGATTGAGTGTTCAAAATCTCGAATGGCTTCCTCGAGGACATTATTCTGAACCATTGGATAAACGAAATGACATAGGGAGCATTATAAAACCTTTTTTTTGCCTGAAATCGGAATGGAGGCTGCCGTGGACCTTTAACCGCCATTAAATAATATGGCCTCCTGAGCGCTGATCAGATCGGAAAACGTCTCGTAATGTCCCGTGGGCCATTCGCGGGGCGGGCCTTTACTGCCGCATAAGGTGGCAATAAACGAAAACTACATATTAGAATTGCATACGGAATGCGTCCTAGATAGTCTGGGGTGTTATAGGAATGATACTCATACGTAATAAAGCTGGGAATAACGGACTATGCTCGAAATATACTTTATCGCTGACCTATATTTTAGAAGGTATCTTCATTATGGCAAAAACCAATATATCGCACGCTTAATAGAACACTGGCTTAACCTTTCCCTTACGGTGTTGGGTAGTCAGTACGCGATCAAAAATTAGCGAAAATCGGAAAAATAAGAACATACATGGCTTATCCCCTTAATTAATTATAATTGAAGTCAAAAGTTATAATAATTTAGATTTATTTGCTGAAAACATTAAAAAAAACATCTGGCAACGCTCACGGAACAAGCATAGGTCCACTCTGATTGCAAGGCCGAGAGCTACTGCCAGCGGCAGTGAGAACATTGAGCTCCTCGCGCTTCCACAGTGAAGTATGCAAGAGTGAGATGCGAATATAGTGTCGCGCACTCGTAGCGCTGTTTATACGCGAATTTGTTTTAGATGTTCACAAAATACCTCCGATGTACCCGATAAACTCTGATTATTATTAATATTACTTTTTAAATCAATGCGTAAATATATGATGGAGGAATACCTAAAATCTTAACCTTGAATTTATCATATTTATAGAGATATTGATGGTTATTAGAAGCAACGTGTAGAAGATACCCATCATAGGGAAGGGAGGGTTAACTAAAAAAGCAAGTTTTGCTCAATCTGACATGAGTCGGTATTTTAACAAAAACAGTCGAAAAACACGTACGAATGGATAGCGTTAACATTGTGAACGATTATCGTACGTACGAATGGATAGCGTTAACATTATGAAAAATAGATGGATTGCGTTAACACAAGCCTCTGTCTAATTTTAACTCAATTATGACCTAAACCATTATCGGTCAGTTTACTATTAAGCGTGCGATATGATGTGCTTACCATACCCTTAGAGTCATGAATCGCCGACCTTCGTGGCCAAGTGGCAAGTGTCACACCAAAGGTCCCGGGTTCGATTCCCGCCGATGGCAGTGTGATTGTAAAACTGTCTTTGGTCTGGTGTAGAATTCACGTGCCAAAAAATAGCTATAGATTAGCTACCTATCACATGTCAAAATAATTGATATGATGGCTATATCCTTTACATCGATTTGGCTCGCGCTGTAATAATGTTACGAGCGATTCAACAAAATAATAATAATGATAACGTAATGAATATTTTAACAGTATGATGTCAATCTTTCGACGGTCCCCGTGGCATTCCATGGATGCGTGATACCCAGTTGGAGGATCTGGATTATGCTGATGACCTCTGTTTGCTTTCGGTAAACCGGGTGGATGCGGAGCGGAAACTTTGTAGACTTCACGAGGAAGCGGCAAAAGTGGGTCTCAAGATTAACATGTCCAAGACAGTAGACCTACGAGTGTCCACAAATGACTCCACCCCAATCTTGCTCCACGGTGTCCCCCTTGTGACCACGACCAGCTTCTGCTACCTCGGTAGTATGATAGCAGGCTCAGGAGGTACGGAGGAGGATGTAGCCAGCAGACTTAACAAGGCAAGGGGAGCTTTCGCTATGCTTCGCCCTGTATGGCGCTCCGGTATCATTTCGAGAAAGCTCAAGCTCCAAGTATTCAGAAGTAACGTTAAAAGCGTACTGCTGTACGGATGTGAGACTTGGAAGTCTACCGCAGACGTTATTGGTAAACTCCAGGTGTTTATAAATAGGTGCCTTCGCTCAATATTCAAAATCTATTGGCCCCAAACAGTGTCAAATGCCGTTCTCTGGACCATGGCAGGCGAAAAGCCAATTAGAGAACAAGTCGCTAGGCGCAAGTGGCAGTGGATCGGTCACACTCTGAGACGGAACCCAGCCTGCATCGCTCAGGGCGCACTAGACTGGTCCCCTATGGGGGAAAGAGAAAGCGAGGCAGACCTAGAGCCACCTGGAGAAGAACCCTGCAGGACGAGGTTAAGGCAGCAGGTCTCACTTGGGACGATGTTAAGCATCAGGCATGCGATAGAGTCGGGTGGAGAAGATTCCTTGAGGCCCTATGCACCACGGAGGTGTGACAGGACAAAAAGAAGAAGAAGAAGATGATGTCATAATAATGAATTGCTTGCCAATAAAATACACAAAACGGAGCAAATGGTGACGTCACAGTTCATATAATGATTGTTTTATCTGTATTTTGTAAACGGGTTTTGAAAATATTTTTGTTTTTATATATGATAAATAAATATTACAGTATTTCATGAAAAATATTAATGACGTCATAAACCATTTTCGAGACATAATTTAAATATAAAAAATGATCATGAAAAAGAAAAAAAATGACTTGAAACTTTGTAGACTTAATAAAAGTATTTGTAAAATTAAAAAATTGACTTATTTGGGGAAAAAATATATCTATAGTGTGAAGTGATGGGTGAAGTAAATAAGGCTGGGTTATTCCAGGATGATCGAAAAATTCAATATAGAAAAGCCCTGACATAAAATTTAAAATAATAATTTAAAATTCTTGTTTCTATATATTTAATAATAGATATTAAAAAGTAATTAAAAATAAAGAAAATATTAAAAATAATCAAATAAATTTAACGTCAAATCCAATCATTGATTTATTTCCTTTGTTGTTAATACGAGAACCCCAATAAGAACTTTAAGTCATATTTTAAATTCATAATATTTTTTACAACTTTTGAATGTATACAAATACTTGTAGACGAACAACTGGATTTCACCCATTGCGGGCTATCAATTCAAGAATCAATTGTATCTCAATAGGAGTCGAAGATTCAAATTGGAAACAAATTCCAAAATAAATCTTTAAAACATCCGTCAAAACTGACCATATTTGTACTCGTAAACAATTTTATAATATTTTTAATATCTATATAATATCACTGAGGAAGGGCTGGGTAGTCCGAAACATGTTTGATATTTAATTTTAATTTGTTCAAAAAGTGAGTGTTGTATATAAAGTATATAAAAAAGAAAAAGAAAAATATAAAACATCTACAGCACAAAGTATAGCAAACATAGAAGAAAAAAAAATTAAATGCTTGGTAAAATAAATATGTTCTTACTTTTAGCATAATAATAAGGGTGAGGGAGAAGAAAATGATTCGGTAGAAATCATACACGCGCTGTTAAGACGACAATTGGTAGACGTATCTAGGACAAAGTAATGCGGAAAAGCCAAGAAATCCATTCACGTATATTAATAGTATTGCCGAGTTATCACCGGCAGTAAGCTCTCCGTTGGGGCGAGGGGGGGTCAAGCTTTATCTTCAGCGGTGCTGTTATTACCATAACGGGGCACGCACTGCGTCGTACCGACCCCGCGACGCAGGTTCGACAACTATGGTTCACGAAACATAAAATTCTAACTTCTTTAAATTGATCCCAATACGGTTGTTAAGATAATTAATTTAGTACAACATAACCTTTAATAACGTTTCAGTATTTCTTCCTCGGCCTATTCCCGTCCACTACTAGACAATGGCCTCCTCCATTCGCTTCCATGTCACTCTGTCTTGTGCAGACTGCATCCAGGTTATTCCGCCATGTCTGTTCAGATCATCCTTCCACCTTAGTTGCGGTCGCTCTGCACTTCTCTTTGCCGTCCACGGTCTCCAAGTGAGCAGTCTTCTTATCCATTTTTCGTCTTATCTTCTAGTTACGTGACCTGCCCATTGCCATTTTAGAGTCGCCATCCGGTAGATGATGACACCGTATCGTTTCTGACTGTCTCTCAGGCTTATTCCTAACGTGGCTCGTTCCATGGCTCTTTGGGTCACTCGTAGTTTCTCGGCACTTTGTTAAGACAATGTTACAGTTTCAAGATCATAAGTACCAACTGCCAGAACACAGGCTTCAGTATTTAACCTTTTACTTTTCTTTTTATTAAAATTATTCGTTGCTTTAAACCTGTATATGGAAGCGAAGCATGGATTTTTTTAAAATTTCATAGAGACTAAAAGGAGTCCCACCGTTTTCCCGAAGCTGTTAAAGGCGGACGTCGCCTTTCGTCAGCTTCGCTCTATCAAACCCTAGGCCCGACCCTCTGGTAACTTACGTTACTGGGGTTGTGAATCAAGAAAAACTAGAGGGCATTGGAAGCGTGGAACTGACAAAAGAAGGATGAGAGTAGAATACATGTAGTAGAAATGAGATCCATTCTCTACTTAAAGAGAATGGGATCCCCAATTCCGAGGCATAACAACGAGGACGAAAATACGAAATATAAATGTATTGTTTCTTGAAAATTGATATAAAACTTCATATTAAATAATTAATATGAATGACAACGTCTGTCGTTATAATAAATCATTGGAGAGAAGAAATATTAAATAAATTTTCTGTTAAATTAAAAAACTATATTTTATGTATTTTTACTTTACGCGACAAATGTCAAATGTTCCTATGTCAATTTGAATAATTTCTTTGATATATTATTATTCAAATTGACATAGGAACAAATACACATAAAGGTTCGAAAAATGACAAAAATTTGACATTTGATATATTATTGTAACACCCGAAGATTTTAACATAGGTTGACGAAACAGCTGTCGCGTAAAATAAAAATACAATTGTGGTAAATAATTTTTTTTTAATTTAACAGTTTTTAATGTTTAAGTATCATAGTGTTTCAGCCAAAACAATGGACTATTAAATATATTTTCCTCAAATAAAAAATTCTTCTTCTACTTCTTCTTCCTTATTGTAGACTTATGTGGTCCGTTCTCCAGAGAGTTGCCCCTCCTGTGAGATAGATTCCCAGCTGTCCTTCCATCTTTTAGGAGGTCTTCCACAAGGACGAGTCCCATGAGGTTGATTATGCAATGCAATATAGGGGAGTCTGGTGGAGTCCATTATTTGAACATGACCGTACCAGTCCCATTTTCGCTGTCTGCTCCATCTTATAATATCCTCAACCTCACATATCTCTCTTATTCTGGTGTTCCTCACGCGATCCCCCAGTATCCTGCCTGTCGTCAGTGTCTTCGATGGAAATAAAAGATTCAAGGAGTAAAAATAATAGCTTTCCGTACTTTGAATGTGCTTTCAGTCTGTTGTGATTTAATTCAAGGCGATTAGTAATGAAAGACATAATTGATGATGTAATTATAATGCGGTAAAGCTCAGGTCGAAAGTTAGTTAGTACTACCCCTGCACGGCGCCAATAACCGCAGCGTAATGAATGCGTCACTTTCTTGCCGACTCGAAGGCGGATTGATATTCCGTGATTCCCGGACTGACAACGCCACGCCAACCGCTGGAACATGTAACCCGGAGAGGGGGCATATTATTTTTTAACGACATCACGCTACCCCGCAGTGCAAACAGCGAATTCCACTTTTTTCACGACGGCAACCCCCAAGCATTACGTAGTTGGGAATAATTGTCGTACTTGTTACGAAAGTTCCTTGGCGAGCTGTAACGTGAGCAACCAACTACTGCATGCATTGTATTTTAATACGTAAATTATATTCGTTTTAGCTGCTATGATTCTTCTTCTCATTCAGATACCTCTTCTTATTCTAAAAAAAAGGATCCTTGAGATGGTTTGGACATATGGAACGAATGGATGAGAGAAGAATGGTTAAAAAGTTGTACACAAGCAGTGTGAGTGGAAAAAGAAGCCGAGGACGATCGAGGAAAACATGGCATGATAGTTTTTTCTTCTTATTCTCTCTCCCCCCTCCAGAATATTCCGCCTTCTTCACGTAAAAAAAAAGTTTGTCTTTACTGTGATTTTTTTAAATTTTTATTTATTTATTTTATTTTATACATAATACACAAATGAGACATAACAAACGAAAACATTTAGGCGACTCGAAAACATGGCATGACCAAATTAATCAATTACTAAAAGGCGGCCACATTCGAAGTCGGAATAATCGACGTGCGTGCATGGTACGATGTATGAATGTAGAGGAATCAGGACAGATCATTAGATAGATATCTCCGACAGCGACAGCACAGATTGTTTTACCTACCGGCTGCCAGAACTAATCTGCCTCTGGTGACACCGGTGGGAAGAGCAATTAGTCTGCTGAACGCGGTCTCCTCGGAGATCGACGTCTTTCATGTTAGTGAAAGTACGTTCAGAAGGCAAATACTCTTAATTCTGGAGAGTATCCTGTCTTCCTAATGTTGAACCATCTCTTATGCGTTTCTGGTAGTATACTATTATATATAATATATTATTGTACCTGTTCTCAATAGATGCCTTAAAAATAAATTTTGTAATGTCTGTTGATGAAATAAACTGATTTGATTTGATTTGATTTGATCATTGTGGCGATCCATCCTCTCTGCCTACCCCTACGGGGAAATGGCGTGATGGTTAGTTAGTTAGTATGTATACATAATTTACCGAAATATTCTTCGGAATCGTTTCGACAGATGTAAAACCAAAAGTCATCCATCATTAAGCCTTTTATACATAAAGATAACTTTATTTAAGTCAAATACGACATAATCAGAGAACACATCAGCTTTCAATACGAATTTATGTAAAGTGTGTTTTCATGCTACGGATTTTACGATCGCCATAAAATATCCACGCGCCCCCAATGATTCAGAATGGCAAAATAAATTTTAACATTTTAAGGTATTATGTACTAGAGTTTACATTATAAACATGTCACAAACAGAAACCACGTCGTAACAACATGGTTGTTTCTTCTACCGTCGCGGATTGGCGAGCTCTTCGGGTAGGGCTGCTACGTTGTTACGTAATAATAAATATTTACGAGTTTCGCCCTAAACGTGATCAATCAATAGCCGATGTCGGGGGTTGTTGACATGACTACGTGTCATTTTTGGAACACGCAAGTGTGACCACTTTATTAAATAAAACTAATTTAATTAAATACGTGATTGGTAGGTACTCACACAAACAAATCATAATAAAAGCTCTTCGATTGGCCGGAGGTTTTCACCAACAGTGAAATACGTCATTAACTAATTAATGTTTTTAATTTTAATTACTTGGTAGAAGTTCATTTTAAATAATGAAAACAAAAAAAAATTGATACAAAATTTCTTTATTATTATGTATTTTGTGTACTTCCACTTGTGTTTATGTTCGACCGGTTTTGGCAGCTTGCTGCCATCTTCTGGTACCTACATCAACATTTATTTGGTTTATATAATAAATGATAGTGGTGGGGGTTAAACTTTTTTTTCCTGATTCTAAATAATGTAACAGTAATAACCCCTGTAACAGTAATATTATACATATTTAAATTATGTAATTTAAATTATTGATTTCTAGTTGTGTTTACGAATATTAATAACACTAACTAATTAACCTTCACGCTTTCTCCCCGAAAGGGTAGGCAGAAATAATGTACCGCCACACTATTCTTTCCTGATAAAATTCTTTCGATTTCTCTACATTCATACTCGTACATCGTGTCATGCACGCATGTCAATTTCTCCGATTCCTCACGGGGCCAACATTCAATATTTAATTTATTTGAGCTTGCCACGTTTTCTTCGGTCTTCCTCTATTTCTAGTTCCGTTTACATAGTTATAATAAAATTAACGTTTTTCCATTCATATTATTCTGTAATACAAAATGTACAAATTATTACTAAAATACGTTTTTTAATATTATATCATACTCGTAATTAAAAATAAAGTTGCGTTGAAGCGAGCATACAAAATCGGGACAAATAATATTTATAAATACAAGAAATAATACCTGTGGAGATGGGACAAATTTTAAGGGGTTTTTAACCAATAATAAATCATGGAGCAACCCTTATCTACCCGCCCCATTTCCTCTCGTACAGTCTTCGCTTTAACCCTTTCCACCCCCGCCCACACACCCCGTCGCATTAATTAATGATGCCCGATGTAAATAAACAAAACATGTTTGAATTCACAGAGAACAATGCGAACCTGACTAATCGCCTGTTTGATATCGAGAAGTGGAAATCGTGTGCGGTTTGTGCAATCATGGCGGCTGTGTGATAGAGCACTTTTAGAATTCAATGGGATTTCATTAATACCCATATTGCAAATTAGTGCAATGGTGAAAATACAGCGCATTTATAACGAATCCATTGAATATTATATATTTTTTATTTACTACGAATTTGTATTTTAAATTTGTTTTTATTTTATTTCATTATTATTTAATCTATATACGATAGAGTGAACAAAATAATCATTTACCACCCTACGTATTTGAACGTACGTGATACATTCACTGTGACTGTGCCATTCCGCGCTATCCCGTATCACGTACGCGCTTGAGAAAAAGTAATGTACCTAAAATGTACAAACTGGTAGGTAGACGCGTGTGTGCCAACAACCTTCAAGTACAAGTCTTCATAAAAATGATAGTTTTACAAGGGGCAGGCGAAGTGTGCGGCCGAGTATTTGACGTTTCGTAATCTAAAGAAATAAAATTAATATATATAATAATATAATATAATTTCATTAATAAAAAACCTGCTTTTTTGCACGTTTCTCGGAAAATAACCCAAAGGTAGCACGGTTAAGATGGTTTAGACATATGGAAAGAATTAATGTAGAAAGAATTGTAAAAAGGTATATGTTAAATGGAACTAGAAACAGAGGTAGACCGAGGAAAACGTGGCACAATCAAATATATGAATTATTCAATGTCGGCCAAGTGAAGAGTCGGAGAAATCGACGTGCGTGCATGCCATGATGTATGAATGTTGCGAAATCGTGAGAAGTATGCCAGGAATGAACAGTGTGGCGGTCCATTCTTTCTGCCAGCCCCTCCGGGGAGACGGCGTGATGGTTAGTAAGTTAGTTAGTTTATTTCATTATTATTGAATCTATATATTATTAAGTGTTAAATGCAAATATAAGAAGTGAATGCGGTAATGAAAATATTATGAACAAAACAATGTAAGGATCATTAGGATGGTTTAGACACATAGAAAGAATTAATCTAGAAAGAATTGTAAAAAGGTATACGTAAAATGGAACTAGAAACAGCAGAAGACCGAGGAAAACTTGGCACGATCAAATCAATCAAATATTGAATGTCGGTCCCGTGAGGAGTCGGAGAAATCGGCGTGCGTGCATGACGCGATGTATGAATGTAAAGGAAGCTAGAGATGTATGTCAGGACGGAACAGTGTGGCGGTCCATTCTTTCTGCCAACCCCTCCGGGTAGACGACGTGATGGTAATATAGTAAGTTAGTTATTGTTATAAAATGTATATACATAAAGATGATTGTTAGAGATGCCGAAAGTAGAGCAATTTAAAGTTTTATATCTAGAGACCAGCTAAAGACTGGCGAATAAGATACGTAGATGATAGTATATTATGCCTCCAATAGCACGTAGTATCTCTGCGTAGTTAAACGTTTTAATCTCGATCGCGTTAAGCACTAAACTTCACTGAAAGATAGGCGTAATAATGTAAAAAATAAATACAGTAGACTCTCAATTACACGGAGTCGGATTAACCGATTTGCAGATTAACCGGTGTAATGTAAAATCTGCAATCTGTAAAACCTGCAAGGCAGATGACTGCATCATGGATAAAATTAAAAAAGGATCCCTGAGATGGTTTGGACATATGGAGCGAATGGATGAGAGTAGAATGGTTAAAAAGTTGTACACAAGCAGTGCAGTGGAAAAAGCAGTGCAGTCCACAAGCAGTGGAAAAAGAAGCCGAGGACGACCGAGGAAAACATGGCATGACCAAAATTATCAATTACTAAAAGGTGGTCACATTCGAAGTCGGAATAATCGACGTGCGTGCATGGTACGATGTATGAATGTAGAGGAAGTCCGAGAGGTATGCCAGGACAGAGCATTGTGGCGATCCATCCTCTCTGCCTACCCCTCCGGGGAAATGGCGTGATGGTTAGCTAGTTAGTTATGTAAAATCTGATATTCTTCCGAGATTATTTTTGGTTTGCTTTACTATCAGTTCCGATTTTAGACAGTTACGAATTGGAAGCTTTGCGCATGCGTGAAATGTTGTTTACATCGTGCGCAACGATCGCTTTCATGTTTCATATTCGCCAGTGTAAAAAATATGGTTTTCTGTTGATTAATTTATTTTAGGATAATTTTGGTTTCTATGCTAACTAACTAACGAACTAAATAACCATCACGCCGTTTCCCCAGAGAGGTAAGCAAAAAAATGAACTGCCACACTGTTTTATCCTAAAATTCTTCTCTCGCTTCCTCAACATTCTTCAATGGCCGACAATTAATATTTGATTTGTTTGATCGTGCCACATTTTTCTTGGTATACTTCTATTTCTATTTCCATTTACGTCGTTTACATATACTTTCTTTACCATTCTTTCTTATTCATTATTTCCATATGTCTTTGGTCTGGTGTAGAATTCACGTGACAATAAAATGGCGTTAGATTAGCTACCTATCAGATATCACGAGAATCACTATGATAGCTATAATACCCTTCACGTCGATTTGGCTCGTGCTGTCATGATGTAAAAAGCGATTCAACAAAATAATAATCTTCTTCTCCGGTCTCAATCTAATGATTGGTCTGCAGCAAGACGACGCATCTCCTCTTCCACTCCGCGCGGTCCTCGGCAACTCTCTTCAACTCCGCATAAGAGGTGCAGCCCATATCTTGGCAAGTTTGGTCTAGGTACTCCATAATAATAATAAAATATTCTAATAAAAATAATAAAAACTTTCATTACTTTTTTTAAAACACTTTCCTTCACACCACATTCACTTCTTATATTTGAATTCGACACCCAATTTTCCACACATTCGTCTAAGAGATCTAATTACTACTGCATTTATTCTACTTTAATCAATCTTTTGCCAGTTTGATGCTTCACTTCCATACACAAGGGTCGGCACAAGAAAACCATAGTTGAAATTTTAGCTTTTTTGAATACGCGTTGTGAATTATTGATTTCGTCATTGTTTGCTACTTACTGCGATGAAAGCACTATCTGCAGTGAAAATTTCACAATTGGTCCCCATACTAAACTGAGCTTTTTGCAACAAAAACAGAGTTTATCTTTTATTTCGCGACTACCCCGGATAATCGAGTCTACTGTGTTAACGTTTAACGTAAAAAAGCACAAGGACAAACTTTTAGAGATAAGTTTACGACATTTTATCGTAGCGTATCTCATCTTTATTAAGCGGAAACTAAGAGGCACAGTTTATCTTTTCCATTTCACGAGAGCATTAAAATACCTAATATGAAAAGCAAATTAGCATTTTCATTCTTCGTAAATCTTCGGGTCTAATTGAATTTATACCGCTAACGCGGAGTTTAGTATCACTGGGGTAATCTATATATTCAGCCCCCAAAACTTTCGGAAGTTTAATGCGAATACTCAGTGATGTATTAATATTATGAATTCCCTTAGAAATCTATTAATAAGCGACTAATGAAATTCTTATTAATATGGTTCAAAAGGGTAGTAGGGCTACGATGGGGTATGTTTTGCTGGAAAATATGCCTCTACAAAATGCCGTAAGGCGCCATGTTGCACTTACAACAGCAACACTACTATCAAGTCCAACTCTCTAGCGTCCACGAGAGGTCTTTTAAAGACCCCGCGAACCCCGGGCAATGTGGCACATATTACTTAGTGCCATAGCAGATATTCAGCGCCATAAAACTGGATACACCCAGCTCAGGGAAGGTAACCCCGACAGAAAATCCTCCTGGGAAGGCAAGGGGATACCACTCTGGATATTTTTCCCCAGGTCATCACTATGAAGGGTGATAGTCAACGTTTGGGAGACCGGACAGGACACAGAAATAAGAAGATTAATATGAAGTTGGGAGAGATGCAGCGAAATTGTTACGAGTGTCAAATTGGAGGGTCGAAGTGGAGGACAGGAGGAGTTGGAGGCGAAGAATAATGGAGGTTAAGGCTCGATATGGGCTGTAGGGCCATCGAAGAAAAAGAATAATAAAATTCTGTAATAACTTCGTCGACTTTTAAGTAAGTATTAAAAAAAATACTGTTTTAATAAATAAAAAAATAAATAAACTTCTATTAAGAGATTACAGTAAATCATTAGATTATCATGCATTGAAAATACGACTGCTTTTATATCGAACTTAAAAACCCACCTTTTCAAAATATCACATAAAATATAAACAACTGTTATCTGATTGCTGGTGTCAGGTGCAGTTCTCATGACTAAAACATCGTCAAAGCGCTTTTGATGTGAGTTTTTCACGAAAATTGCGCTATACAAATTAGCCTAATTATTATTATTAGAAGATGGACTGCCATACTGCTCTGTACTGATATACATCTCGAGTTTCCTCTACATTCATAGATTGTAACAGGCACGCTCGTCGTTTTATTCGACTATCAGTATTTGATTAATTCGGTTATGTCATGTTTTCTTTGGTCTTTCACGGCTTATCTTTCCACTCACACTGCTTGTATACAATATTTTAATCATTTTTACCATTTTAACCTGTTCTCTTCTATGCGTTCCATACGTCCAGAATATGTCTAGAAAAATAAACTTAAAAGTAGATTAGCAGTGTTTTAATTCATAAAAAATACGGTGTTCTCTTGAAATGATCTGCCACACATTAGAAATATTTATTATTCATTTAAGGGGTTAGGGGCAGTCAGAGGTATGAAAAAACAAATATTAAAATTTTTTTGGCAGTAATTAAATTTATTTTATAAAACCAAAAATATTATATTATTATAAAATGTTTTAACTTGATTTGATCTAAATTTGAAAAAAAAATATAAATTATATGTGAAGATATCGCCGTATCTGCTGGACCCTGTTATATAATGCGCTGACCATTATAACTTCTTACAGGTTCATCTTAAATCATTCAAATAAAAAATATATTTTACTTCAAAAGTTAATCTTGTGCCTGTTTAGAAGTTTTTTTGAAAATAAACAAAATGCCGGCCTCTGATAATTTACTTACGGATTTTCAAGAAAACATGCAACAGTTAATTCAATATGCAAAACAGAAGTTTTGAAAAAGAAAATAAATCCTTCAATCGTAAGAAATTGTAATGGTCACCGCATTATATAATAGAACAGGTTCCAAACAAATATGGCGATAACTTCATATATAATTTGTATATTTATTTCAAATTTAAGTAAAATCAAGTTAAAACATAATATTATAATTTTATATTGTTGGTTTTATAAAATTAAGTCAATTACTGTAATTTTTTTTATATTTAAAATACTTGTTTTTTTTTTCATACCTCTGACTGCCCCTAACCCCTTAAATAAATCTCGCGATTGTTTCATTTTCGTCTGTCGATCGCAGCCCACAGATTGTTGGGCCACTGGGTGGTTCCTGAATCCGCGAACCTCGAAGGCTAAAAGCAAAACTCATTAGCATCGGTTGGGAACAAAGTTTCCACCGCCCCCCTGACGATTCACGGATATTAATATGAAATGACGTATTAATTTCCAACTATTTGGTTGCCGGCAAACTTTCCGCAACTGACAGCCGAAATGAGTGTTGCCAGTCTTAATCCAAGCAGGATTAGAAGCATTAGGGCAGGGCTTCCAGAAATGCAATGCGCGAACAACCGCGATGATTATAAAAGCGATAAAATGTTATATATATTAGGGGTACCCATAAGTAATGTCGTTTTTTTCGATGCGTCATCTTTAGAATAGTCTCCTTTGGTCTGTTATGCAGTAAGGGCGTGTTATAAGTTTTTATTGTGTAGCTGTTACCTCCTCGTGGCCTTGAGACAAAATAAAACGGTTTCTTTATCCCTCTGACAACAATGGTAGAGACGTGTCCGTTGGAACAACATCTGCGGAGCTGTATATTTTTTCAATATCATTTGAAAAAGAAAGCGACAGAAGCTACGAAGGATATTTGCGAGATTTACGGTGACATATTGGATGTCAGGAAATGTCAACGATGGTTCAAAAAAATTAAATCTGGTGATTTGTGTTTGGAAAATGAGCTTCGAAGTGGACGACCCGTCCAGGCGGACGAAGCAGCCGTGAAGTTGGAAATCGAAGAAGACCCAATGCTGACCATTGAGAAATTATCGAAACAGGTCGGTACATCCTGGTCCAGTACTCAAAGGATCCTAAAGAAGTTGGGCAAGATTAAAAATTAAGAGTTTGGATCCCACACGCATTGATCGACCGCAACGTGGCTCAACGGCTCAGCATCACCAGATTATTGCAAGAAAAAGAACAAATAAGCCCATTTCTTGGTGACTTAGTGACTGGTGATGAGAAATAGTTTTTTTTCGAACGTTACGATAAAAAAAACAATGGCTAAAATGCGGACAAAAGGTCGTTTCAACCCCTAAACGGTCATTGCATTTATAAAAAGGGTTATTATGTGTATAGTGGGATTTCAAAGGAATCATTACCTTCGAACTATTACCACAAGGTCGGACAGTATCAGCAGAGTTATACTGTCAACAGTTGGATAGCTTTAATGAAGCACTACGCCATCTAAAATGAAGATTATGTGTAAAAATATTTTTATTTTGTTATTTTATTTTATTTTATATGATTTTTTTTATTTGTGGATGTTGGACAATCGAAGTGTGCGTGGGAGATCTCCCACGCACAATTCGATCGTCCAACGTCCACAAAATAAATCTAAAACAAATTATATAAAATACAATGATTTAAAATAAAATAACCAAATAAAAATAATTTAACACATAATGTTATTTTAGGTGGTGCACTTGTCGTCAGCTGGACATTTGTGTATATTTAATTTATATTCCACGTATCCACCTTTTTTTTTAAATAATAAATAATAATCTATAATAATAATAATAATAATTTTCCTAAGGAAATAGAGAAAACACTGATCATGGAAATAAGGGCGCAGGAACAAAGGGAACCGAACTTTTTAATATGTACGAAATAAAGATAAAATTAATCCAAGAAAAAAATATATTGATAAAATATGTAATTGTACATATAGACAATTTTGGTAAAAATATAGATATGACAGTTGGGGTTGGGGCCATCGAATGGCTGTTATTATTCACCGGGCGCGCGTGGGTGGTGCTTGATTCAGGGCAGGTGACGCGGTTTAATCCTTAAACTCCATTGCATGTTTAAGCGGGATCGGTGGTCCAACATGCAAATTACTCGTTTATAATTTGTTGTGAAGTTAACCGGTAACAGGGTAGTTAATTATTTTACACCTAGGAGCGGCGGAACTTTTCGTACGAGGGAAATTTATTTCTCAATTTCGACGGCGTTACTCTGCATAAACAAAGGATTTACGTCGCCAGACACGTGGTGTTGCAGCAGTTTTCACGTGGTGTACAAATGTTATAAAGTTGATTTGATTAATTATTATATATCGACTAAATTTTCACACAAAAAGTTAAAAATATGTTTTATAAGGATTAATTGTATCTCATTAGAGACGAAAGTGTAAATTGTTTTTCTGGGAACAGAATGTGGTGGCCGAGGCGCTTACAGGACTTATGACCTGTCATTGGTTGGGTTGAGCGATCGCTTTATTTAACAATATTCCCCATTCTGCCCTTCTTATGACCACCACATCTGTAAATTTTTTGGAACTTGTATATATGCTTAAATCCCACGCTTATCTTTACACTTTTTAGTTCACTCTACACTAGTGTCATCTATTAAGATTGGAAATTTTCAAAATGTTAAAAATATGGTATAAAATCGGTATTTTTTTAAGACTTATTAACAAAAATATTGGTATGAAATAAAAAAAAAAGTTAAATAATGAATACAAATAAAAACGTTAACATTTGATAATGCCTTAAATGGGCGAAACATGACATTCCCATAAATTATTATATAATAAAACATGTAGTAAACAGACGTTTTCATTCATATTAATAATTTAATATGGAGTTTTACCATACATTGTTCATGAAATCCTAAAATAATTTTTTTTTATTAACCGTTCAATTATAATATAAACCGGTACTTTTATATATTTTTATAAAATATTTTTCGCGAAAGATGTTTTGTCCAGCTATGTTGATATCATCAGGTGTTAAAATAATTTTTTCAACTGTTAAAAAAAAATTTCGTGTTTTAAAAAAATATATTTTGTAACACCTGATTATGTCAACATAGGTTGACGAAACAGCTGTCGCGAAAAAAAAAGTAATAATTATGATACCATAAAAACAGCGTTTTATAATTTAACAGTCAATAATGTTGAAATATCATAGTGTTTCGGCCAAAACAATGGACTTTTAATTACTATTAACTGTTAAAATACATTTTCGGACTATTAATTACTAACTAACTAACTAACTAACCATCACGCCATCTCCCTGAAGGGGTAGGAAGAAATAATGGACAACAACACTTTTCTTTCCTGACATATTTCACTCGCTTCCTCAACATTCATACATCGTGTCATGCACGCGCGTCGATTTCTCTGACTCCTCACATAGACGACATTCAATATTTGATTTATTTGATTGTGCCACGTTTTCATCGGTCTTTCTCTATTTCTGGTTCCATTAACATCATTAACATATAATTTTTTTACCATTCTTTCTTCATTCATTCTTTCCATATGTCCAAACCATCTTAATGATCCTTTCATTATTTTGTTCATAACACCATCATTCGCACCGCATTCAGACACTCTATCGTACACAGAGTATCCTCACATTCGTCTAAGAGATCTCATTTCTACTGCATTTATTCTACTTTCATCCTTCTTTTGCCAGTTCCATACTTCGCTTCCATACATAAGGGTCGTAAAATATAATTTAACAATCAATAATGTTGAAGTATCATAGTGTTTCGGCCAAAACAATGGATTATTTAAAAAACGATAGTTTATCATTCTCAGCCCTGATATGAGGAATATTTGCAAACATAATAACAATGTACATCCATGTTGATAGGTGGCAGGGCTTACTTCATATTGCAGCTGTGTAGTGATGTTAAAACTAGATAAACGTCGCATCAACTTCATCGTAGCTGACCCATTTGAAAATATTGACAGATTCGAAATCCCTCTGTCCCCCTCTCCCACCCGAAACGGGTAAAACCTTCCAGTGACAGGTTTAAAAGGATTATTTCGACAGGTAAAATTTTCCAGGTAAAACATTAAAATGAAATTCCCGCGAAATCATACGCAAATTCACTCTCACAGATTTTGACACATGTCAGATGGTCTGGAAACTTTATTTTTAAAATGAATTCTAGATGAGAAAACACCATACGTTGTATGAAATGAGCAAAAAAACTCCTACCGTTTAGTTGCATAAGAGTGGTAAAATTGGGAATAAAAAAAATACGCTATAAGGCAAGTGCTATGACTGCCACACCGAAGGTCCCGGGTTCGATTCCCGGCGATGGAAGTGTGATCATTACACTGTCCTTTGATCTGGTGTAGAAACATATGAAAGCTACTACATCCTTTACATCGATTTAGCTCGCGCTGTAATGATGTAAAGAGCGATTCAACGAAATAAAAATAAAATAATATGTTTTTAGGTTCTTGCACATAGTTTGAAATAATTATGGTTAGTTTAAATCGTTCTTCCGATGATGAAGGTGTAAAACTTTCGAAACATGTCACAACAGCCATTTATAAAAACAGTCATTGGTTTGGATTAATGGAAGGCATGGATGAAGGAAGAATTGTTAAAAAAAGTATACATTAACGGTGAGAATGGAATACGGAGTCGTGGGAGACCGAGGAAAACTTGGCATGACTAGATTAATCAAATTTTAAAGGTCGGCCATGTTAGAAGTCAGAACAATCGACGTGCGTGTATTACTCGCTGTATGAATGTGGAGCAAGCTAGTAGAGACGTGTGTCAGTGTCGCTCTCTGCCTAACTCTTCGTGCAAACGGCGTGATAAAAATAGTTATAATATTATAGTTAGTTGATTAAATATAAAGATGTAAATATGGTAAAAGTTACATCTGATTCCTAACCACATCAATCAAGTAAAATACAGGTGAAGGTGTATCCGAGACAATCTGAGGTAAAGCTATACTCGCGTAATATTACGACAAATTGAAGGGTCCATATCCTTGACTAGACCTCGTGAGTGACTGATCGAATAAAAATGGAAATATTTCATCTCCTCTCGCGCGGGTGGGGGGAGGGGTTACGCCGGAATATGTGTTTGAATGTGTTTTTGTGTTTGTTTTGCAGAGAGCGCGCGGGGTGATTGAGTGGAATCGCACAAAGAGTTCCAATGGAACTCCCAATAAAGGAAAAATATTTTTTCACGTTGTTATCCAATACATGGGGTTGATCTGAATGCTAATTTGGTTCTGCAACTGAAATCGAACTTTCATATTTTTAAATTGCAAATAAAAATATGTGTTAACAATGCAAATGAAACTAGAAATAGAGGAAAACGTGACATGATTAAATAAATCAAATCAGTTTATATACTCAACTCTAGGTAAAACATTAGAATCAATATAATAGCTAAAATAAAATTTATACAATAACTGGGTTCAAACGACCTGTTGTATATAATTAGATGACCTGGAGACCCTTTTGCTTTTGTTTGAATGTTGTATTCTCCAGTTAACGTAAATCCCGCATGGACGGGGGACGGGCTTAGGGATCGCATGAGCGAAGCTGACGAAAGGGCTCCGCTGCGTTCTATAATAGCTCCGGATAAGAGGTGGGTAACCTTCTATGTGCTGTATACGAAAAAAAAACAGATACCGACAATGCCTTAGCATTCCAAAAAAGTCCCATATAACACAACATCTCAAAGAACTTCACTGGATCAAGAGTCCAGAAAGAATCCATTATAAACTCTGCTGGACAGTCTTAAAAGCGCTACATGAAATTTCTCCAAATTATATATCCGAACTCTGTATAACGGATAGCCTTAATACAAGGAAATCCACACTTCGCTCGGCGAACTCCTCGGCTATAGGAAGATTAGTTGAACCAAAGCGTTGTCCTAGTACAAATTTCGGGGATCAAGCGTTTGCGGTAGCCGATCCATCAGCTTGGAACAATCTTCCTTCACACCTCAGATGCATAAATGATCCGACAGATTTCAGATTTAAGCTGAAAACCTATATTTTTCCTATTTCATACCCAACTTGCATATTTTATTCTATTGTACTTTCTAATCGATCGCGAATATCAGTCAGATGCAGCGTTCACATTTAGATTTAAAACACGCCTCAATGCGCCCTTGAGGTAATTACATCACAAAAATGGTACTTTAAAATTTAGCATATTATTACTGTTAAGGTAAACAATGTCATTCACATAAAATAATTTTTTTTTTTTAGAAAACAGGCATTTTCATTAATATTAATTATTCATAGTGAGATATGGTGTATTAACATCATTAGTAAATTAGGTAAACATGGACGATACAATCATAGTACAAGGACCGCCCGAGGACTTCGTAAATTGCAAAAACGGTTGAACTTTTGGCGTATCAATCAACCGGGCTGGCAGCGCGGAATGCTGGGAGGAGATAAGGAAATAATGTTTTGAAGGCAGATGTTTTTACCACTTTTGGGTCCCGGGGCTCTGGAGCGAGATTCCGGCTTCCGTTGGGATTCCAATTTTAAATGAAACCGAAAACATTATCAACGGATAGTCGAAAAATACCACATCACGCGCGAAAATGAACTATTATTGTAAATCATTTTTAAATGTGTCGTTGAAACTATTTAAACCACTTCTTAAACTGTTAGAATAATTATAAAATAACACTTTTTCAATTATTATAAAACACTTTATTTGGGTAGATAGCGCTAACCGGTTTCACTCCGTAGAGAAATTCCTTGGGCTATACAAAAAAATTACGAGGAAACTCGCTACAAAGTGAAACCGATTGGCGCTACTTACTCAAATAAAGTGTTTTATACTTAGTGAAAACGAGTAAAATTTATTTTTTAAATATGTCAAATCATTTAGTAATGACTTTGTATCAATATATATTTCAAAACACTTAAGCAAGATCTCTTAGATGAATGTTAGATAAATCTATACATGAAAGAGTATCAAATGCAAATTTATAGTGAGAAGTGTTATAAACAAACTGTTAAATTAAAAACACTGTTTTAATATCAAAAATTGAGTTTATTTTTTATAAAATCGTCGCGACAGCTGTTTCGGTAACCGATGTTACCATCGTCAGGTGTTACAATTAACAGTTTATTATAACATCTGACGATGGTAACATTTGTTACCAAAACAGCTGTCGCGACGATTTTATAAAAAATAAATTCAATTTTTGATATTAAAACAGCGTTTTTAATTTAACAGTGAATAATGTTAAAATTACAAAGTAATTCCGCCGAAACAATGGAATACCTTATAAAAATCATCACTGCAATAGAAATATATCAACTGAAGCAAAGATGGCAGTGCACAATATTACAATAATAAGTTTAAAACTAATTTGTTTTTATTGGCCTTCTTGTGCTGGGCGTACTCTGTGGCAACACCATCCCTTAAAAAGATTCAAAATGTCATCAACGAAAAAATATATACGCAGAATCCTACCGTTATAAGGAAATTAAGTCCCGAAAGCTCGAATAGTGTACGCGCGGCCGTTATGAGGCAAACCTATTTAAGCCAAATTGAAAAACTTTCTGAGTTACTCGCGATATTTTGAATAATTTATGCAAAACACAAAGCACTTGTGTATAGAATAGGAAGGGCTAATTATAATTATTATGAATAAAACCGCCCACAAAAAGGGTATGAAATTTCCGGAGGCAAAAAAAAACTTTGTTTAAGTACAAAAAAAAAATGTAAACAGGAGACCAAAGAACAACTTTCCATGGTTTGAATAATTTAAACAAAAAGTCAGAAAATCTTTCATTCATTACGAATCATGACTTATTCCCTGAAAGTAATTGAATTAAAAAAGTTTAATTATTACAAGTATGGGGGGTGCGAAAGATATTTATTACGTGCCCAGGGTTGAAAGTAGATGGAGAAATATATCAGGGATAGTCGTAGTCTTGTCAATGGCAAGTATTTTTGTAGAGTGGCCCTAAAAAGTATCATATCTCAAATTTATTGTTTCTTGATCAGTGATGTTAAACTCCATATTAAATAATTAATAAGAATTAAAACGTCTGTTTTGTATAAGTTTTATTATATTTGATGGGAATGACATGTCTCTCTGTCTAAGGCATCATATAATATTAGAATTCTAGAAAACAGACGTTTTCATTCGTATTTATTATTAAATGTGGAGTTTTTTACATCATTGTTCAAGGAACAATAAATACAAAATCACAAATTTATTGTTTCATGCACAGTGATGTAAACTTCTAAATTAAATAATTTATACGAATGAAAACGCCGGTTTTCTAAAAGTTAAATTAAAGTTTATATAAATGTCATTTTTCGCCTTGCTAAGGCATTGTCAAATGGAGGTGGTAACGTAAAATTTTGTTAATAGAGTGAGGATGTTGCAAGGTCTATACTTCATTTTTTGGGTTTTAAGGAGGTGCGACATAAAAAGATTCAGAAACACTGGTATACATTAATACAGAATGGCGCAGTAATTTAGCGGAAGAAGGTATTACGAACAAAATAATGATATGATTGCTGCGTTGGTTCGGACATATGGAGCGAATGGATGGAAAATAATCGTTAAGAAGGTATACGTTAAAGATGTTAATGGAGTTCAGTGTAGAGGTAGACCGAGAAAAACGAGGCATGACCAAATTAATCCAATTTTAAAGGTTGGTCATATTAGAAGTCGGAAGAATCGACGAGCGTGTATGACTCGTTGTATGGATGTGGAGGAAGCTAGATACGTGTGTCAGGATAGAGTAGTGTAGCAGTCCATTCTCACTACCTACCCCAGCTGAGAAACGGCGTGATGGTTTGTCGTAGTTGCGTTGAATTTTTATTATGATTAAAAAAAACATCATACTGTAGATTTTCGGAGCTTCAAAATAAGAAGTTACTGTGTGAAGGAAACGCATCAATAGTAAAATAGACCTGTTTTCAAAAAGGACTAACGTTTATAACAACAAAAAAAAAACAGATGTCATACACCAAAAATAGCTTTACCCAATAAGAAAAGAATAAAGGGTCAAGGACGTTTAATAATTGCGACAATTAGCGCGTGCCATTTACAATAAGAAACATTTGATTTACAACTTAAGATCACTTTCTCCGCTATTCCTCTGGACAGGTGCTAAAAAAACTTTTAAAAGCAAACTTAAAAAGCAAAAAAGGTGCAGCAAACGTTGCAGCTGTCGCGTTTCGCATGGATAATCTGCATGCGAGAGAGGCATTATGTAAAAAAGCCCCGACTAATCTCTGGGCATCTTTTTTTATCAATTGCGCCCGATGCGCCCTATTGACACGGGGCACGGCAAGATGGCCGCCGCGCACATCTGTCACATATGCGCGGGCTTACCGAATCGGAGCGAGGGGACGCGTGCGCAGAAACCAGTTTTCATTGTGCGTTACATTCTGTGCGCACAAATAGTACATTATAATTTAGAACGATTGTAAAGGGGCACGCGCGAAACAGGGTTACTGTAATATTTATAAACGGAAAATATTTTTACTTTTAATATTAATTAAAATAATAAAACAATTATATTTTTAAACTACAAATAACAACTATGTTAATAGAGTGGATTGAATAAGGAAACTATGAGATTATTTTTAAAGAATAATTTTCTAACTAACTTACTAGCTAACTATCACGAGAGGATAGAACGCTAAAATTTTCTATCTTGACATAACTCTCGCACATCTTTTACATTCACACACTGTGGCACGCACGCTCGTCGATTGTTCCTACTTCGAACACTTTCAGTATTTGGTTAATTTGGTCATTCCGTATTTTTCCATTCACACTACTTGAATATATATTTTAACCATTCTTCCCTCATTCATTTGTTCCGTATGTCGAAACCATCTAAGTGACCTTTTCTTAATTTTATTAGGACGCATTCATCTGCCTTACATTCCTTTTTAACTTCTCATTGGGTATTCTATCATACATTGATTTTTTCGCACATTATTCTAAGTGGTCTCATTTCGACGGCATGTATCCTACCATCTGCCAACTGAAAGCTTCCCTTCCATAGATAAGGAACGGCACTACAACCCCATTGACGCGATGGTTAAGAGCGCACCATTTATTTTGTTTCCAGGACCAACACTTCTTTCCATGTCTTTATACATTTTACCATATCATGTTAATAATTTGCTCGCAGTATAAAAGCAAATTATTAAGTAATTATCTTCAAAATCGAGAGGAATATATAAAGCATGGAAGAAACACAGGGGGATTCGTAGTTCAAAAACTATTTCGCTTTAAATAATTTGGGTGATTCTACAATTTTCAATATAAAAGCATTTGATTACCCAAAAATAAAGGAACTCGAGCCCTCTTTTTGCGATAATTTCAGCGGTAAATACCCGGTTAAAAGGCACGACAAAATAAGATAAAGGAATGGTAGAACTCACATTTGTAACAATGAATTCATTCCGCGCACACCGACGCCATCAACCACGTTTCAAAGATTCCGAACAATGGCAAACGATTTAATATTCACACTGTACATTTCGGGGTTTATTGTTAACACGGGGTGCAAAAACTCCCCTCTCCTGTGCCCCTAAAACCCCACAAATTCATTACTAATTCACCCCCTGACGCGGGGTGTGTGTATGTGAGCTTGGGTATAGAGGGTGATTAAAAATCGAAATCATGTTTTAATGGACCGATCTGAGCAGATGCAGTTGTAACTCTTCGTATGCAAAGTTGGATGGGTAGTTCAGATTGGACTGGACGGGTTGGTGTTATGGTAATTTTTGGTAACGTCGAACGCATGCCAGATGGGTGATTGGTGTAGGATATTATAAGGCAGATGCGCAAGGGAATCAACTTAGCAATTAAATATAAATCGAAAATGATATGTATAATAATAACTATTATATATACTGCGTATAAAATCTGATTTTCGATCCATATTAACCACCCTAGGTATATGAACGTACGTGATACGTTCACTTTAACTGTACCATTCTGCGCTATCACGTACGCGCTTGAGAAAAAAGTAATGTAGTAAAATGTACAAACTGTTAGGGATACGCGCGTGTGCCAACAACACTTGAGTGCAAGTCGTCACAAATAAGATAATTTTACAAGGG
This sequence comes from Lepidostoma basale, assembly GCA_022606425.2. Lineage (NCBI taxonomy): Eukaryota > Metazoa > Arthropoda > Insecta > Trichoptera > Lepidostomatidae > Lepidostoma > Lepidostoma basale. The sequence goes on along the minus strand of JAHDVF020001001.1, from coordinate 916,562 downwards.
GCAGGCGAAGTGTGCGGTCGAGTCTTTGACGTTTCGTCCGCCACACTACTCTATCCTGACATACCTCTCTAGCTTCCTCCACATTCGTATATCGAGTCATACACGCACGTCGATTCTTCCGGCTTCTGACATGACCAATCTTTAATATTTGATTATTTGGTCATGCCATGTTTTCCTCGGTCTACCTCGACTCCTTACTCCATTTACATCGTTAACGTATACTTTTGTTAACGATTCTTTCTTCACCCATGCGCTCCATATGTCCGAACCAACGCAGCGATCCTTTCATAACTTTGTTCATAACACCTTCTTTCGCTATACATAATATGATTTAATTATTATTTAAAATGAACTTCCATCTAGAGATTTCAGTAAAATCATTACAGAATACATACATTAGCAACATAGTTTTGTTGTCAATATGGTAAGTCTGCTAAAAAACAAAAAAAAAATACAAAGATAATTAACGACTCGGTATTACTCAGACTCGTAGTACTCGGTGACGTCAGATTATACAAATATTTTTTGAAAATTCGAAGATCATTAAATAAAAAAATGCGCAATGAAGACGTGATTTCACGATTACGGGGTGGCGAATATTGTAACCAAATTTCACAAATGCGGGGTCGAGTTATTCCGACCACCAACAATATGTAGCGGGTAACAGACTAGAAATCAAATTAATAATACAAGGGTTCCTACGTTTCGAGATAAGGCCACGCACCTTCTTCCGAGCGATATCAACAGACGCCATTCCGAGTTATTAACTCCTCTCGTATACATTAATCTCTCTTATAAAAGGAGTATCAAAACTGCACGAATGGGAATAGGTCCAAGAGCAGCGATTCTCAAAATGTGAGTCGCTGATACGTAATGATAAATGTGTTTATAAATTAAGCACCTCCAGGGTTTATCGGTAAATCGTTTGTGGGTGGAAATTTTCGAAATGATATAAGATATATCCCCCATTTTAATATTTAATAATCTTATAAACGATGTCAACATCGGTTGACGAAACAGCTATAGCGTAAAATAAAATACAATTGTGATACGTAAAACCAAGTTATTTAATTTAACAGTTTAGAATGTTAAGGTATCATAGTTTTTCGGCCAAGACAATGGACTACTAAAAAACTACAATAATTATTGTAACACCTGATGATGTCAACATAGGTTGACAAAACAGCTGTCGCGTAAAATAAAATACAATTGTAATACATAAAACAAAGTTATTTAATTTCACAGTTTAAAATGCTAAGGTATCATAGTGTTTCGGCCAAAAATTAAATCGGCCGACTATTAAAAAACTACAATAATTATTGCAACACCTGATAATGTCAACATAGGTTGACAAAACAGCTGTCGCGTAAAATAAAATACAAATTTGATCCATACAACAAAGTTATTTAATTTCACAGTTTAAAATGTTAAGGTATCATAGTGTTTCGGCCAAAACAATGGACTATTAAAAAACTTTGTTTTATGTATCACAATTGTATTTTTATTTGTAACACCTGATGATGTCAACATAGGTTGACGAAACAGCTGTCGCGAAAAATAAAAATACAATTGTGATACACAAAACAAAGTTTTTTTAAATTTTTTCAGTTTATAACGTTAATGTATCATAGTGTTTCGGCCAAAACAATGGACTATTTAATAATCTTAGTTAATTGTTTACAATATTGTGTGTAGTTTAAGTAAGCAAAATGATTATTTAAAAATGAGTGTAACACAAGTGATACACTTAAGAATCTCTGTGCAAGACAGTGAACTCCAGTTATAGAAAATTTTCGCGGCATTTTCAGTGCCACGCCAGCGATATCGGGGTGAATGAATGAACAAGGGTAGACGGCGAACGGTGGGGTGTGGGGACCGCGTGAGGCGTGAGGGATGGATCCAGCCCCCCGTTGCGAGAGCAGAGTGAGGAAACAAAGTGATGAACGAGCGCCATTAACGGAGGAATGGTCCGGCGATGGGTGATGAGGAGTGCGATGACTTCTACGTATTTTGTGAAGGTCGATATACTCAAATAGTGGCGTAGGAAAAATATCAACGACTAAAACAAATAGTATTGAATTGATGAGTGAATTGAAAAGTATTTGTTTGTTTACATCATCATAACAAAAGACTGTCACAAATCTACATGTGCATTCATAATTCTTGATTGAATCAACTGCTCGTTGATTGTGCCGACTTCGAAAACGTTTATTCAATCTATTCGAATCTATATCGAAAATTTTTATTCAACCAGAAGATGGCAGCAAGCTTCTATTTCTTTCTTCATTCTATTTCTTGGTTCTTTCTACATTATTATGTACACATAAAATATAATTTAATAATTATTATTCCCTCATTAGTTCGTTTCATAGCGATGGCTATAATGCCATCTTTTTCCATACGTTCAAATACACAACCATAACAGAAATGGCTTCCCCAAACCAAGTCACTACGTATATATTAAACATTGGCATATGTACCGTTCAATTAACCAAATAAATTGCGTAATTTATTCGTATGGAGACATATATTTTCTAGAAGATTTATTTTATTTTATGGGAATGACATATTTCACCTTGCTAAGGCATTTTTAAAAGCCACAGTAAGATTCAATGTGTCATTCCCATAAAATAAAACTTCTAGAAAATATACGTTTTCATTCGTTATATGTAGATTTACATCATAAACTGTTAAATTAAGAAACATTTAATTTTATGTATCACAACTGTGTTTTATTTTATGCGACAGCTGTTTCGTCAACTTATGTTGTCATCATCAGGTGTTACATTTATATATATTGTTGTAACGCCTGATGATGTCAACATAGGTTGACGAAACAGTTGTCGGGTAAAATAAAATACAATTGAAAAAAATAAAACAAAGTTTTTTAATTTAACAGTTTACAATGTGTTTCAGCCAAAACAATGAAAGATTTACATCATTATTTAAGAAACAATAAATATAAAAATATCATTATAACTTGATAAAATTCCAATATAATCAATGTACAATACATGTTCTATAGCTTTTTGGTTTTATATTAATTTATTTATATACAAAAATATGGAAACAGTGACAAATTTGTTTCGCCGAGCGAGAACATTCTCAAATTAGTTCAAAAGCAATCGAGTTTTCATTATGCATAAATTATTTTAAAATTGCATTGTTCTTTTCCTATCCTGAAAAGATTTCTAGAAACTATTTAAAACCTTTATTTTTTCAAGCTTTCGATATGTCACTTTCATCATCACCTATACGTCACTTTCTTAACGCAGCATTATGCATTTTATTACAAATCGTAATGTGCACACATTCCTCGCAGTGAAACCATTTTTACAAGATTATCCAATTACTATATTGCCAGTCCCATGAAAATAATAATCTTGTTTATGATTCGATGAATTGTTTTGTACGTCGCAAAACGCGGCCCACGCATTACGTATAAGGCCAAATTTTGAATGATAATTATTTTCTGTTTACTATGTTGGAAAACTCACCCACGCTCAAATCCATGACATTCATCTTGGAGACGAGATATTCTGGAATATTGGGCGATGGGGTGTGAAACTTGTCATGGAACACAAGTGAAAATATGTAAATTTACATGTAAAAAAAAACACATTATGTAAATCTTATCAAAACAAATGAACAGGAACTAAACAATAAAAACAGATTTAAATAATAGTGAAAGGACGTCAAATAATTAACAAATAAAATGTTTCAATTTAACTTGATATGAAAAAAATATATTTAAATTCCGTGTTTATATCAATAACGAAGAAAATTATCTATTATTTTTACCTTAAAACAAAGATTTTTTTAATGTAACTAACTAACTAACCGTCTCTTCGAAGGGGTAGGCAGAAAGAATGGACTGCCACACTTTTTTTCCAGACATATTTATCTCGCTTCCTCAACATTCATTTCCACGTGTCATGCACGCGCGTCAATTTTTCTGATTCCTCACGTGGCCGACATTCAATATTTGATTAATTTGATCGTGCCACGTTTTCCTCGGAACCTTTTCTTCAAACCCAAAATAAATAAATAAATAAAAAAAGGAAAATTATCTTCGAAACAGCCTTTTGATTCATGAGTATATTCTATAAATAGATTTTAATATTATTTCAGTACGTTTAAAAAATGTATCACAAGTAAAAGAGACAGTGAAATGTATAAGAATCAACTTGAACAACCAGTACAAGGATTTGGCACTTTTACACATTGCCTAAAATGCTGTCCTTTTCATTAAGGCACCTGTGGATCGGTCATAAAATAACGCGAGCGCATCCTAACGACTAACCCAAGCACTGTGCCAAGTCGAAGGCGATTAGAGCGTTACGGAAGTCATCAACAGGATTCAAGACAATTTTTAAGTAAAAGCAAGTGAGTCAAAAGGGTGGGGTATTTCACCCGAAAAAGAAAGAATAAAGATAATTCGTTTACTAAGTGGAATGGTTTTGTGGGGATTTTTCAAGCTAGAAACGGGAGCTTCTCTATAATTCCAAACGACTCGGGTAAAGTGCGTAGTGAGGTGATGTCGATTGGAATGGGAGGATTTCGTGGGAAATTGGGTATTATCATGGCATCTGGAGGAAGAGAGTCTTGCCCGTTTTTTAAAGTATTTTTATCAAAGGGAATTCCGAGTAAAAATCAGAGTTAGAGAGACTAAAAGTTTATTGTATTAAAATAATATAAATTATTTAATTATTATATATAAATTATCTCTTTGAAATGTATAAAAAAGTGCAAAAATTAATGATTTTGTGGCTTAACCTAATCAATAAATATTTAAAAACAATATGTAAATATGGTCACCCTACATCTTATACGATTATTTACGTATGTTGTCATGGCAAATGTCAGTGTTATCAACAATTCGCACCAGGGCGTACAAGGTTACGATCAGCTGTTTAATTTAAATGGGGTAAACATTTTTTTGGTAAAATAAATACATAATAATCAATTTATAGTTAAATTTTATATACTAAACTTTTACTATTTCGCATAAATGTATTATTGGAAATAATAATAAAAGAATAAACAACGTTTTGAAATATAAATAAAAATAAACGTAGAACATATTGTAATTTTTTTATACTAATGGCAAAATATAATAGAATATTTTAATTTAATCAAAGATGTTAAATAGGTACCACAAAATAATATGAGTCACTTTTGTTCGTCAGTTTTAAAATAAGTGTATTTGTCCAAGTAATAATTAAAAAAAAAATTTTTTAAAATTTGAAACAAATTGGAACTATTACCATGGTTTTTGATATGATTACTTGCCGCTAGATGGCATTAGTATAGATAGGGCCGATGCGTTGATTAAACTCAACATTAGTACGAATGTAAACGTCTTAATATTAACTAACTAACCATCACGCCGTTTTTTTGAAGCGACTAAAGAAGAAGAAAATAATTATTTATTGTTTCTTGAACAATGATTCTATATTAAATAATTAAACCTATGAAAAAGTCTGTTTTCTAGAAGTTTAATTATGATTTATGAATAATGCCTTAGACATTTGATATTGCTTTAGAAAGGTGAAACAGAAAACATACGTTTTTATTCATACAAATTATTTAATATTATTTGTAATTTCATGGAAGAATTGTAAATAATGAATTATCTTTTAAATAGCTATTTAGTTAAAATCCACTAATGTTAGTGTCATCGACCGGTTTCGACATCTCGCTCAGGATTTTAACTGAATATACATTTTAAAGAAGTTTTATTATATTTTATGGGAATGCCGTGATTCGCCTTGCCAAGGGATTATCAAATGTACATTTGATGTACAATGTGAGTATACATTTAATAATAATGGCTTAGCAAAGTGAAACAAGTTATTCCTATAAAATATAGTAAAACCAATAAAAAAACAGACGTCTTAATTTTTTTTAACCAAACACTTTTTATAATCGGGTGGTGGTCTAGAGGATAGAACGCTTGGCTCCTGATCCAGGGGACATGGGTTCAAGCCTGGACATGACCAGATTCCTTCTTCATAATAATGAGCTATTTTCTGCTCACATTGAAGATTGTAAAATAAATTCTAATATCATTGATTAAAATCCTTGGTATAATTAGTCTTTAAAAAAAAAAAAAAGTGAATTATTTCGCTTGAATCAATAATTTTTTTTTTTTAATATTTAATTAAATATATAAGTGGTTAAAAAATAATCGTAACGACATAGTCGGACGCGAAATAATTAATCTTCAATGCCATTGAACTTTCGAGGGGATGAATCAATATCGAAAGGCCATCTGCCAACGGGATGCTATATGTGCATTATGTACCTAGTAGTATGGCGATAATAATGTTATTTGCCCGTTACAGTACATAAAATATCACACAACAGCTGTCTTAACAGCTGTTATAACAATAACATCACATACACACGCTCACATCCATGATGGTAGTTTTTATTGAGACACAGTTGTATTAACATATGGAAATAATTAATTAACTAAATATTATGTAAAAAATAATTTTAAATAATAAATAAACAAAACTACGTGCTACCGAGTATGGCGAAACTGATCACAAACTAACTAACTAATCATCACGCCGTCTTCCCGAAGGGGTAGGCAGAAATAATGGACCACCACACTGTGCTGTCCTGACATTTTTTCTCTCGCTTCCTCTACATTCATAAATCTTGTCATGCACGCACGTCGATTTCTCCGACTTCTCACGTGACCGACATTTAATATTTGTTTGATTTTTACGTTTTCCTCGGCCTTCCTCTATTTCTAGCTCCGTTCACGTCGTTTACATATACCTTCTTTACCATTCTGTCTTCACTCATTCTTTTCATGTGTCCAAACTACTTTAACGACCCTTTCATTATTTGATTCATAAAACTTTCATTTGCACCGCATTCACTTTTTATATTTGCATTTGACACTCTATCATATACAGATTTAGGATACATTCGTCTTAGAGATCTCATTTCTACTGCATTTATTCTACTTTCATCATTCTTTTCCCAATTCCATGCTTTGCTTTCATACATAAGGGTCTCCACAAGAATACTCCTTGTCATTTTATTCCTTATTCTATCGCGGAGTGTCTTACTAACAAATTTAACAATTTAATTCGAAAAATGAAATAAAGTGGTGAAAAAACAAAGTATACAAGTGTAAATATTTGTTTAAAAGATGAATATAGTAGAAAAACGAGAGATATGTCAGGAGAAAGAGGTGTGCCCGTCCATGTATTCTGCTCATCTTTCCGAGTAAACGGCGTAATCGTTTGTTATTTAAAAAATAACCGGGATAGATTTTGAAACGTCGCTTTTTGTATGATACCTTCCTAGAACACAGTACGAGGAAATGGACCGTAAGGGTCCATTGTTAATGGATGCCAGGTATATGAGGAAGACGCATAAAGGTATTTGAAAGAATAATTTGAATGCTAGGGGAACAAAATATTCTCAGAATTAGTTCGGAGGGCAACAACATCGGAAATTTAATTCAGTATATTTGATAACTATCAAACTTGTTATTTTATTATTAATCTCTCTAAACAATAGACAAAAAAAAGAATGAGATCGTTTTCTAGAAGTTTTATTGTAGTTTATGGGAACACGACATATTTCATTTCATTTCATTTATTTTTATAAAAATCACAAACATTACAGACATACAATTCCAGATCGTTTGCAATTACATTATAAAAAGAGAAGCATTAAAAAAATTAAGCTTAAGAATAAGAAAAAATCATAACATTGATATTGCATCCCTGAGGCAACTCACACTATCACGAAATATGTCGACCTCCGAGGCGATCCGATTAAGCAATTAGATTGCCCTACCCACAGGCATAACCATTGGCAGGTTGGTTCTGCAGCGCGGCAAATAAAACAATCTGTGCTGTCTTTGACGAAGGTATCAGGGACAAATAGACCTACATCACTCAGGACATCCGAGTTCTGTATATTTCACCTTTCTAAGGCATTTTTTTAGAGTCGCCACCCGGTGGACGATGTTAATGTGGCGACTCTAAAATGGCAATGGAAAGGTCACGTAGCCAGAAGCTCAGATGAAAAATGGACAAGTAGACTGCTGACTTGGAGACCGTGGACGGCAAAGAGAAGTGTAGGGCGACCGCAACTACGGTGGAAGGATGATCTGAACAGACACGTCGGAATAACCTGGATGCAGTCTGCACAGGACAGAATGACATGGAAGCGAATGAAGGAGGCATTTGTCCAGGAATATAAGGTAAAACATGTTACTCCCATAAAATATTCATAGCACACCAAGAAAACAGACGTTTTCAATCGTATTAATAATTTAATACCGACTTTTCCATCATTCTTCCAGAAACAAACTAAATAAGTAACTAAATTAGTTGTAATTGCGTAATTTTGTTGTATAATAAAGTATAGAGTTGACGAAATATGTAGGTTAAAACATGTTTTTAAAATGCCAAACTCAAGGTTATAACGCAAAGAGAACGAAAGCTTTATGAATAAACAATAAAATAATCATTAAGATGGTTTTAACGTATGGAAAAATGTGAATGGTGATAGCACAACCAAATCGAACGCTTAATGATAGTAATGTTTAAATCGAAAAATTAAATAGTGTAATAAATAAGAATATATAAAATAATATTCTATATTTCTGAAAACGTGATTACTTCATCAATAATTTTTTTTTTAACTAAAAGACTTATATTAAATAGTAAATAAATTTCTAATTATAAGTCTTTTAGGTATAGTATTATGATGGAATATGTATACAATCCGTAATGTGAGATATTAACTATAATTTTTTTAATGATTGGATACATAACTGCCGAAATTGGTAGTACAAAACAAAATTGTTAACACAATTGATTTTATTCTTGTAAATATCGTTTTTCTACATTCATACATCACGAAACATGAATTCTATAATTGATTTGTTGTTACATATACTAAATTTAAGATAAATAATAAATGTTAAATCTTTTATAGCTGCGAACTAACTAACTAACTAACCATCACGCCGTCTCCCCCGAGGGGTAGGCAGAAAGAATGGAACGCCACACTGTTCTGTCCTGACATACTTCTCTCGCTTCCTCTACATTCATACATCTTGTCATGCACGCACGTCGATTTCTCCGACTCCTCACATGACCGACCGATTTGATTGATTTGATCGTGCCACGTTTTCCTCGGCCTTCCTCTATTTCTGACTCCGTTCACGCCGTTTACATATACCTTCTTTACCATTCTGTCTTCACTCATTCTCTCCATGTGTCCAAACCATCTTAATGACCCTTTCCTTATTTTGTTCATAACACTTTCATTCGCACCACATTCACTTCTTATACTTGCATTTGTCACTCTATCATATACAGATTTGCCACACATTCGTCTTAGAGATCTCATTACTACTGCATTTATTCTACTTTCATCCTTCTTTTGCTAGTTCCATGCTTCACTTCCATACATAAGGGTCGGCACAAGAACACCATAGCTGCGAATAATATCATAATTGTGATAGGACTCGAGTTAATGAAAAAACAAATAGAAAAGTTTATTACAAATACAATTTGAAGTTACCTAAGCAATGAGTCAACCCTTAGAATATATTTATATAATTAGATAATTATGGGCGTATGAGATACGCAATAGATCACAATTAAAAATAATTGTTCCTAATCACTAATGTGGGTCCCTTTTGGTAACCAAAATGGGACCCTTAAAGCCCTTCAATTGATGTACAACAGACAAAGAAATTACATAATTTGATATAATTCCATTCAACGCACAGAATAATGAGAACACAAAACAATATATTTTTAGTTTCATTCTTGTTCTTTAGTGTTTAATATATTTTTATATTTTCTTCTATATTCGTCTTAACTTTATGTTATGGATTCATATTCAATATATACATTTTGGTAAGTGATGACCTTTGTGGCCGATTGGCAAGTCCCGGTTTCGATTCCCGGCGATGGCAGTGTGATTGTCACATTGTCTTTGGTCTGGTGTAGAATTCACGTGACAATAAAATGTCGATAGATTAGCTACCAATCATATATCACCCGCCGTATTGACGTTAAGAGCGATTCAACAAAGTAACAATAATAATGATAACAAATAATAAATATGTCTGGGAAAAGAAAAATATAGTGTTGTGAAATTACAATGTGTAAATTTATTTACACAAGTAGTTTTTAGATTACCGAATTCTCTTTAGAAAATAAAGAACAAGTGGAATAAAACTAAACACATTAACTTATTGAAAGCTAAGACATTAACACTGTGGAACTCCATAGTAATACACTTAGGAAATTGAATATAACTTTGTTTATAATCCACAAAATATTTTTAAAAATACGACATGTTTCACGTTTCGACAGTGTGTATATATATATATATAATAAAATCTACACAAAGAAAAAACTGAAGATGGAGTTATCCTCCGAAACATGTCGTATTTTTTAAATATATTTTGTGGATTATAAACAAAGTTATTTTCAATTTTCTAAGTGTTTCATATTAACTATTTAATGAAAGTCTATCAAGAAAATTCTATATAATGTACGTAACTATTATAAGTAAAGCTTGACCAATCTAAATCGGTTTGTATTCTCTGAATTGCAGAGGTCAGATCAGATGTCAAATTAGCAAAAAAAAAAAAAAAAAATTCCCAGTTGCAACTGTCAATTTCAAAGAGTCAATAACAATTTTTGTATTAAAAATATATACTCGTACATATTACAATGAAAGGTACATTATATTTCTTTGTATAAGAGCTTATGTTGTGCAGGAAATTTAATTAAACATGAAATGAAAATGTAAACAGGATTAAAAAATGACTCTGATATTTGTCAAATCAAACTATTAGATAGCAATGATATACGAAACTATACAAAATAATTGCAAACGTTAGCGCGGTTTCCGTTGTATTGTATTTTGAGGTTAGTTTAGGCGCGAAACAAGAGAATGCGTTATTGTTTTAACTCGTCAAACATAATAACAACCGATTATTCCAAATTTGAACTCGTAAGCAGTTTTGCACAAATTTCAAAACAAAAAAATCACACACATTGGAACACTGATAAAAACAAAAGCATAAAAAACAAGAGCAAACATTTACACACACTACTAAAAGCATTTGAATAGTTTTATAAATACAGTAACTAACTAACTAACTAACCATCACGCCGTCTCCCCGGAGGGGTAGGCAGAAAGAATGGAACGCCACACTGTTCTGTCCTGACACACTTCTCTCGATTCCTCTACATTCATACATCTTGTCATGCACGCACGTCGATTTCTCCGACTCCTCACGTGACCGACATTCAATATTTGATTGATTTGATCGTGCCACGTTTTCCTCGGCCTTCCTCTATTTCTAGCTCCGTTCACGCCGTTCACATATACCTTCTTTATCATTCTGTCTTCACTCATTCTTTCCATGTGTCCAAACCATCTTAATGACCCTTTCCTTATTTTGTTCATAACACTTTCATTCGCACCACATTCACTTCTTATACTTGCATTTGTCACTCTATCATATACAGATTTGCCACACATTCGTCTTAGAGATCTCATTTCTACTGCATTTATTCTACTTTCATCCTTCTTTTGCCAGTTCCATGTTTCACTTCCATACATAAGGGTCGGCACAAGAACACCATTGTGCACTAAATACAGTACTTAGATAGAAATGCATGGAAACATTTGAATGCATTTGAAAAAAGGGTTACTATTAGCATATGTTAATTACAAGCTTATGAAAGATTTAAGGTAACCTTAAGGTCTTAGAAAGATAATTGTGAGAACCGAGATTTATGACGGCCTTTGTTCCACCCTTAACGTTCAAATTCCTAATGCGCGTACCTACCCAATGCTACAACCGATTGCTTTGTTTGGAAATGCACTAGAACGAACGTTTTAAAAGCTAAGGAAGAACTAACGAAAATACTTTAAAAAATACATTTTATCCATTCCAGACAACAATGGAACAAAGCTTCAAATAAAATATGACACTATTTTACTAATTATTGTAGTAAAATATGACATTTATTTTATAAAATACCTAAGTATTTCTTATAATTTAAAAATATTTATAATGTTTACAAACATATTATTTATATTTAATTAAACAATTTTTTTTAATATACTTGGTTTGCAACCATTTTATTATGTGAGGATGCGGGCCTTCCGGTTTCGCTCTATGCGAGCTTCGTCAGGGCTTGACACACACTAAAGATTTAAGGTAACCTTAGGGTCTTAGAAAGATAATTGTGAGAACCGAGATTCATGACGGCCTTTGTTCAGTATGTGCTCTGACGAAGCTCGCATAGAGCGAAACCGGTAGGCCCGCATCCTCACATACTAAAGTGGTTGCATACCAAGTATATTTTAAAAAAGTGTTTAATTAAGTGTTATATATGTCCAACCACCAAGTAATGGCTTCTTATCAAAGTTTTATTATTTATATAACTGATCTATTTTAGGAATCTATTTGGATACAAATATATACAATACATAAACAAAAATTATATTGCATGAACAATATAGGAAAATAATATGTATTAATAAGAATGAGAAAAACACTGTTTTATATTTATTTTAAATGTAACTGTATTAATTTTTAAACGCGGTAAAAAGCGTGGAAAAACAGTGTTTTAGTAAATTCATCAGTGTAGTGCCTTATGTTACAATGTAATTGTTTACTTTGGTGCTAAATAAATCTTTAGATGCTATAGGAAAATAAATATTACGTGTTTTGTTCGTAATACTTTGCATACCCGTCTGAGCGCGTCGTTGCTGGCATTGTTTACGATGTTTACAACGTTCCTAGAGACCGAAAAAAGGTTCCCTACAAAAGTTCTGTGAGTAAACCGTATACGGAACGTACGTAAGATAAATATTATGTTCACTGGACTAAAACGCTGAATAAAATACACCATCGGAGTATAAAATACAACGCTCCCATAATATACATTCTACCACAAGTTGTAAAGGAAGGGATGCGATGATTACGCTGGGACCTGAACCCGAGACCCAAATCCGTAACCGCCACAAAAAAAAACAAGTTACAAACACATAAAAATTGATGTTGCTAGCTTAATACACATATATACTATAATTTATAACACACAAAATATGTTTTAAAAATGTATAAAAATTACCATTTATAAGTTACATTTTGATAGCGATGCAACAAGGGTAAAACTCTCTCATGTTTATAATAAATAAATAAATAAAATAAATAAAGCACTAACACAAACACAATATCACTGTTTATTTATTTTTTTGTATTTTTTAAATATAAACACAACCTTCGTTACTGTATCGAAATATTAAAACTTGTATTTAAAAAAATGCGCGCTTTTCAGATTTTTTTTTTGTTTTGATTCCGTGAATGCGGGCGGAGGCGAGCAGCGGCGCGACGTCTCTATACAGCTGACGCGACAAGACTGAGTCTGGGTAGGCCCGCCGACAGATGTGCAACCCCGGCCGGCTCCCCTATCGTCCCTAGCCCGGTGGAGGGGGTACCACGAGGGGCACCTGCCGGCCCTGCATGCATCCATAGACCATAATGATCGAGAGCGAAACGGGAATACGAAGAGAGGGACGCATATAGCAACAGGGCGGCAAGAGCGTCAACGGCGATGCGTCTACCCTCCGTATTTAACAAGCAACAAAGAATGTTCGTATAAAACTTTTATACATATAACGCAGTAGCTAGATATTAAATCAAACATTATAACGTATCTGATCTATGATTTATACTTTGTTATTGTTTCTAAAACAATGATGTAAAACTAAATATTAAATAATGAATATGAATGAAAACGCCTGTCTTCTAGGAGTTTTATTATATTTTAGATAAACGACATGTTTCGCCCTTCTAAGATATTATCAAATGTTTGATTATCCCTAAGAAAGGCGAAACACGTCATTCCATTTAAAATACCTTCTTATTCTTCTTCCTCAGCCTATTCCCGTCCACTCCTGGACAAAGGCCTCCTCCATTCGCTTCCATGTCACTCTGTCCTGTGCAGACTGCATCCAGGTTATTCCGACGTGTCTGTTCAGATCATCCTTCCACCGTATTTGCGGTCGCCCTGCACTTCTATTTGCAGTCCACGGTCTCCAAGTCAGCAGTCTTCTTGTCCACTTTTCATCTGAGCTGGCTACGTGATCTGCCCATTGCCATTTTAGAGTCGCCACCTGGTGGATGATGTCAGTGACCTTTGTTTTTTCTCTCACCGTATCGTTTCTGACTCTATACTATTAGATTTATTCGATTGTGCCACGTTTTCCTCCTGCCTGCGTCTGTATCTAGTTCCATTTACATCGATAACATATACTTTTTTTTTACCATTCTTACTTAATTTGTTCCTTCCATGTGCCTAAACCATCTTAATGTTCCTTTCAATATTTTGTTCATAACACTTTCATTCGCATTGCTTTCACTTGTTATATTTCATAAAAATAGAATATTAATCGATTAATATGCGTATAACGAAATGCTTTTATCTTTCCACACTTAATACTCGTATATTAGTTTGTTATCCATAGATTACAGTATTAATATTCTGTATATCTATAAATTAATTATTATTTTTATATCTAACCCTTTATTGTATTCAGCAGTGGCGGCACTAATTTTTTTTTGCATATCTTTTCGAGAACGATTTAAAAAAATGTGAAAATTTGTAATCATATTTATTAAAAATTCTTATTTTAAAAATAGCTAAAAACAAATGTCATATTATAAATGTACGTGCGTGACACGTGCTTGAATGGTAAGGAAGTTTAAAGAAGCATCCGGTTTCCTATTTCGTTAATAAATTTCTGTACGTCTGACTAAAGCTGTTCTCACGTTGAATGCTGGTTTCTTAACGCAGTCGATTGAAATTAAATATTAAAATATTTTTTAATATCACAATATTAAAAAAAAAAGTGGTTTCTATAGTTACTAATTCTTCTTCTTCAGCCTATCTCCGTATACTCCTGGACAAAGGCTTCTATTTGCTTCCACGCCACTCTCTCTCTCTCTCTCGTGTAGATTGCATCCAGGTTATACTGACGCGTTGGTTCAGGTTATCCTTCCACCGAAGCGCAGTTGCCCTGCACTTCTCTATGCTGTCCATGGTTTCAGATAATTATGAGATAATTATTCTGTATTAACAAAGTAAATGGAACTAGAAGTAGAGGAAGACCGAGGAAAACGTGGCACGATCAAATATACCTAATATTAAATGTCTATTTTAAAATGTGAATTTCGTTTTTAGAATAGCAGAAATGCGAACCCTACGCTCCATCGCAGGCAAAACCCTCAGAGATCGGATCAGAAAAACGTGGCACGATCAAATCAATTAAATATATTTTTTTCGTATGAAGCATTCACTTTGTAGTAAGACATTTTAATTTTTTTATTATTTGTATTTAAAATAAAATAAAAAAAACCGCACTTTGCTTTTCATCACTATGCGGTTATTTTAATTGCCGACTAGTTTCGCTTGTACCCAAGCTTCCTCAGGGCTTCGTAATAACACCTGTTATTACGAAGCCCTGAGCAAGCTTGGGTACAAGTGAAACTAGTCGGCAATTAAAATAACCGCATAGTAGTGAAAAACAAAGTGCAGTGTTTTTATTTTATTTTATTTCAAATACAAATACATATTATGTTAACGGCGTGAACGGAGCTAGAAATAGAGGAAGGCCGAGGAAAACGTGGCACGATCAAATCAATCAAATATTGAATGTCGGTCACGTGAGGAGTCGGAGAAATCGACGTGCGTGCATGTAAAGATGTATGAATGTAGAGGAATCGAGAGAAGTATGTCAGGACAGATCAGTGTGGCGTTCCATTCTTTCTGCCAGCCCCTCCGGGAGACGGCGTGATGGTAAGTTAGTTAGTTAGTTAACTTTGTATTAATCCGACCCTTTTGAAAGTTTGCCACCACCCTGTTGCGAGTACATTGAGGTGCGTGTGCATTTTAGGATCGGAGAACGTCGGTTTAAGGACTGGCTGCTAGGACATAGACAAAAGGATTCTTTTGTTCGCTGGGGCCCGCCGCGCTGTGCCCTAAGCCCCGAGACGAGCCGAGAGTCGTTCGGTAATTCTAAATTTAAAAAAAGGTTGTTCTCGACTGTTCGACTGTGGAATTTAAAGAATTTATTTTTGTATATTACAAGCGCGGAGGACGCGTATTCTAGGAGGGAGCATTAATGCTCTTTGTGTCGATTATACTACTGAGGCTTTTTTTAAATTTTAACCTATTTTTTTAGATAATATTAGATAAAGTTAAGGCGTTAACACTGTGGAATTCCATAATGACGATTTTTTTAAAATTAAAACACTGTTTTTTTCCACTTTTGATCAAAAGTGAAAAAAACAGTGTTTTAAATAATAAAAACTTCGTCAAACATTTTTTTAATCAGGGGTCGTGATATTAATACTAAACCTAGAAAAGGTTATATTCTAGAGAGGAAAATGTTTATTATTTAGTTCGAGTGATTTATATATAAAATGCTAAAATATCGTCATATAAATCTTATACAATTATAACTAACTAACTAACCATCACGCCGTCTCCCCCAAGGGGTAAGCAATACAATTATACAACATTTTGAATGTATACAAATTCTTGTAGACAATACTGGATTTCACCCATTGCGGATAAATTATTTTTATTTTATAAGGATTAATTGTATCCCAATAGAGGCGAAGATGTAAATTGTCCAAGTAAATTGTCCAATGGTCCAAGTAGGCATAAAATTGGAGAGACATCTCCAGGCGTAGTCTAGTACTATATGATTTGCAGAGACTTTCACAGTACATTAATAAAATTGTTCTGCTTAATGCTTTCCAATCTTAATAGACGACGCTAGTGTAGAGTGAACTTAAATATGTAAAGATAGGCGTGGAATCCTACCATATATACAAGTTCCAAAAATCTGTCAGAGGTGATGGTCATAAGAAAAAAGGCGGAATGGGGCATGTTGTTAAACATAAAGCGACCGCTCAACCTAACCAATGACAGGTCATAAGTCCTGTAAGCGCCTCGGCCACCACATTCTGTTCCCAGAAAACAATTTACATCTTCGTCTCTATTGGGATACAATTAATCCTTATAGAATACAATTATATTTATTTTATATTTAAAATATAATTCTTCAACTAACTAACCGTCACCCCGTCGCCGTTTCTCCGAAGGGGTAGGCAGAAATATTCTCTTTCGTTTCCTCAACATTCATACATCGTGTCATGCATGCACGTCGATTTCTCCGACTCCCCACGTGGCCGACATTAAATATTGACGATGAAAGTAAATATTACTTCGAGAAGGCGCTAATTCTTTTGGCAAAATAAGGTGTTAATCGATTTAATTTTTCCTTGGCTCATATATTGATTACGTAATTACGAATTTTACTGCAAAAACAAGTTTGTATGTAGTACATGTACATAAAAAGGCTTACATTACTCTACAGTACTGGAAAAATAATCAGTTTCCTTTTTTGCGATTAATCATATCTGCTTGTCCGGATAATTGACGTTCCGGTTAACTGACGACCGGATAAACGACGTTCTATTGTATATCATATAATATAGAAAAATAGCTACGATTTATGAAAGCGTAGAAAGATAAGATGAAGTGCGAATGATGGTGTCATGAACAAAATAATGAAAGGATCATTAAGATGGTTTGGACACATGGAAAGAATGAATGAAGAAAGAATGGTAAAAAAATTATATGTTAATTATGTAAATGGAACCAGAAATAGAGGAAGACCGAGGAAAACGTGGCACGATCAAATAAATCAAATATTGAATGTCGGCCATGTGGGAGTCAGAGAAATCGACGCGCGTGCATGACACGATGTATGAATGTTGAGGAAGCGAGAGAAATATGTCAGGAAAGAAAAGTGTGGCAGTCCATTCTTTCTGCCTACCCCTTCGGGGAGACGGCGTGATGGTTAGTAAGTTAGTTAGTAGAAAGATAAGTTTCATTATAAAAAATAAAAAAATTGAAATGTTTTTTTTTTCTTCACTATGTCATGAGGGTCCTTACAACGAAAAGCGTTAAAATAATTGAATACCGACCAAATAAGACATTATTATTATTTCTCACGAAGCCGTTCCATTCGTAATGGTCCTAGGTTCCTTTACGTTAGGGTTATAACAGCGGTTCCCAACCTAGGAGGTGCGCAACCCAAAATTCTTTGATAAATATAATTTTCACATCATAATATTTACAAAAAAATATAACTTTAAATCTAAACCGTAGCGATATGAAGTGATGTTTTTTTTTTATTATACGACGTAACGTAACAGTAGTGAAAACCATATATCGAGCCAGTCGAAAAGGAGATACGAGTGGCAATCTCCAAGCTCCCAAGATTTGATAAATTTTGTGCCAATAAACAATAATTACATAAAACGATGTAAATAAATATAATTATACTTTGTGTTACAACACTTTTTATTTTCACTGAACTTAGACATGTTTTGGTTACAAATAATCTTTATCAATGTATACAATTTTAACAATTGTTATAATTGTATACATTGATAAAGTTAAATGTTGAAATTAATAAAGGTTACTTGTAACCGAAACATGTCTGTGTTCAGTGAAAATAAAAAGTGTTGTAATACTAAGTATAACTATATTTATTCAAATATAAATCCACAACACAAAGTGTAGGCGAATATAGAAGAATTAAAACGATGTTTTTTTTAACAACTTCCGTTTTGTTTTTATTTCGACAAGGAGCCTGGCGAAACCGGTCGCCTTCGAAATAATGAAAAATATGGAAGTAGTTAAAAAACAACGTTGTATTTTATTAATATTTAAAATGAACTGCCATCAGTAGATTTCAGTAAAATTGTTTGTTTATCTTAAAAATAAATATAGGTACATGAACGTATATACTATGATAGCTTAACCTTGTTTTTATTCTGTAAATTAATAATAATTTACAGTTTGTTTGTTTTAGTACAGCATTATTTAAAACGTGTCTATATAATT
Organism: Lepidostoma basale; assembly: GCA_022606425.2. Classification (NCBI taxonomy): domain Eukaryota; kingdom Metazoa; phylum Arthropoda; class Insecta; order Trichoptera; family Lepidostomatidae; genus Lepidostoma; species Lepidostoma basale. The sequence goes on along the minus strand of JAHDVF020001001.1, from coordinate 897,555 downwards.
GTAACTTAAAAAAAAATAAAAGATTTCAAAAGGGGAAAAAAAAATCTGGGAGGTGCGTAATTTTTTTTTTTTGGGAGGTGTAGTAGCATAAAGGTTGGAAGCCGCTGGGTTATAACGAAAAAAAAAAATTTTATTCAAGGTGGACGATTCTATGAAACCTGTTAGGTTACCCTAGACACAAATAATCTTAGGATACAGGGTGTGACATGAATATAAAGTTTTAAGAATTGCGATGAAGAAGATAGAGTGCGTCTCTTTCGTGAGCTCAACAATAAAACAAGGTAACTCGAATTTTGGCTGTTTGAATTTTTTATAACTGAAGGCTAGACATTATAAAGGTGCCAAGTGGAACATAAACATAGCAGAGAAAATAAACGTGGACCTTGAAAGTCAACTCAATGAACAGACTAGAAGCATTTGAAGTGTGGCTCCATCGCAGAATGCTCAGAATTCCCTGGACAGACATGGTTACCAATACCGAAGTCCTGAGGTGAGCTAGAGTTGACAGGGAACTGTTATCAACTATCAAGGTTCGGAAAATTTCACATCTGGGTCACTGGGTACTGCGTGGAGAAAAGTACCACCTTCTCTAACTGATATTGGAGAGGAAAATTGAGGGACGCCGAGGGCCCGGTAGGAAACAAATGTCCTGGCTGCGAAACGTGAGGGATGAGTGAAGTGAGTGGAGGAGCTGTCCCGAGCGGCGCAGGACAGGGACAGGTTCGCCTAGGTGATCGCCAACGTTGGGGGGACCCGACAGGGCACTTGAAGAAGAAGAAGAAGAGAAACTAAGCAAAAACAGTTTTTTGTTCCTTATGTCATGTACCACAGGTGATATCTTTAGGGTGACGTTTGAACTACACATCATTACGCACTTCCTGATATCAGGATTTGAAACTCTATCATACATCGTTATACCACACATACGTCTAAATGAATGTCATAATCTGCCTTAATAAGACATTATATAGTGATAATGCGATAGCAAGGCGAAGGATTTGAAAGCTGAAGTTTTTATTCATATTAATTATTTCATCTCTCTCTCATCTCATAATCCATCTCATAACATCTCATAACCCATTTATTTAGATTAATCAGGAGATATTTCGCGAACTCGGCCGTGAAAGATTGTTTTAGATTGTTAAAAGAAAGTCTCCGACAGCACAGATTGTTTTACCTACCGGTCGCCAGAACCAATCTGTCTCTAGTGACACCGGTGAGAAGAGCAATTAGTCTGCTGAATGCGGTCTCCTCAGAGATCGACGCCTATCATATTAATGAAGTTACGTTTAGGGTACCAATACGAAAATATCTTGTCTTCCTAATGTCGAACTATCTCTAATGCGTTCCTAGTATTATGTTGTACGCACGAGTATCAATAGATGCCTTAAACATTAATGCTGTTTGTAATGTCTTTTGAGTAAATTAACTGTTTTGATTTGATTTGAATATGGAGAATATTCTTTTTCTTCTTCTGCCTTATTTAGGACTGCGTCCTGTTATTTCTCGGAGCCTGTTCCTTGGATGCAGATGTCCAACTGTCTCGCCATCTTTAAGGTGGTCTTCCTGCAGGTCGATTTCCTGTTGGTACTTTATTTGCGGCTATATTTATCACTCTTTCAGAACATGCTCTTTCCACATGATCTCTCCAGTAGCGTCTTCTCAGTCTTCCCCATGGCACGACATCTACTACATTGCAGATCCGTCTTATTTCAGAATTTCTTATTCTGTCTCGGAGTGTCGTTTCCGCAACGGATCGGAGAGTCTTCATTTCTGTGGTTCTTAGGATACTTTTTGTTCTGATGGCGAGAGCTCTCGTTTCTATTCCATATGTCATTATAGGACGTGAAATGTGGAGATTAATATAATTAATAAAGAAATAATAAATAAGTTACCTTGTTATAGTATAATGCTGACGATATATTATAATTTAACGACAATTTTCATACAAATCAAGGCTATGCATTTGGATTTCTAAATACGATTTAGAAGATATATAAAATTGCTTTAGAGTCAATTTTCTACAACGTGCTTCGAAGGTTGAAATTGAACCATCATCGTCGGGGGAATTTTTAAACTGAATTTAAATAAATTTAAACGAGATACAAAATCGTGTGCAAATAAAAATAAAATATATCAAACAAGAGACAGAATATTACAATAAATTTTTTATAGAAAATCCTGTGTTGATTGGTTGCTTTTTGAAGATGGCTCGCAGTGTCAAAACAAACGAACAAAATGGAACGATTTTTTTTTAAATCGCCCTCTGGTCGCTATTGGGTACGCAGAGCAAACAGTCCGATGTAAATCTGCCCTTTCTGTATAAGTTCGTAGGTACTCTAATATGCATGTTGTCATATTACCCGATGTGGGGGGCACATTTCTTTCTCCCTGCGTTCAATACAATCATAAATAACTAACTAACTGACCATCACAAGTCGGGAATCCCGATGATAGATGAATTCATTCTGAAACTTTCCAAACGTTTTACAAAGGACTCCCTTCACATCCTAACCCCACAATAAAATACCTCTCAAATTACAACCCAAACACCTCCAGCCGCCACAAGCGCCCAAAATCTATCCTCCTTCAGAGGAACACTCCGGGCCACACAAATTATGCCCCCGAATAAACAAACAACCCACCAAATCACCTTCCAACAATGTTCCCATTAGACGTAAGAGGAATAGCCATATGAGCTGAACCTCTGTAAGATCCAAGTCCAAGTCCATTTCCCCGGAGGGGGAATGGTGTGATGGTTAGTTACACTACTCTAGTTTCCTCCACATTCATACACGCACGTCGATTCTTCCGACTTCTAACATGGCACATTTTTAAATTTGATTTATTGGTCATGCCAAGTTTTCCTCGGTCTCCCACGACTCCTTACTCCATTCAGACCGTCTACGTATACTTTGTTAACCATTCTTCCTTCATCCATGCGTTCCATATTTCCAAACCAACGCAGTGATCCTATCATAATTTTGTTCATAATACTTTATTCCGCTCTATATTCCTTCCTTATCAGCATTTGAAATTCTGTCATCGTTTGACACACAAACGTCTAGGAGATCGCATCTCTACAGCATTGATTATGCTCTTATCATTCATCTACCTAGTTCAATCCTTCCTTTCTATACACCAGAATTGGTACGAAAACTCCATTGTGAACGGCCATCTTTGTTTTAATTGATATTTCACATTTCTTTCCCCCTACTTTAAATACTATAGTCATGAAAACAACACTATTAACAGGATTAGAATATTCGACTTTCGAATTATGAAGGATTTTTTTAATTATTGTATTTATTTTGCACTTACCAACAATATTTTTCAAAATATTTTTATTGTGAAAATCAGGTACTTGGAACTTACCTGTAAAAAGAGAAAAATACAATTAGAAATCTATCAAAACAATATAATGTGATACGTTTATATATTTATAAATAAATAAACTTAATAAACATTATTTTGCTTTTTTGAATAGGCTTTTATTTTCGATGACAACTTTATTTGTGTTTGAAAATAATAGCCTATTCAAAAAAGCTCAAATGGCAGTGCAAAATGGTGTTCTTGTACCGACTCTTACGTATGGAAGTGAAGTATGGAATTGGATGAAAGGAGAAAAAATACAATAGAAATGAGATATCTTAGACGAATGTATAGTAAATCTTTGTATGATAGAGTGTCGAATGAAAATATAAGAAATTAATGCAATACGAATGAAAGTGTTATGAACAAAATGATGAAAAAAAACTTCGAGCGTTAAACACCGTTTTTTTTTTCTTCCAATTTTGAGTTTATTTTTTTCGACATGTTTCGAAGGCTTTTCACCTCCATAATCGGGAGATCGATATAAACTCCGTAGATGAAGGTGTATGTTAAAGCCTTCGTAAAATGTCAAAATAAATAAGCTTAAAAGTGTTAAAAAATTGTGTTTTAATTCATAAAAATAAATGTTGATGCTTTCCACTAAATTGATAATGGAGAAAGTAAAATATAAGCGTCATTCAAAGACAATAGAGGTGTGTTAGTATAAGCTATGTGTGATGGATTATATGCGTATACGGCAGGGACACGCGTGTGTGCGTGCACCCAAGTCAGTGGCGTAGCGTTTAAATAAGGGGAGAGGGGAGAGGAATAATAATTAACAATCATAGTGACGGTTCAATGAATGGATAAAAAATTGGTAGGGCAATCTATGGCGAATGCGAAGGGACAATCGGAAATAAGTTTAAAAAAGGGGGCAGATGTCCCCAAACTGTGAATGTTCACACAATGAAAACATTTTATACGCGTTTTTATTGTCTGTAATAAAATTAACGACATAAAAAAATAAAATGTACTTAGGATTTCGTTTAGAACTAACTAACTGAATTTATTGTTTCTTGAACAGTGATATGAAACTTCACACTTAATAATTAATGCGAATGGAAAAGTATGTTTTCTAAAAGTTTTCTATTGTTTATTCTAAAGCCATTCTAAGAAATACTCAAACGTCGATAAAAAAAACTCAAATGCGAAAAAAAAAAGTTTCTATTTAATTAAAAAAATATAATCCACAGTGAGAATGCAATTAAAAAAAAGCATTTTTTTTATTAAAAACAAAAACAAAAACTAACTACAACTTTTTTTTGGATGTTCGCCATAACTTTGTATTGCAGATATGATGTTAAAAAAGATCATTTATTTAATACATATATTGGCGTTGAAATTTTGCGTGTTAATACTAGAAATATAACTTTAAACAATCTCGAAATTTTAGAATTTAAAAATAAGAAAATAGTTTAAATAATCAAATAAAATTTTCCAATCTTTGATTTATTTCCTTTGTTGTAAGTTAATATACCCGAACCCCAATAAGATTTATTTTTATTTTTAAAAAGACTTACATCAAGGATTCATATCAATGATATTAGAATTTATTTTACAATCTTCAATGTGAGCAGAAAATAGCTCATTATTATGAAGAAGGAATCTGGTCGTGTCCAGGTTTGAACCCATGTCCCCCGGATCAGGAGCCAAGCGTTCTATCCCCTAGACCACCACCTTATTATTTTTAATTTATTCACAAAATTTGTTATAACAAAAGAATAAACGTTCTAAAATAAATCAGTCTGTCAAAACTGACCATATTTGTAAACAATTTTATAATATTTTAAATATTTTATAATATCACTGATGAAGCTTAGTCCGAAACATGTTTGATATTTTTTTTTTTAAATAAATGTGAGTGTTGTAGGTATACAAAGTACCCATACATAAAAAAAGAAATGTTACTTTTTTTTCACAAAATATGTTATTAACAATACTTTAAGCATATGCTAGTAGAAAGCAAGTTAGAATTTATAAAACATGCACCAGGTACATACGGAATCGAAGCAAGAACAGACACTGTCAGAACCAAACATCTCTTAAGAGTAGCAGAAATGAGATCATTGCGACCTATTGTGGGGAGAACCCTTAGAGATAGGATAGGTACCCAATGAAGAAATTCGCAAATCATGCAAAATTGAAGACATAGTGAGATGGAGTAGGCAGAGAAGACGATTCTGGAGGGACAACATCGAGAGAATGGATCCAGCAAGAATTCCTAATATCGTGATGCACGAGACTCCAGAGGCCGTCGACCACCAGGACGACCACCAAAGAGATGGAGAGAAGGCTGGTCGTCTTCATCGCAGGAAGAAAGTTTATATCCTGCATAAACAGATCGCAAGATCTACAATCAAAACAAGAAGAAGAAGACTTTAGCGAGAAATACGTATTTAAAGTATAAATGATAAAAATGTCAGCATTTATGAAAAAAAAAAACTATATGCTCGTATAAAAAAAAAGTCAAAGGGATTTGAGCAAAAGGGAAATTGGGGTAATTTTACAGATGAGAACATTCTAGTTAATTTGCATTTCACGTACATGAGAATCAAGTATCATATTGAATCGCGTAAAGTGTAGTGATACACGAAAATAAATGCAACTCCAGCGAGTTACGGCTGTAAAGTAGGGTGCCTTCACGAGAGTATGGTAAATATTGAAAAGGGTTGGAAATATTCTTTGCAGCTGCCCTGTTCTCTCTACTCTGATGAATAGTTCAGAATTATAAGGGGGAAATAATTTTGAGTAAAATATCTTCTGCTTCTTCGCGTGCCGTATCAGGTCCTCCTGACGTTGGCAATCACTCCGTCGAAGGCTTCTCTATCTTGCGCAACCCGGAACATCTCCCCCACATGTCTTATCCCGGTCCAGTCTCTTATGTTGCACAGCCAAGACGTTTGCCTTCTACCAGGACCACGCTGCCCCTCAATTTTTTCCATCAGTATTAGTTGGAGCAAACTGTATTTATCTCCCGCAAAAAGTGACCTTAACGAATGAAATGAATGATGAAATTTTTTCCGCTCTATATTCCTTTCTTATATCAGCATTTGAAATTCTGATGTACATCGTTCTACCACACATACCATACGTCTAAGGGACCTCATTTCTACCACATGCATTCTGCTCTCATCCTTCTTCTGCCAGTTCCATGCTTCGCATCCAAACAAAAGGGTAGGGACCAGAACTCAAGATGAGTGATTTGTCTGTAAATTGTCTATATTTACCAGTATATTTTAATACCGAAATATAGCACTTCTGAAAAACTATTTTTTTCTATGATATAAAAACCGTTTTTTTAAATAGAAAAATCTATAAAAAAAATTTAATAAATTTACAAGAAGAAACATTACTCATGTATCTTATGTATGAGACGGAACCCAGCCTGTATCGCTCAGGGTGCACTACACTGGTCCCCTATGGGGGGAAAGAGAAAGCGAGGCAGACCTAGAGCCACCTGGAGAAGAACCCTGCAGGACGAGGTTAAAGCAGCAGGCCTCACTTGGGATGATGTTAGGCATCAGGCATGCGATAGAGTCGGGTGGAGAAGATTCCTTGAGGCCCTATGCACCACGAAGGTGTGACAGGACAAAAAGAAGAAGAAGAATATGTAAAAATATACACATATAAAAGTCAAGTAATAGGGCAAAATTAAAAATTAATTTGACTTAAATAATTTGAATTTTATGACTCCAAACATTTAAATAGAAGGGATGAAGAGGGATGGGGGATAGGGGAGTGCGCACGTCTATATATGAACAAACGTTTTCAGTTCGCTTTGCGCATGCGGTGCGCGCTTTCATTGCGCACGCGACTCTTTTAGTTCATTGTTGATCCAGCGTCGTCGGATAACAACCCATTAGCATAAATACCATGGGAAAATCTGACTTATTATTACAAAATTGTATTTTGTTTAATAAATGAAAGAAAATCAATTAAAAAAACATTCGAAAGAGTATTTTTTCCCTTTATGGGTATAAAAATATAATATTCCTTAATTTATAATAGTAAACACGATTGTTTATTTTATAATAGTAAACACGATTGTTAAGTGGATTTACTTGGATTTAATTTATATAAATGATATAAAAAGACTAAGGCTAAAGTATGGGTGGTAGAGATGAGGACGCTGAGGATGGTAGCAGGAAGGACTATTCGAGATAGGGTGAGGAACACGGCTATCCGCAAGATCTGCAAGGTGGAGGATGTCGTGAGATGGGGCAGACAACGCAGAAGATACTGGAATGCGCACGTGCAGAGGATGGATCCCACCAGAATCCCACACGCTGTGGCGCATCATTCCTGCCGGCTGCCATCCTCCCGGAAGAACGCCGAAGAGATGAAGAGATAGTTGGGAGTCAACATCCCAAGAGAGGCCAGCCTGATTTCAGGAAAAGACCCAAGGTCTTTAGGGGGAAGAAGAAGATATAAATTGTGACAAATTTGTTTCGCCTTGCGAGGGCATTCTCAAACTGAACCTAATCGCCAAAGAGTGTGTATTTATATTGAATTTAGAAATCTTAAGGGTGGGGGAGAAAGTATATATTATGGAAATTTTTGAGTTGTAAAATAAAACAATTTTAAAGTTTTAATATTCCTTGCTGGTGATTATCTCAAGGATATTAATGACTTAGTAGTAATTTTAAAATTTTATTTCTATATTATGAGTTTACTTTCAATTCTACAGAGCTGATTCCAGGGTCCATAGTCCATCAATATATGCATATATTCTTTCTTATTCCAGCATTTAAAATAATTTCATACATCATTTTTATAACACATACGTCTAAAGCAGTGGTTCCCAAACTTATTTGTCCCATAGACCCCCTGCAGATTTATTTTATATCGTGAAGACTGTTTTGTGTGATTTTGGATAACGACGTGTGATTTCTCCTTCTCGACCGACTTCGGAGATCGTTGCAGTCTTCATCTTCAAGGTAATGTGGTGGTGGTAAAATTTATATATTTTTATGGTGGTGGTGGTAACAAATGTTATAGTTATTGTTACATTTATTACCACCACCACATTACCTTGAAGATAGAGACTGTAACGATCTCCGAAACGACGGTCGAGAAGGAGAAATCACACGTTGTTACCCAAAATCACACAAAACATATTGCTGCCAACCGTGAAAATCTATTATTATTATTATTATTCCTTATATATTTTTTTTACAATTTCACCTATAGCTATAAAATTAATATTAGCCCAATTGAAAAAATAATCTGGAATTCGCGAAAAAAAAGGTTGCTACCGAAAAATATCCGTTGTTACTTATTGTAACTTCCATAGTAATAAAGATGCGTCACGATTTTTTTTTAAATATATTAAACCTCGCACGGACCCCCTGACGTTGTTCAGGGACCCTCAAAACAAGGACCCTTTGAATGATCCCAGGGACACCTGGGGGTTCGTATGGACCACTTTGGGAACCACTGGTCTAAAAGATCTCATATTTGCCGCATTTATTTTGCATTCATCCTTCTTCTGACTGCATTAGGATGCCGGTCACAACAGTTGGTTAGTTAGAAGATATTCTCCTAATTAGTACGGAGAAATATATTAGAAAGTTATATAGTGTGTACCTAAAATATATTTATATAGATTTCAACATACGTCGTAAATTACCATTTTCGTAATTTATGTTTTTTATGTTTCTATTCAAATATATTTCGTTTGAATGTTTCGTGTCCCATCACGATTTGTCATTTATTTTCCCCGAATTAAATATAGAACTCGTGTTCTTTATTTAAAATTGTTTCGAATCCCAAAATGACAAATTAATGTCCGCTGCGCCCATTGGCCGGCAGCTTGTTTTATTGTTATTTGCTGTTGCCGAACGTTCGAAATTCGAAATGAATAATGGTCTTAATTTGAATGTCGTTAATGCCACCCACGTCTACTTAAATTTCGTGGTATTTAATTGTGTTTGACGGAGAGGAAAGAAAACTGAAGGAACATGTTAATAATCGGGTTATTTATGGTTGATTTTAGAAATTCAAAAATGTTCATTTATCAAAAAGTCAACACATCTTGTTTATGTCCTGCTATCATTAATTTCACTTTGCATTAATTCATTACACAACAACATATTTTTAACTTTAAATCTCTCTGGCGTTGCAGCGGGAGAACCCCTATATGTTCTTGAGTAAATAGGTCTTTTTGTTCCTGATAGTTACCTGCGACAGCGCCGACATAAATTTTTCTTTGCTCCGTCACGCAGAACCAATCTGCCTTTGGTGATGCCAGTCTTCTTCTCCGGTCTCAATCTAAAGATTGGTCTGCAGCAAGGCGACGCATCTCCTCTTTCATTCCGCTCGGTCCTCGGCAACTCTCTTCAACTCCGCATAAGAGGTGCAGCCCATATCTCGGCAAATCTGGTCTAGGTACTCCTGGCGAGGTCGTCCTTCGCCAATCGATCCCTCGACCATTCCCTTCAACACATTATGCAGGAAACATTCGTGTCGCAACACATGACCAATCCATCTTGCGCGCCTCTCCGCTATGGTGTTCAACACGTGCCTACTCTCTTCAACTCTCCTGAGAACCTCTTCATTTGTAATGTGGTCCCTCCATGAAACATGGGCAACTGGTCGGTAGGTCCACATGCCAGTAGAAAAAGCAATTCGGACGTTGAATCCAACCGTCTCGGATTTGTACATTTTTAGTGTCAGTGTGGTGTTCATAAAAATATATATTACAAATTCTGGAAAGAGTACTGTCTCACTGACGTCGACATATTTGGGATCCTTCTGATATATATTATCTTTTAGTTTCATATCGCTATTTTATTTTTGTTATACCGTTTTGTGTCCAAATGAGTCGTCTAATTGTTTTGCGTTTGTTATGTCTCATTTGTGTATGTGGTATGTACGATGACCCATCAGCCCCTTATAAAGAGAACCGTGAGAGCCGGTCACCTAGCATGGATTGGGCACGTATGCCGTGCCGAAGAGACCAGAGCAATCAAGATTCTGTCAACGTCAAGACCGGCTGGAGTAAGACCTCTAGGAAGGCCAAGACAGCGTCTAATGGACAATGTTCTGACTGATCTGGTTAGTTCGGGCGAAACGTACTGCTGGGAGCAAAAGGCGCAGAATCGAGGAGTTCGGAATAAAACCATCACATGGGCTAAAACTCTTCATATGGCCATAGGAAGAAAAGTAAAAACATACATCTCTCTATTCATCTTAGGCTTATTTCTATAATGTATGGTCGGCCCTCTTTGTTCGTATTCCTTTTATCTTCTTCTTCTTCTTCTTCCTCAGCCTATTCCCGTCCACTCCTGGACAAAGGCCTCCTCCATTCACTTCCATGTCACTCTGTCCTATGCAGACTGCATACAGGTTATTTCCGTGTCTGTTCAGATCATCCTTCTACCGTAGTTGCGGTCGCCCTGCACTTATATTCGCTGTCCTCGGTCTCCAAGTCAGCAGTCTTCTTGTCTTCGTCTGAGCTTCGTGACCTGTCCATTGCCATTTTAGAGTCGCCACCCGGTGGGTGATGTCAATGACCATTGTTTTTTCTCTTACCATATCGTTTCTGACTCCGTCTCTTAGGCTTATTCTTAACATGGCTCTTTCCATGGCTCTTTGGGTCACTCGTAGTTTCTCGGCACTTGGACAATGTAACTGTTTCAAGACCATAAGTACCAACTGGCATAACGCAGGCTTCATGGACTTTTCGTTTCAGGTATATTCCATTTATACTATATGCAATTCAATTAGGTTTACATATTTTTGTGTCATTTTTACAAAATCTTTATTCCGCTGGTTGACAGAATACAGTTACTTGAAAGCTGAAGGGGTTTTCTTTAATTAATCCAACTTTGTCCTAATAGAGGATTGTTTGCAAACGGAAGTTATCAACAAACAATATTGTTTTGAAATTAGAATGATTGTTTTAAAAGACGCGTAGTTTTTGGAAAATTTTGTAAGATATTATAATACTTTGAAAAGTTCTTTAAGATTACAGAACAAGAAAGAAAGTTGGTACTGTCTTAGGGAGGGTAAAGACTAATTACTATTATTTCGTTCAGTGGCAGGGCGTGAATATATCTTATTTGATGGTTGTGATTAATAAATAAATATCAAGTCGTCTCACCGAAGGGTTAGACAGAAAGAATGGACCGCCACACCGTTATCTCCTGATATACTTCTCTTGATTCCTAAACACTCGTACATCGTGTCATGCAAGCACCTCGATTTCTCTGATCCCTAGTCGACATTCAATATTTGATTGATTTTATTGTGCTGTATTTTCTTCTGTCTTACTCTACTTCTTATTCCGTATACATCGTTAGTAAATCATTTATTTGTTATTCTTTCTTAAACCATTATTTTCATGCGTCCAAATCATCTTAATGACCTTTTCATTGTTTGGTTCATAACACTTTCATTCGCACTACATCGTCTTCTTATATTTGCATTTGATACTTTATTATATATGCATTTAACTAAAATATAATATATAATGCAATTTATCTACTTATATTCTTCTTTTCCTAGTTCCATGTTACACTTCCATACATAAGGGTCGGTACAGGAACACCATTAGCTAATGAATGCTAATGTGGAATACATTTGATAATATCTTTGCGAGGCGAAACGTGCCATTTCCGTGAAATAAAATAAAAATTGTATAAAACAGATATTATCATCCTTTATTATATATTTTTACATCATTGCCCAAAAAACAATAAATAAGATTATTTTATTATTTCTTGAATAATGACGTAAAACGCCGTATCAAATTATTAATACGAATGAAAACGCCTGTTTTCTAGAAGTTTTATTATAATTTATGGAAATGACATATCTCATCTTTCTAAGGCATTATCAAATGATTAACCATACTCCAGAATAGGACAATGAGAATAATTTTGAGAAGAAGAAGATATGTCAGGGTTAAAGTGATGCTTAAAGAGCTAAAAATTACGTCATTTAAAAAAATAATTACCTACATACAACGTTTTATCACTAATTCATAAAATTGTTAATGGGCACACCTCCCAAGAATTTTTAAGGAAGATAAAAAGTAACCAACATGAACATCAATATGAAACCAGACAGAAAAATAAACTAAGGCACCCATTCAGAAAAAAAACAAATCTCAGAATTCTATTATGTATAAAGCATTTAAAAATTATGAAGATATACCGGAGGATGTCAAAAGTGTGCAGAGCATATTTTTTTTTAGAATATAATTAAATAAATATGTAAACAAAATGTAACCTTATATTGTAATTTTATAATTATATAATTCAGAAATTTTATAATTCAGAAAAAATTCTTACGATTTCTGTACGTTAAAGAGAACGGTTACTACCCCTGGCTGTACCCAACTAATTTCTTGCTGGGTATGCTGGACTACCAATCATTGGAAATTAGACGAACTATCCACCTGGGTGTTCACTTTTTTCAACTGATTCGTGGTCGAATACATAACTCTGATATTTTGAATGACTTGACTTTGTTTGTCCCCGACAATTATCTGCGACAAAGGCAACATAGATTATTTCACCTGCCACTGTGTAAAACCAATCTACCTAAGGTAATGCCCGTGGGCAGGGCAATTATCCTATGTAACCGCATCTCTTCGGATGTGGACATCTTCTACGATAGTGAGGCTACCCTCAGAAAACACCTATCTCTTATATGTATAATGTGTTGTTCTTCTTATTGTTTCTAATTACTTATTTGGTCTTAATTTTTAATTATCTCGTGTTTTTTTTGTGTTTTTGTCTATTTTTAAATTTCATAATTGTATTTACTGTTTAAAATAGTTTTTTTGTTGTTTTTGTATCCTACCTGTGTAGTCATAAGCGCTTTGGTTGTGTACTGTAATGTTTATGATTTAAAAAATAAATAAATTGAAAATTGAAATTGAAATTAAATTGAAATTATTATAATTGAATGTTTAATTGTTTTTATTAGAACATGTGTTGTGTACATGTGTACTATTTCAAGTAAATAAATAAATTAAATAAAATATCATATTAATCAAAATACCATAAAACTTCTAGAAAAACAGCGTTCAATTTGTATAAATTAATAAATGAATCATTTAACTTTAAAAATATGTTCATAAAGAGTAGCAAAATACCCGCTGTATAAAAAAAAGATATCTGTTAAAAAAATGTTAGATAAAGCACAAAGAGAAAAAAAGTTCTGTGGAGATGAAATATTGAAGATCGAAAGCATCTTGTTGTAATGTCATTTCTCAATTTGGCCGCGTTGTTTGTTGTACGTTCGGCAAATAGACCGCCAGCTTCGATATTGAGTTATGGACTTCAATCTTGCGACGGATAAAAGTATTGGAACAAGGAGCCCGTCAACTCGAAGACGTTTATTACAGGGAATATGGCTGGAATTCTCCGCAAATCTTTCATTTCCATACAGATAAGGGCGCCGTTCGAAGTCACTTTGTCCGCAAGTAAAGTGAAAGCAAAATAAAAAAAATGTAACATTTGAATAACATTTTGGTAACATTGTATTATCACAACACTTTTTTGCACTTTTTACAAACATGTTTAGGGACACAAACTTCCCTTCTTCAGTGTTAAACTAACTAACTTACCATCACGCCGTCTCCCCGGAGGGGTAGGCAGAAAGAATGGAACGCCACACTGTTCTGTCCCGACATACGTCTCTCGCTTCCTCTACATTCATACATCTTGTCATGCACGCACGTCGATTTTTCCGACTCCTCACATGACCGACATTCAATATTTGATTGATTTGATCGTGTTACGTTTTCCTCGGCCTTTCTCTATTTCTAGCTCCGTTCACGCCATTTACATATACCTTCTTTACCATTCTGTCTTCACTCATTCTTTCCATGTGTCCAAACCATCTTAATGACCCTTTCCTTATTTTGTTCATAACACTTTCATTCGCACCACATTCACTTCTTATACTTGCATTTGTAACTCTATCATATACAGATTTGCCACACATTTGTCTTAGAGATCTCATTTCTACTGCATTTATTCTACTTAGTGTTACAGGGTTAAAGTCATACAATCGGTTAAAATTTCTACAGTGAGGTAAAGCATCTGTGTCCCAAAACATGTTTGTAAAAAGTGTTGTGATAATACAATGTTACCAAAAAGTTATTCAAATGTGAATCCACAACAAAAAGTGATGGCGAATATAGAAGTAATTGTAACATATTAATTCTTGAACAATAATGTAAAACTCCATACTAAATAATGAATCATAATTTTCCTTTACGGATGTGAGACTTGGAAATCTACTGCGGACATTATTGGAAAACTCCAGGTGTTTATAAATAGGTGCCTTCGCTCAATATTCAAGATCTATTGGCCCCAAACAGTGTCAAATGCCGTTCTCTGGACCATGGCAGGCGAAAAGCCAATCAGAAGAACAAGTCGGTAGACACAAATGGCTGTGGATCGGTCACATTCTGACACGAAACCCAGCCTGCATTGCTTAGGGCTCACTACACTAGAACCCTATGGGGGAAAGAGGAAGCGAGGCAGACCTGGAGCCACCTAGAGAAGAGCCCTACAGGACGAGGTCAAAGCAGCAGGCTACACACTTGGGATAATGTTAGGCATCAGCAGTGGCGGTACTCCCATAGAAGCCCAGAAGCCCGGCTTGCGTACGAAATTTTGAATCAAAACCTCTTCGGGCTTACAGAGGTATACTCGTACCTCTTGTGGCTATTCCTCTTACGTCTGATAGGAACATGTTGGAAGGTGATTTGGTGGGTTGTTGGTTTATGCCGGGGCATGATTACTTAGATTTGGGGGGTTTGTTCAAAATTTCTTACGCAAGCCGGGCTTCTGGGCTTCTATGGGAGTATCGCCTCTGGGCATCAGCCATGCGATAGAGTCGGGTGGAGAAGGCTTCTAGAGGATCTATGCACCATGAAGGTGTGACAGGACAAGAAGAAAACGAAGATTAGGCGTGGTGTAAAATTAATTGATTTTTGCCAGTTTATTAGAAGTAATAAAAAAAAACATTATCACAATCCGTGCGGAATGATTGCTTGTATAAGGGTGGCAATACCCGAAAAGGCAATCGGGTAAGTCGACGGGAGGTGAAACGAGAAATTTGAATTTTAAAAATCGAATGGAACAATTGAAAATCCGCGATTCAATCAATGTTCGCATCGGCGGAAAAGTGGGAAAAGTATCGGAAGGGAGGAGAGAATTGCCGAGGAATTATGGATTTTGAATAGGTAATTCAGGTGAATTTCGGATTCTGGTTTAAGGAACAAATGATCAAAGGTTCAAAAAGATAAAATGTTGAAAAAAATACATAAATTACACAGAATACATAAAAATGCGATGGGAGAAAAGATCAATTTTTGAAGGGAGCAATAAAATATACTAGATTCGAATGATGAAATCCATTTTCGAAAAAAAAAACATTCATTCAAACACGTTATGAATATAAAAATGTCCCCAACATAAATTTACGTGAAATCTAAATTATTATTATTATTATTCTAACTGTTTAAATTTAAACGCTGTTATGGTATCACCATTTTTTATAATTTTTTGTATATATATTTTTTCCTGCTGTTTCGCCAACCGATGTTGTCATAATCAGGTGTTACAATATTTTTTTCGTGCCAACATCGATTGGCGAAACAGCTGTCGCAAAATATATATAAATAAATAAAAATTGTGATACCATAATAGTGTTTAAATTTAAGTAATTTTAATAACAGTTAAGTATCATAGTATATCGACCAAAACAATGGACTATTATTATTTTGTTGAATCGCTCTTTACGTAATTACAGCCCAAGCCAAATAGATGTAAAGGGTTATTGTGTCATATTGATTCTCGTGATATGTGATTGATAGCTAATCTATCGCCATTTTATTGTCACGTGAATTCTACACTAGACCAATGACAGTGTGAGAATCAAGAAGATAAGAAAGATATTACAAACAACAATTATGGTTTAAGTTAAATTAGTATTGAGAACAGGTAAAATGAAAAAAAAAAATATAATACCAGGAACGCATGAGATATGGCTCGACATTAGGAATACAATATACTATCCAAAGTCGAGAGTATTTGTCTTTTTATTATTATTTTTTATTTTTTATTTTTAAAAGACTAATATCAAGAATTTACATCAATGATATTAGAATTTATTTTAAAAACTTCAATGTGAGCAGAAAATAGCTCATTATTAAGAAGGAGGAATCTGGTCGTGTCCAGGCTTGAACCCATGTCCCCTGGATCAGGAGCCAAGCGTTCTATCCCCTAGACCACCACCCGGTTTTGGTTCACCCGGTCTTCTAAATGTACTTTCACTAATATGAAAGACGTCGATCTCCTAAGCGATAATGTTCAGCAGATTGATTGCTCTCCCCACCGGCAACACCAGAGTCAGGTTGGTTCTGCATGCTGGGAGATAAAACAGTCTGTGATGACGCTGTCGGATATAACCATCTGGAACATAAAGATGGATAGCCTCTAAGATAACGGAGTTCTCTAAGAATCCCGTGATA
Organism: Lepidostoma basale; assembly: GCA_022606425.2. NCBI lineage: Eukaryota > Metazoa > Arthropoda > Insecta > Trichoptera > Lepidostomatidae > Lepidostoma > Lepidostoma basale. Next base: position 880,685 of record JAHDVF020001001.1, on the reverse strand, counting down.
AGTTTGAAGAAATGGGTAAGTGTGCACCCATCTCTTCTTATCTGCAATCTATTGGTCCCCAGCATGCCCAAGAGGAATGCAGTGGGATAAAGCCACGGATAGCTATCAAACTCCCTCATAGAGAGACATCTCAGAATTCTTTTCTGAACCCTCTCCAACATGAGCGAGTATCTCGCCTCGTGGGGACTCCATATCACCGAGCCACACTCGAGCCGGCTCCGGACCAATAAGTAATACAAAATTCGCAAAACATAAGGATTCCTGAAAACTATACCAGTTCGGAGAATAAATCCCAACATTTTCAGTGCAACTCCACATATTCTCTTGATGTCAGCATGGAAAGTCAGCCTACTTTCACAAACAATAGCAAGATCCTTAATCGTTGAAACACGCTTAAGTTGCTGGTTATCCATTGTGTATCTAAACAAACTAACTAACCATCACGCCATTTCCCCGGAGGGGTAGGCAGAGAGGATGGATCGCCACAATGCTCTTTTTTTATTTTTTATAAAAGGAACATAGAAGTTCCCGCCACATACCCGAAGCTGTTATAGGGCGTAGCGGCGCCCTTTTATCAGCCTCGCTCGTACAATCCATGGGCCTGTTCCCGGTCCATCCGGGACTTACATTAAAAGACGGCAACAACAAGGGGGTGCCAGACCACATTTAATCTACCCCATCTTACTTCTATGCTCCGCTGTACTTTATTGAATAAGTAAACATAATATATAATACATGCTCTGTCCTGACATACGCTCTCGGGTTTCCTCTACATTCATACATCGTGCATGCACGCATGTCGATTATTCCGACTTCGAATGTGACCGCCTTTTAGTAATTGATTAATTTGGTCAAGCCATGTTTTCCTCGGTTGTCGTCTGTAATAATATAAACTCGTTCTTTCGATGATGAAGATGTAAAACCTTAAAACATGTTGAGAAAAATAAATGCAAAATGTGTTTTTCCATTTACACCAAAAATATACAATCCCAATAGGGTAGCAGGCAAAAATGGTAAAAGCGGGTCGTGCTAAAAATATCTATAGTAATTTTGTGAGATTTAAGTAAAGCCGTAATGAAAGTTTCCTGGAAGTCTCCCAGGGGCTGTACATCGGTGGGCCGCACTCCCGAAGGCCCACTAAACAAACATTCACCGCAAGGGTCACTTCGTTAGCGGGCTAACAATAGCCCCGGCGCGCGGAGTGCTCCCTCGCTATACGAAATTACAAGCTCTTAAAATCATTCGTAAAACGAAACGACCACTTTGAAAATAGGTGTTTAATATAACAGTTTAAAAAGTCAATAGGCGCGTATACCGAGCTGGAGAAATAACAATTAAGACCCTGTACGCGTCTAGACCAACCAGATTAAGACATCTTGGAAGGTTATGTTCTGGCTGATCTGGCTAGGTTGAGCGAATCGGACTGCTGGGAGCAAAAGGCCCAAGATCGAGGAGCTTGGAGAAAAATCACCAAGGAGGCTAAAACTCTTCTAGAGTTGTATGGCCATAGGAAGTAAGTACTTAAGTATAAAAAGTCAAGAAATTTCCATAATGCACATCGTTAAAAGATGATATATTTTTTATTTTTATGGTAGAATTCACGTGACAATAAAATTGCGATAGATAAGCTACCTATCACATGTCACGAGAATCAATAGCTGAAAACTTGTATGAAGTAATTGGGTTAAAAAACCGGTTGTAATAAAAAATGTGGAAATGAAAAGGAAACTACCACATTAATAGTTTAATTTGTATCCGTAGAACCAGCAAAAATTTTGCATTTCGCTGGAAAAAAACTATTTGAATTATAAAAACTGAAGAAAAAAATGAAAAAGATCATTAATTTAATAAAGATAATGGCGTTGAAATTTTGTATGTTAATAATAGAAATATATCTTTGAGCAATCTCGAAATTTTAGAAATTTAAATTTAATTAAAGAAAATATTTTAACGTCAAGTCTAATATTTGATTTATTTCCTTTGTTGTAAGTAATTAACTGAACCAAAATAAGAAATTTATATTATCATTTAATTTTTTTAATTGATTCATAATATTTGTTAAAACAAAAGCATAAACGTTCCAAAATAATTTTATAACATCTGTCAAAACTGATCATATTTGTAAACAATTTTATATTATAATATTTTTAAAATGTGTCTTTATAATATGAATAAAAAAAAGAAGAAGACAAATAAAATAGATTTTAAATTATAATTGAAAATATATGCATAGTTTAACAAGGTTAACAGTTTTGAGATTTTGAGTATATTTGCATCTCGTAGTTTCATCTAGTTGACGATACATAGATGGTTAAACTCATATTATTGGACGATCATCAATCATTAATCACACTGAAGATTGAGTCTAAACCATCCAGGAATAAACTCAAGTACACACACGAAAATTCATCAAAATCAGTCCAGCCGTTTAGGAGGAGTTCAACTATATACGCCCGTAGAGAAGAATTATATATAAAGATATACACGTCATATATACACGTTCACTCGATATCAATCACCATGTAACAACTGTTTTAAAAACATTATTTTGTTTATTTTTATAAGTATTATATAATAATGATTTATTTTTAATATGTGGTACATAAAACGTGAATTCGTAAAGCGGGGGGTGCCACGTAAGAGAGCTTGCCGCAGCAATAATAACGCGCTACGCAGACTTCCACAAGTTGTGTAGATCTTAACGGGTTGTGATTTCGCTGTAGTCACGTAGTCAGAACCCACTCGAGCGGCTAAGCTACGGAACAATTATTATTATTTATAAACTACCACCTAAGGTACCGGCTTGACGTCGTACACTTGATGTGAAAAAATAGACTTTTCCGCGTTTAAAACATTTACAAGCACCAGAGAAAAACTTTCGAAGGATAAAAACATAAAATGTAGGGTTAATATGGCCTTTTTACAGATTGCAAAAAAATCTTGTAATTTTTTTAAAGTTATAAACAAAAATGTAATGATCTTTACTAATTAGGTAATAAGATGAAAACGTCAGTTTTCTAAAAGTTTTATTACGTTAATCTATAAGAGGATTTCTGGTAGTGAAACGTTTTTCCTTGCTAAAATCTATAGCTTATTTATTATTACTTTAAGAATAATGTAATATTTATTGTTTCTTGAACAATGATGTTAAACTCCTTATTAAATAATTAATATAACATAAATGAAAACGTATATCTTCTAGGAGATTCATTAGTTTTTTTTTATGGAATGACATTTAATAATGCCTTAGAAGGACGAAACATGTCATTCCATAAAAAAACTTAATAAAACTCCTAGAAGACAAACGTTTTCATTTATATTAATTGATGATGTGATACTCCAATTAAATAATGAATATGAATGAAAACGTCTGGATTTCAGAAGATTTATTATATTTTATGTAAATGAAAGACATTTAATAATGCCTTACACAGCAAAATCATATCATTCGTATACATACAATATAATAAAACTTCTAGAAAACAGATGTTTTCGATGAATGAAAGCGTTTAATAATATATACATTTTATGGAAATGAACCTTGATGAATACCTTGCGAAGTTATTATCAAAACGTTTTTTTGATAACGCTTTAGCAAGGTGAAATTTCACTACAATAAAATAACACTTTGAGAAAATAAAGGTTTTTATTTGCATTCATTATTTAAAAAGGAGTTTTATAAAAATATTTTATAAGTTAGGAAAATAATGCCAAACGGGAGAGACTTATTTCACGATATTATCAAAATATTTTTGAATAATACTCTAATAAAGCGAGCAATATCACTCCATGTAATTTAATTAAACTTCTATTAACAGCATTAACATATTTTTTAGTGACCACTAATAGAATTTTTAATTAGAATTGGGTTTTAGCGTTAATTTCACCGACCGGGAACGTTGAATATATTACAACGATTTCTGTTTGAAATCGGTGTCCGTTTTGACCGCAATCAGTTTAGTCCGACAGAGTTGAAACAGAATTCATGTCCAGAGGTAAAATATACACCCGACCGCATACGTAATGTATGCGCATTGACGAATCTCAGTTGGATTCATTGTTTGGACGTTCGTGGCTCCGTAGCGCCGTAGCGCTGTAGCGATCGTAGTGCCGTAGCCGTCCCAATGGTGAATTTACGTTACCCGAGTTATCTGATGAGGAGCGACACAAAGCAATGCAATTCTGGACAAATTTACGAGACATTGTATGATGCATCGTATCGATTTGAAATTTGTCATAATTTCCATGTAATAATTAATAAGAATAAAAACGAAAAAAATAATTATAGAAGCTTTTTATAATTTATGGGATTAAGGCAGTGCCTTATGGTGTTCTTAAACCGACCCTTTTGCATGGAAGCGTAGCATGGAACTGGCAAAAGAAGGATGAAAGCAGAATAAATGTAGTAGAAATGAGACTTTTAAGACGAATGTGTGTAAAAACTGTGTATGATAGAGTGTCGAATGAAAATATAAGAAGTGAATGCGGTAAGCGAATGAAAGTGTTATGAACAAAATAATGAAAAGAACATTAATAAGGTTTAGACACGTTCAAAAGATGAATGAATGAATAATGGTAAAAAAGGAAATGTTAACGATGTAAATGGAATTAGAAATAGAGTAAGACTGTAGAAAACGTGGCACGATCAAATAAATAAAATTTTGAATGTCGGTCACGAAAGGAGTCAGAGAAATCGACGTGCGTACATGAAACGATGTATGTGTATTGAGGAATCGAGAGGAGTATGTCAGGAAAAAAATTGTGGCAGTCCATTCTTAGTTAGTTTAGTTAGTTAAAAAACATACTACCGGACAGTTTAACCATCTTGGTTCATTTACACTGGACAGTCAACAGCCGATACCGACACGTCACGATAAAAATAGCCTTGAATCTCACTGACTCGTTATCTCAAACGCTATAATAAAATCGCCGTCGGGGGTTGCCGAAGAAAGCACCTACCTACATAAAATTGACAATTAATAAAAATGATCAAAATTTTTAGGATGTGTTTCCTACAGTATATAATTCTTTTTTACAGAATACCATTTTTGCTACCATTTAAATTCGCCGCGGAGAAGGCGATTATCTCCGAATTTAAATATAATATGAACGGAATCGGCATTCATTAAAAATAAAAAGACACAATCAAAATAAACAAAACGATTATTTGCTCAACGCAAACGCGTGACGTGTCGGTATCGGTTGATAACGGCCCAGTGTAAATTGACCTTTAGTGTTTAAATCATTTTGTTCAGGGATTAATTGTATCTCAATAGAGACGAATATGTAAATTATTTGGAAACAGAATATGGTAGTCGAGGCGTTTACAGAACTTATGACATGTCATTGGTTGGGTTAAGCGATCACTTTATGTTTAACACCATTTGCCCCTTCTTACGACACCACGTCTGACAAAATTTTGGAACTTGTCTTCTTCTTCTTCCTTATTGTAGACCTATGTGGTATGTTCTCCAGAGAGTTGCTTCTCCTGTGAGGTAGATTCCCAGCTGTCCTTCCATCTTTTGGGAGGTCTTCCACGAGGACGAGTCCCATGAGGCTGTTTATGCAATGCAATATAGGGGAGTCTGGTGGGGTCCATTCTTTGAGCATGACCGTACCAGTCCCTTTCAGTCTCGCTGTCTGCTCCATCTTATAATATCCTCAACCTCACATATCTCCCTTATTCTGGTGTTACTCACGCGATTCCTCAGTGTCTTGCCTGCTATCGTCCACAGTGTCTTCATTCCGGACGTCGTCAAAACTTGTTTGGTCCTTACTGTGTCTGCCCTTGCTTCGACGCCATTTGGAACTTGTATTTATGTTAATATTTTTTAATAACTTCACTGTTGGTAGGTATATCTACACTAGCGCCATCTATTAAGATAATTTGTAAGCATTTTGTCCAGTATGAATTCAACCGCCCCGCATTATGTACACTATTGTATCTGTATAAATTTATATAACCAGGGCAATGCCCTAAAAGAACAAGATATATAGTAGTTACTTACTGAAGATAACTTTGAAAATGGGTACCTTTGCGAAGGCTAAATATAGGACAGAAGTTATTAATCATTTTGGGGTTCCATTGTTAGGGAAATAATCGAATAACGCCGTTTCCGGCTTATTTTATTGTGGAAAGTGCTGGCCCAAGATTATTGTATTAACCTTTTGGTATTTGTACACGAAATAGCGGCTAGACACATGAATCTAGTATATCAAAATAAAAGGCAATGTTCGTGGCTATAGGACCGATAGACTCAACAAATACTGAACCGATTGCGACGAAATTTTCACAACAACAACAGAAACAAACCATCACGCCGTTTCCCCGCAGGAGTAGGCAGAGAGAATGGACCGCCACACTACTCTATCCTGACATACCTCTCTAGGTTCCTCCACATTCATACATCGAGTCACACACGTACGTCGATTCTTCCGACTTCTGACATGACCAACCTTTAATATATGATTAATTTGGTCATGCCATGTTTTCCTCGGTCTTTTAACCATTCTTTCTTCACCCATGCGCTCCATATGTCCGAACCAACGCAGCGATCCTTTCATAATTTTGTTCATAATACCTTCTTTCGCTCTACATTCCTTCCTAATAATCAGTATTTGAGATTCTGTCGTACATCGTTCTACCACACATACGTCTTAGGGACCTCATGTCTACCGCGTTTATTCTGCTCTCATCTTTCTTCTGCCAGTTCCATGCTTCGCTTCCATACATAAGGGTTGGGACCAGAACTCCATTGTGAACGGCCATTTTCGCTTTCATTGATAAATTCTTGTTTCCAATAACTAATTTTAAAGCTCCATTCACTTTGTTACCCGCACCAACCCTTCTTTCAACATCACTGTCCGTTCGGCCATCCGCTGTGAACATGCTACCTAAATACACAAATTCCGTCACCTGTTCCCAGTTCTCTTCATTTACACTTATATTACCAACTGTCATTTGCTCTTCCCTTTCAAAAACTAACACCTTTGACTTTCCGACATTCATCACTAAATCGTTCGACTTGCATTCCATTGCGACGAAATTTTCACTGTTTATTAATAATACTTTAAGGAAGGTTTGTCGACCTTCACGGAGTTCGGTTCAGAGCTCTGACTTCCATACCGAATACCGAACGATTCTGCCACCTTGTAACATTTGTCACAAATGTTACAAGTTTATAGCAATGTAACTATAATACCGACGGATTAAGTCACATGTTAAATATTCCGTGACGTCATCACTTTCATTTTCATCGCCAACCTTTTAATGTCAGGCTGCGATTTATGCGTAATTTATCAATAAAAATAAAGTTAATTTATTTTTTGTAAAAATATAAGATATTGTACTTCTAATTTATCTTGACATAATCTTAATTGTGTTAAATAAATTAATGATATATTCTCATTTTAAATAGTTATCATAATAATAATAAAAAATCTGTTTTATAGAAGTTTTATTCTATTTTATGGGAACAAACATTTAATAATGCATTAGCAAAGTGAAACATGTCATTCACATAAAATATAAGTTACCTTCTACAAAATAGACGTTTTAATTTTTATTAATTTGTAATTATCTTTTAAAATTAACTAACTAACTAACCATCACGCCGTCTCTCTGGAGGGGTAGGCAGAATGATTGGACTGTCACACTTTAACCGATGCGGCACTCTATCCTGCTCTTTTCGCCCCCGCGGGAGACACGGTGTGATGGGTTGCGAACTTCACTATTTATGAACTTTGACTATTTATGAAAAAGCATATATTTTTTATTTTTATTTTTATAGTAGTTCCTAAGTAACAACGTATTCTGTAATTTGGTAAAAAACAAAGGTCGCTGGCATCATCCACCGGATAGCGACTCTAAAGTGTCAATGGGCAGGTCACGTAGCCAGAAGCTCGGACGAAAAATGGACAAGAAGACGCCTCACTTGGAGACCGTGGACGTCAAAGAGAAGTGCAAGGCGATCGCAACTTCGTTGGAAAGATGACCTGAACAGACATGTCGGAATAACCTGAATGCGGTCTGCATAATACAGAGTGGCGTGGAAGCGAGTGGAGTGGACAGGAGTGGACATTTGGTCATCTTTTTATTTTGTTGAGTTCAAAAAAACCTACTACCGGACAATTTAATGATATTCTTTTATACATTATGATAGGAACGGTTGTTAGACGTAACCGGAAAGGAAATGAATATCCATTCATTTAAACATCATTATTCCACAGTGGCGTTTACAAAAGAAATATATAATAACTCGGACCGTCCCTGGTTTCAGGGCCCGCCTGAGGTCGAGTGGGGCAGTTTCCCTGTTTGCAGAGGCCCTTTAATTGGAGCAATGTCCTTTGTTTCTTGTGTAAATACGCCATCTTGTATTCATTATCCTGTCTCCCGTCTCGTTTTATTAACCGTCCCGAACTAGGATAAACAGAGATGGATTTATTTAGAATTAAAGAATGAAAACGTACCCATTCTCTTTATCGTTCCTTTATAAATACAGTATGAACAATTTGAAACAGTTCGACGTAGAAAATAATTTATATATAAAAAAATAATGATCGTTCACATAAAATCCAAATCGTTTATACAATGACACAATAAGAATTCGTAAGTGAAAAAAAAAATCATAAAGAGTAAGATAACAGACTCAAAAGTGGTTCTGTAACATGGAGTCCTCACGAAGCGAGATATTCCGTTATATCGAGGGTTCGGAAAAAATCTGAGGTATCCCTACATGAGGGTTTATGGTAGCTATCCCACGAACGAACGTTGGGGACGAACTCTCTGCAGCTTCGAAGGGATGGTTATCTCATAACCCATTTCTTCAGATTAATCAGAGATATTTCGAGAACTGGAGAAAGTTGGTATTTTTGTCCCTGATAGATATCTCCGACAGTGACAGCATAGATAGTTTTACGTGCCAACCGCCAGAACCAACCTGCGTCTGGTGACACCGGTGGAATAAGCAATTAGTCTGTTGAACGCGGACTCCTCGGAGTCTTTCATATTAGTGAAGGTATGTTCAGAAGACAAATACTTTTGACTTTAGAGAGTATATTGTCTTCCTATGCGTTTTCCTCTCATGCGTTCCTGGTATGATATAACAAACTAACTAACTAACCATCACGCCGTCTCCTTTAGGGGTAGGCAGAAATAATGGACCGCCACACTGTTCTGTCCCGACATACCTCTCTCGCTTCCTCTACATTCATACATCATGTCATACACGTACGTCGATTTCTCCGACTCCTCAAGTGACAGAAATTTAATATACTCGTAGATGCCTTAAACCATAATTTTGTTTGTAATGTCCGTTGAGAAAATAAACTGATTTGATTTAATTTGAAAAATCAACATTTGATAATGCCTTGGAAAGGCGAAACATGTCATTCCCACAATATATAATAAAACTTCTAGAAAACAGTGATGCGTATAATGACAGTGTTTCAAAATTAAAACATTTTAAAATGTTGAAGTATCACAGTGTTTCCGTCAAAATATTGCATTATCTAATAATAATATAAAAGAAAAACACACTTAAATAAATAAAATTAGTATTCATAGCGAAGGATTTAGCGATTTATGTACGTACCATTACTTTCTTAACATGTTTACATAAGCCTTGGCACATAATGAACTCGGAAAATGAATCCTCTTTCGAGGACCGGAAATGATTTATATATCTCCGGATATAATAACGCATAAATATATTTTCGTACCAAAAACATTTATCAGAAGACAGAACACGAACAGAAAGAGGAAAAGTTAGAACTATATGGTATGCATAACAAACATATTCTTTAAGATGTCAATTTCCATGATAATGATACATTTGCTTTGTAGAGTGATAAATACATTTGTGGGGTCAACAAACCATGCAGGACTTCGCCCATAGACACGAGACCATACGAGTGGAGGCAATGAACTGAGACTGCTGTACCAGCATATTGCAATGGTGAAATACATTGCATGCACAATCAAAACTCCTGACACTATAGATTCTCAGCCTAACTAAGCCGATGATCGATGACGAAAGTGATGGATCAGCCCGCGGGTTCATACACAAAGGTTATTAGAGGTTGTCCGGCAGAGCATCGTGTGCAAAGGAAGCAAAACATATAAAAGCAGTACAACCAACCACCCTATACGTCAGTTATTCTTGCGACTTCTAACAGACACGAGTCTACGTTATTAAGTCTACGTCACGAGGGATCTCGGACTCCCTCCCGCCGATCTACGAAGCCACTCGACTACGTCACGTTGCTTCTGGCGAGTCTTCGCTTCAGCTGACCGACACTACCGCCCAGCGTAACATCATCCTCAGCTGCTTGCTGCCCGGACTCCGCCCCGCTGTTATCTACACCCTGTGCAGTAACGCCGTCATCCACCCGTTCCATCACGAGTTACCATTACCATCTAACTACTTGTGATCGACAATAAACGTTGAAACGTCATACGCCTTTCAGCCCCTCTCACCTCACCCCCAAACATTATTAGGATAAAAATGCGCCTATGCGATGATGCAAAGATGACAGAACTCACGTTAACATGCAGGACTTACGTTAACTTGGGAATGCAACATTCCAACAAAAGCAAAAGGGATTCCAGGCCACATTTAATCTAATTAAATTTATTTTCACTTCTATGTCCCAATCTCACAAAACAGAAAAAAACACGGTATATGATTTTATGACATAATAATGTATTTGTACACAACTGGTCGTTTGAACCCAATAACTGTAATGGGTTCAAATTAAGAAGAATAAGTTCAATTTTAAATGTCGTGTGTGTGAGGAGTTAATGAAATCTTGCAATTTCCAGAAAAGAGTACATAAATTTAAACTGGTTTGAACGTTTTTTTTGTTTATTGCCGAAGAAGTAAAATGAACCGAAAAAAAATATATGTAGAAAATGAGATAAAAGGAAAAAAACAAATCCTTAAAAATGCGAATGAGAGTATTTGCGATACAATAATTACTTCTAAGCATTTTCCTACCAAAGGTGAAATCCTGTTGATTTATTGTCATTTGTGAGAAAAGAAGAAAATAAAAGTCAAAGATCAAAAGATTACAAAAGTTCGGTCCATCTAAAAAAAACATTACGTGTTATATTATTATTTTTTTTTGTTTTTTTTTATATCAATGTATTTTATTATTTTTGTTCTAGATTTATTTTGAGGCCGTTGGACGATCGAAGTGTATGCGGGAGATGACTATTGGTGGCGATGAGGTTCGCAACCCATCACACCGCGTCTCCGCGTGGGCGAAAAGAGAAGGATGGAGTGCCGCATTGGTAAAAGTGTGGCAGTCCATTCTTTCTACTTACCCCTTCAAAGACGGCGTGATGCTTAGTTAGTTAGTTTCAAAAGATAATTAAAAATATAAATACAAATTAATACGAATGAAAACGTCTGTTTTCTAGAAGGTTACATATATTTTATGTGAATGACATGTTTCACTTTGCTAATGCATGATCAAATGTTTGCTCCCACAAAATATAATCAAATTTCTAGAAAACATACGTTTTTATTCTTATTATGAAAACTATTTAATATGAGAATATCGAGTTTACATCGTTGTTAAAAATAAGAACAATATGTATTTGTCTTTTTCTTTTTTTATATACTTTGTATATTAGACATGTTTCGGACAACCAGTCAGATCTTCTGTGATATTTATTTATTTTATTTATTTATTTATTTAGGGTAACATACAGCGATATCAATAACATATATATAAAAGAAACATTCAGAATAATTAAAATAAGGCCAATTACATGCTACCACAGATTAAAAATAATAGTTAACAATCAACAAAGGATAGTGAGAAACAAGATTGAAGTTAAACTAAGACAAAGTAAGGTATACATAATATTTAAGAGTTAAAATACTTATAGTACTGGAAATAAAAAATAAAATTAAGATAAAATAAAATAAAAAGTAATATACAAGTATTATAATATCACGTTACATCGTGGTCACATCCGCGCCGAAATGTTGCTCCGATCACTTTTTTAAAATTTCGCTCGCTCAAATGAAAGACGTCAATGTCTCCAAAATGTTTGTTGTAGATATCACAGATTCGATACAGTGCCGCGCTCAGAGCGTAGTTTGTGCGATAAACAGGAAGGTGGAAAACTTGGCTCGCGGTGTGTCTCGTGCGAGACATGGGGGTATTGAGTTCAAATTTGCTGAGAAGTTCAGAATTGTCAATTTTAAAGTGAATTATTTTATGAAGTAACATCATATCATGAAGAGTACGTCTATTATAAATATACATATTTAAAATAATGTTTCACTGAAGAAGGACTGGTTGTCCATATGTTATTTTAATAGTGTTGTACTCGTATATGCAAAGTATATAAAAAAATTAAAAAGCCATAAAACATCTACAACACAAAGTATGGCGAACATAGAAGAAATTTTTTTTTTATTTAAATTAATGTAACTTTTAAAATCGATCAAATAAGAAATACTTTCGAATGAAGCTCTTAATTCATGGTGTTGCATTATTAAAAACTGCATTGGTACTAAAACTCCAATGTGAACGGTCATTTTTGCTTTCAATGATATTTCACATTTCTTCCCCCCTACTTTGAATACCATAGTAATGAAAATAACACTAGTTGAGAGTAAGGATTAGAATAGTCGACATTCGAATTAAGAAAATTTCATTTGATATTCTATTTTACACTTACCAACAATATTTTCAAAATATTTTTATTGTGAAAATCAGGTGCTTGGAACTTACCTGTAAAAAGAGAAAAATACAATTAGAAATCAATAAAAACAATAAGTTAATACATAAATAAACTTAATAAATATAACTTTAAGTTTTCATCATTAACGTGCAATTGCGTAAAATTATTATTTTTATATGGTTTTTGTTTTTTATTTTCATATGGTGAATACTATTAAGTTAATGGAATTCACTATTTAAATATGTTCTTATATTTCCTTTAAATAGTGCAATTTATAATGTATTAAAATGATCAAATATTATGTAAAATAATTTTATAAAGCAACAAAATGTTCATATTGTAAAATGTTTTAGTTTTAAGTCAATTTCTTTTTCTGTTTTCTGAATGTCCATAATTATTTTATATGTAACTTATCCCTTCTGTCCCATAATGAGTTTTCTACTCATGGGAATACAATGTAACTATTGTATGTTTATAAATAAATACAATAAATAAAATAAAATCGCAAACAAAGGCCTATCCAAAAAAGCTAAAATAACAGTGCACAATGTTGTTCCTGTACCGACCGTTACGTATAGAAGCGAAGCATGAGATTGGCAAAAGTTGGATGAAAGTAGAATAAATGCAATGCAAATTAAATCTCTTAGACGAATGTGTAGTAAAACTGAGTATGATAGAATGTCGAATGAAAATATAAGAAGTGAATGCGGTGCGAATGAAAGTGTTATGAAAAAAAAATGCAAGCATTATAAAGATGGTTTGGATACATGGAAAAAATGAATTAAGAGAGAATGTTAAAAAAGTTAACGAAAGTAAAAGAAAACGAGGCACGATCAAATAAATCAAATATTTCATGTCGGCCACGTGAGTCGGAGAAATCGACGTGCGTACATGACACGAGGAAGCGAAAGAAGTATGTCAGGAAAGAAATGTGTGGCAGTTCATTCTTTCGCCTACCCCTTCGGGTGGATGGCATGTTGATTGGTTAGTTAATTGTGATTCTAATACTAAGAAAAAAATAGTATGTTACGTTATCTGTAAGTGGCATATCGCATTATTTATTGTTTAACTACATATAATAAGAAAATTCTGAAAATGTAAGCTTAGAACGCAGATTTTTTTATACCCAAGAGAACGAAGAGTGTTTATTTAGCAGGAATAAAAACGCTAAGAGATATTATTAACGTGGAAAGAGAGGCGGAGTAGGAAAATGGAATTTTCCCAACAAAGAACATATTTCACTCCGAAGACATTACTCAAAAGAAAGCCGAAATAATTCACTACAAATAAGCATTTGAAAACAATGTTTCACGTGCTGGCGGAGGCAGTGGCGTGCGAATTAAGCGATGAATTCGCGAAAAAGATTAACCATTGCAAGATAAACTAAAATTAGAGCTTATCTTACGTAACTACAGTAACAAAGTATCTCAAGAGCAATGTGGAGTCTAACCAACTTGATTCACGTACTACCAATATTACGATGAAATATAATATTTAAAATAAATGAAATTTCTATGAAACAAGCCTGTTTCCTAGAAATTTAATTATTATATATTTTATAATAATGACATGTTTCTTTGCTAAGGTACAATCTAATAATATTTGACATTTGATAATGTCTTAACAACACGAAATATGGCTTATAATATTATATAATATAATAAAACTTCGAAAAAACAGACGTTTTCATTCGTACTGATTATTCAATTTTGTTCAAGAAACAATAAATAAGTGATATATCATATTCATACTTTCTTGAAAAAAGATGTAAAAAATTATATTAAATAGTCAATACGAAAACATATGTATTCTAAAAGTTTTATAATATGTTATTGGAGTGACATGTTTCGCCATTAAGACATTTGTCAAATTTAAAAAAGCTTTTAGAAAGCAGAAGTTATAAGTTAGTTCATATGAATTTTTAATAATAATTTATTTTTATTTTTTAAATATACTTTTTAAATTTCTTCTATGTTCGCAATAACTTTGTGTTGTAGATGTTAAATGATTCTTTTTTTATATACTTTGTATACAACACCCACCTTAAGTGTTGTATTGTGTTTTGCCCAAACCATTTTAATAATCCTTTAATTATTTTGTTTACAAAACCATCATTCGCACCGCATTCACTTCTTATATTTTTATTCGACACTCTATCATACACAGAGTATTCACACATACGGCTAAGAGATCTCATTTCTACTGCATTTATTTTACTTTCATCCTTCTTTTGCCAGTTCCATGTTTCGCATTCATAAGGGTAGGTATAAGAACATCACTGTGCACAGCCGTTTTAGCTTTTTTGGATATGTTTTTGTTTGCTTTTTAGTTGTTTTTATTTTATGTGATTTTACAAAATCTATGTAAGATATTTAATTGTATCTCAATAGAGACGAAGATGCAAACTGGAAACTGAATATGGATGATCAAGGTGTTTACAGGACTTATGAACTGTCATTGGTTGGGTTAAGCGCACGCTTTATGTAATTACAACATTCCCCATTCCACCTTTGTTTATGATCATGCATGACAATTTTTTGGAAGTAACATATGCTCCAAATCTATACTTATCTTCACATTTCAGTTTCAATTGCCCATCTATGTAGATTTGATTACACATGTTAATCTTTTTAAGATCAACCTATACAATCCACCCACTAACGCCATCTATGGAGATTGATTTTTAGCATTTAGCAAACTACTTTATTAACACAATGTGAAGGCTATGGCCATTATTCAGTTTCCAGTTTGCATCTTCGTCTCTATTGAGATACAATTAAATTTCATGAATTAATCACCCACCATGGGTGAAAATCCAGGATTCGTGTACAATTATAAGTATACATTCACAAAAAATATCTATGTAAGATGTTTAATTTGAGTAAAAATATGACGTCCTGCCACAGAAGAGGTTTTAACACTTGGAGAAGGATAACGATTTGAAAAGGAAATGTGGGATCGGTAAGATCAATAAGTATAATATAGGTATGTATAATATAGGTAATAGGTATGTATTCATTGTTTGCGAGAGAAGAGCGGTAGAAACCATTGAAGGATCATTTTGTAACCAATAGAGAATTCCTTGATAGCGCCGAGCCACTTTCATCATCAAGGATAAGTGGAAAATCTTTTATTTTCAACTCGAAATAATGATAAACAACAAATATTCAATACATATTTATACAATTTTAAATAATTTCAATCATACACAATGCGAGGCCACATGCAAAAAACGGATTTTTATGGTTAAGTTGCTTAAATTGAGTGTATTTTTGGTATATTTATTTTTCTTCTGTTAATAAACTGATAAACTGTTTAACTGTTAAAATTTATAACACTGTTATAAATATCACTATTTATTTTTATTCACTGAGAGTGTCGCGACAGTTGGTATCATCAGGTATTACAATAAACTTAGTTTACTGATGATGCCAACTCAGATGATGCCAACTCAGATGATATACAATAAACTCAGATGATGCCAACATCGGTTGGCGAAACAGTTGTAATAATGTTGAAGTATCATAATATTTTTTTTTTGTATAAAAATACTTATAGACAAATACTGGATTTTTACCCATTGCGGCTTAATCAATTTTTAAGGATTAATTGTATCTCAATAGAGACGAAGATGTAAATTATTTGGAAACAGAATATGGTAGTCGAGGCGTTAACAGGACTTATGGACTTATTATTATCTTAAGAGATGGGGCTAGTGTAAATGGACCTACCAACAGTGAAGTTGTTAAAAAAATATTCACACATATACAAGTTCCAAAAATTTGTCAGACGTGGTGTTGTAAGAAGGGCGGAATGGGGAATGTTGTTAATATAAAGTGATCACTTAACCCAACCAATGACAGGTAAGCGCCTCGACCACCATATTCTGTTTCCAAAAAAACAATTTACATCGTCGTCTCTTTTGAGATACGATTAATCCTTAAAAATGACTAACCCGCAATGGGTTAAATTCAGTATTTGTATACATTCAAAATGTTGTATTTAATCTGGAGTTTTACATAATTGTTCATGAAATGATAAATATCTTTCCATTCTTTGTATAAAATGTTCTAAAGTTGAATCGTATTGAAAACTATGTAATACTTTTGATATTTGTATAAATAAATGTAATGAAATGAAAACAATAATGTTATTGCGAAAGCCCGGCGTGGGTCAGAGAGCGGTCTCTATTCAAGAGAAAACGGGGAACAATTATAGGCAACAGAATATTTTAGTGGCGTAGTAAGTCAGTAGAACTTAGTTGGTAAAACATTACGGTACGCCGCCACGGCCCACGAGTGGCGCAAACTATGTCGGAAATTTGTTAGTACTTCCAACTAGCAGAACGTATGACGATAATGGCGTTAAGGTGACCCGCAATATGCCGTCGCGTCATCCAAAGATGAATGTATTCAGATAAATTCCCGCAAACGTTATAACATATATTCGGCGTAGAACACAGAATATGCTCTGTAATATGAAGTGAGTTTGAGTTTAATATGGAAGAGAAATTTGATGTGTTGGGGAAGAAGCAGAAGGCGCTTTTTAAGAGATCATGTGGACCGTATGGAGGATGGAAATGGGTAATTAGATGTCCAGCTTCGAAGTGATGGACATCTAATTACCCATTTCTTTAGATTAATTAGGGGATACTTCGAGAACTCGGCCGTATTGGAGGGTGTTCGGCTTTTTGTCCCCGATAGATATCTCCGACAGCGACAGCACAGATTGTTTTACCTACCGGCCGCCAGAACCAATCTGCCTCTGGTGACACCGGTGGGAAGAGCAAATAGTCTGCTGAACGCGGTCTCCTCGGAGATCGACGTCTTTCATGTTAGTGAAAGTACGTTCAGAAGGCAAATACTCTTAATTCTGGAGAGTATCCTGTCTTCCTAATGTTGAACCATCTCTTATGCGTTTCTGGTAGTATACTATATATAATATATTATTTTACCTGTTCTCAATAGATGCCTTAAAAATAAATTTTGTAATGTCTGTTGATGAAATAAACTGATTTGATTTGATTTGATTTGATACGAGAATTGCAAAAAATATTTAACAAGTGGAAGGCCCGATATAGGAAATTGACTTCGGGATGGGATTTTGCAGGATAGTGGTGTCCCCTTAAGAGTCGTTCAAAGTCAAAGTTAGAAAGCGCAATAACCAATCAATTCATCTTTCTTAGAAAAATAGCTTTTCACCGTTTGCCAAAAAACGCATATCGCGGGATTTGAATCGGAGACAAGTCGGCCAGCGAAATAGAAAAGACAAGCTATCTGCTCAATCACCTAGCTATTGATATTAATGTCAAAAATTCAAATATGTAAGTAACAGTGAAAAATTTAAAGGCATTTTTGCAATGGACTATTCTTAAGGAGTACTTCAATCTTATAAAATTCCATACCGAAATCAATTTCCTATATCGTGCCTGCCCTTGTAAGATTAAAATCACTGCAGCAAGAGATTACTAGGAAGGGCGTCGAAGAGACGGAGAGATGGGTAGACATCATCATCCCAGGACAGCTAACCGCCATAAACAGGTCATATTCTTCTCAGTCGTATTCTTCATGATTGAGAGTTGTGTCCATCCTGTAAACGTGTAAACCATTGACCATTGCACGCTATGCGCTCATGTCATCCATCAGTCTCCACCGTAAGACCTAATATGCTCTATGGATCGAAATGCTGGGCCGCAAGGCGACAAGAAGAACAGAGGCTCCACGTAGCAGAAATGAAGATGCTGAGTTGGGCCGCCGGGGTTACGATGCTGGATAAAT
The DNA here is from genome assembly GCA_022606425.2 of Lepidostoma basale. NCBI lineage: Eukaryota > Metazoa > Arthropoda > Insecta > Trichoptera > Lepidostomatidae > Lepidostoma > Lepidostoma basale. The sequence goes on along the minus strand of JAHDVF020001001.1, from coordinate 862,208 downwards.
CTAGAAATGAGCACATCAGAAGTAGCCTAAAAGTCGCTCCCGTAACGGAAAAAAACTAGGGAACGTCGTCTGCGGTGGTACGGCCATGTGAGCAGGAGGGACAGTGAGTACATCGTTCAAAAGGCCCTGCAACTGGAAGACGGAAGGAGGGGACCAGGTCGGTCTCCTGCAACGTGGATGTCCACAGTTGGAAACGACCTGAGGCGCTGGGACTAGACAGCCAGATGAACCTGGATCGTGAGACTTGGCAGAACCGTATTAAGAGAGCCGACCCCAAATAACGGGAAATGGCTAGGCGAAAGAAGAAGACATTCAGAAGACAAATACTCTTTAAATCTTGTAATACTCGTATAGTAAAACTTCTAGAAAACTTATGTTTTAATTAATCCATTTCTTTATATGTATATTGGAATTTGATTTTGTAACGTACAAAGTTTTAAAAGAAAATAATTAGAGAACTATGGTTCTATAAGAAAAGCATAACGTATTACATTAATCGTGTTACAATTTACGAACCAGTCAAACATTTGACATATTGTTCCAGGAATAGAAACACACAAACTATATCCGCTTATATCCGCCTCTACTCCCCGGATATTTGTCCCGGAATTGGAGAACTATTGCTGAATTACCAACTTTTAACGAAGCTTAATACAATTAGGGGTTGTATCGTCGCCTGCGCTTGCCCTCGGATCGGATAATAAGATAAGGGTGGGGGGCATACTTCAGACTGTGATGATGAAAGATTACTCAATGTCGATGAAGGATAATTAATTTTTTAGTTTTCAATGTCAAAGCAATGAGGATTGACAGCCATATTGGTCTGTCATGAGATAACTCTCGAGATTCCTATACATTCATATACCGTAACATGCATGCTTGTCGATTTGTCCGACTTCGAATGTAACCGTCGTTTGATAATATATTAATTTGGTCATGCCATGTTTTCCTTGATAGTATTCGGCTTCTCTTTTCACTCACACCGCTTATATACAACTGTGTATAAATTTTAGCGATGTATTATATAAACGATAAACGATATTTGATAGAATACCGAAAGACGAAATAAGGAAGAAATGTAAAGCAGATGATTGCATCATAAGTAAAATTAAAAAAGGATCCCTAAGATGGTTTGGACATATGGAACGAATGGACGAGAGAAGAATGGTTAAAATATTATATACCAACAAACAATGTGAGTGGAAAGAGAAATCGTGGAAGACCAAGGAAAGCATGGTATGACCAAATTAATCAAATACTGAAAGGCAGACACATTCGGAGAAATCGACGACACGCATGTTACGATGTATGAATGTGGAGGAAGCTAGAGAAGTATGTCAGGACAGAACGGTGTGGCGGTCTATCCTTTCTGCCTACCCCTAGGGGAAACGGCGTGATGGTAGTTAGTTATTATTATTTAATTAAATTAATCACATCTCTGTACCATATTTACAAAGCTCTCAGTCTCTCCATATAGGTCAGACTGAATGGACTGAGATGAGCCGGTCACGTGCAGAGGATGCCGTCATCGCGAACCCCAAAAAAATTGCTGGAGAGGCATCCAGGTGGAAGAAGACCAATTGGACTACCAAAGCTGCGTTGGGGGATGAAGTGTGAGAGATTCGTCGAAATTGTTACGAGTGTCAGATTGGAGGGTCAAAGCGGAGGACAGGAGGAGTGGAAGGCGACGAATACTGGAGGCCAAGGCTCGATCTGGGCTATAAGGCCATCGAAGAAGAAGAAGAATCACATCTCTTAAATTCACACTGTTCTTTACTGTTGGGAAAACGTTGTATGATAGAATACCGAACGATGAAATAAGAAAGAAATGTAAGGCAGATGACTGCATCATGCATAAAAATAAAAAAGGATCCCTGAGATGGTTTGGACATATGGAATGAATGGATGAGAGTAGAATGGTTAAAAAGTTGTACACAAGCAGCGTGAGTGGGAAAAGAAGCCGAGGACGACCGAGGAAAACATGGCATGACCAAATTAATCAATTACTAAAATGCGGCCACATTCGAAGTCGGAATAATCGACGTGCGTGCATGGTACGATGTATGAATGTAGAGGAATCCCGAGAGGTATATATAGGTAAAGAGCGTGATGGTTAGTAAGTTAGTTAGTTTTTCTTTCCTGATATACTTCTCGATCTCTCTACATTCATACATCGTGTCATGCGCGCACGTCGATTTCTCCGACTCCTCCTTGCTTTATAAAGGGATAATAAAATTTGAAACACGTAGCGTGCGGGGAGATTGATAGCTCTGTAGGGCCGCGAGTATGTGCAAAAAATCACATAAAACAAAAGGTGAAACCTATTACCCTTTGAGTAGGTTCGCCCTGGCGGTGGAGGATGTCCAAGTGGCGAAACACATCCAACAAATATTAATGCCCAGCATTTCTCACGGCGGCCGAGTCGTTAACTTGTACGCTGGAGGGAGGAGAGTAGGAAAGCAGGGAATGAATAAGGGCAAGGAAACGATATATTGATTCAATAACACATATTTTCCACATTCATACACCGTGACACGCACGCTAGTCGATTGTTCATACTTCGAGCATGGTCGCCTTTCAGTATTTGGTTGATTTGGTCATGCCATGTTTTCATTGGCCTTCCTCGACTTCTTTCTCCATTCACACTACTTGTATATATTTTTTAACCGTTCTTTCCTCATCCGTGTCCAAAAAAAAATCTAGAAAACAGGATTGATTTCTCTCCCTAACCTCATTTTAAATAATTAATATTTGTCTTTTGGGAGTTTTTTTACATGGACATATTTTATATGGAATGACAAGTTTCGCCCTTTATAAAATGCATAGTAAAATGTCTTTTCAATCATTTTATAATGCCTTTGAAGGGTTTAAGATGTCATTCCATCAATATAATAAATATACTAGAAGACAGAGGTTTTCATTCATATTAATAAAAGCAGGGGTTCGAACACCGCGTCTCCCGCGGAGCGAAAAGAGAAGGATGGAGTGCCGCATCAGTAAAAGTGTGACAGTCCATTCTTTCTGCCTACCCTTTCGGGGAGACGGCGTGATGGTTAGTTAGTTAGTTAGTTAGGGGTTTGAATGGATGGTTAGGGCCGTGGGGGGACATACCATGCTGGAAGGTATGTGTACCAGTAAATGCCATGAAACGCCATAGTTGCATAACATCAGCAACACTACCATCTAGTCTGACTCTCTGGCGTCCACGTGTGATCTTTAAAATCCCGCAAACATTGGGTGTGGCATATTGGACGTACTCGTATGTTGATGTGCCACAGCTAACAGAGAGAGGGCGAATGGCGATTTTCAGCGCCATAAAACCGGTCACCTCAGGTAAGGGAAGGAACACCCCTACGGAAAAACCCTGGTCCTCCTAGTAAGGAGATGGGCGTTAGGCCAACAACCTAACCTCGTAAAACAACCATCGTTATGAACAGTTCAAGAAATTCGTTTTTTGGGGGAGGCTGAGACCCACCAAGGGTTGTAGCGCCGGAGAAACAAAATAACAAATTAAAAATATGATATATTTCAACAAATATATATTGTCACAGCTTTTTTAGTAATCTTAAATTGATTAGGCGTTTCCAAGGGAATACTTTATTCGCCGGGGAGAAGGAAGGTCATTTGTGTAATTGAATAGATAATTCACATGAGATGGGAGGTGCTAGAAAGGAAATTCAGTTATTTAGTCCATACAAATACATAGCGATGCCGAATATTTTTTTCATCTAATAACCGGGTAGGAATTTCACCAGACGCAAAGGGAATACAAGTAATACCAAAAAACGCGCACTTATATAACGGAATCCTTTGTATAACGATTTTAGATTAAAATGTCAATAGAAAAATGTTGTTAAATGTCATATTCAATATTTAAAAAAAGTGTAATAATATTTTTAGAGACAGACGCCTTAAGCTCTTAGGTATTATCAAATGTAATTAACAAATGATAATGCCTTTGCCTGCAGCCCTTTGGTTTTATCAAATGTGATTAACAAACGATAAAGCCCTAGGTCTGGAGAGGTTGTGTAATCTCCTCGTAGTTTTATACAACATTTTGAATGTATACAAATACTTGTAGACGAATACTGGATTTTATTTACCCTTTCACATTGCGTTATAAAAAACTTCTGCTTAATGCTTAAATCTAATCTTTATAGATGGCGCTGGTCTGTAAATTGAAACTGACATGTGAATTGTGGTGTTGGATATTAACATATATACAACTTCCAAAACTTTGTCAGACATGGTGGTCATAAGAAAGGTGGAATGGGGAATGTTGTAATTACATAAAGCGTGCGCTTAACCCAACCAATGACAGGTCATAAGTCCTGTAAACACCTCGATAACCATATTCAGTTTCCAGTTTGCATCTTCGTCTCTATTGAGATAAAATTAATTCTCGTGGTTGTTTAATCTATACATGGACAAGTGTATGAAAGAATTAGATGGCATAAACGCTGGTGCGAAAATGAACGATAAGTCCATCAGATTTTTAAAGTTTGCTATATGATAAGTTTGCTATATGCAAATGACGCTGTTTTAATCGCTGACAGCATGGACGATCTACAAGTCCTAGTGTCAAGAATGTACGAAGTATGCAATAAGTATGACCTTGTGATAAACGTGTCAAAGTCTATAGCTATGGTATTTGAAAAGGAAGAATGTATGATGGATAGTGACATAAGTGCGAACGGTGAGAAATTAGAGCAAGTTACCTTTGTCCGCCTGGGAAACATGTTTACAAGAGATGGAAAATTGGAGAAAAATATCGGAAAAAGGGTTTGAGCTGGAAACAAATTAAATAGTGAAATATATCGACTGAAGTAAAATGGCAGTGCACAATGGAATTCCAATGCCGACCCTTATGTGTGGCTTGGAGTTGCAAAAGCTTGGAGTTGGCAAAAGAAGGATGAAAGTAGGATAAACGCCGTAGAAATTAGGTCATCAAGAAGAATGTGCGGAAAAACAATGTATGATAGATTATCTAATGATGAAGTAAGAAAGGAATGTAAGGCGGAGGAATGCGTGATAAATACAATTAAGAAAGGGTCACTAAGATGGTTTGGATGGGGAAGAATGGTTAAAAAGATATATACAAGTAGTGTGAATGGGAAAAGAAGTCGAGGAAGGCCAAGGAAGACATGGCATGTCCGAATTAATCAATTACTGAACGGCGGCAATGTTCGAAGTAGGAACAATCGACGAGCGTGCATGTCACGATTTGTGAATATAGAAGAGGCGCGAGAGTTCTGTCAGGATAGAACCATGTGGCGATCCATCCTCTCTGCCTACCCCTCCGGAGAAACGGCGTGATGGTTAGTTAGTTAGTTAGTTAGTAACTGATAACAATATAGAAAATTTACGCAATAACGAAATGATTTGAATGTAAGCTGGGTTGAGGCCGAAAAAAACAATATCTCGTAGGAATCTTGCAATTTCGCATGCGAAATCATTTCGCAAATGTGCTGTTTCTTCTTATCACAAAAGAGGCTTGATTATTTACGGTTTTCGGGGATGAAAAAATCTAATACGGAAGTGGTCACATTGACGTATCTTGGGGCGAGATAATACGTTTATATCCTCGAGTTGCGTGTCAGCGAAAATCATTTTATGTAGCATTTTCCGCCAATGGAAAGATAATTTTCTTTGAGGCAGCAACGGTACGCTTCGGGGGTAAACTTATCTTGTTGCTACGTAAATGTTTTCCCGAGGAAAATTCTGCGCTCCTAAATATCTAGATTGTCTTGAACTAGTATAATATACAATCTAATACCTCGCCTTATATACGAACCAGGATGCAAACAAAAATTGTGGATTCACTGTTTCAAAGGAAAATATAGTGAACAGGAAATCGAATATGAAAAGGATATTAAATGCATTCAAAAATGATATCTGAAGTAACTGATTCACGTTGAAGAAGCTCCAGGAACACTTGAGAGATATGTCTGCAGTTTGTTAGTTATCGGCGATAAATCAAATCAGTTTATTTTCCCAAAAGATATTAAAAACCACAATTATAGTTTAAGGCATCTATTGAGAATAGGAAAACGTAAAAAAAAAATATAATACCAGGAACGCATGAGAGATGGTTCGACATTAGGAATTCAAGATACTCTCTGAACGTACTTTCACGAATTTTAATAACCTCGATCTCCGAAGCGATCATGTTCAGCAGTTTGATTGCTCTCCCCAACGGCATCACCAGAGGCAGGTTAGTTCTGCATGGTGGGAGATAAAACAGTCTGTGCTGACGCTGTCGAGATAACATAAGATAGGTGTTACAATAATATATCAATTGTTAAATTTTCGCGATTTGACCTGATGATGTCAATTTAGGTTGACGATTGAAAAATAAAAATACAATTTTTTTTAAGATAATCAAATGATTTTACTGAAATCTCTTGATGGAAGTTCATTTTAAATAATAATTAAATAAAACGATGTTTTTTAACTACTTCCACTTTTGTCTTTATTTAGACAGCGACCGGTTTCGCCAGGCTCGCTGGCATCGACAGATTGGTAACACTATTGTAAACTTAGTCCTTTATATACATACAGATTAGGGGTGGTAAACATGATTCTATACAAAAATAATCTTCAAATATTTTTGTAATTTTTTTTTTTTTTTTTTTAAATTCAGAAAAATTTTCCATAAATATTTGAAGATTATTTTTGTATAGAATCATGTTTACCACCCCTAATCTGTATGTATATAAAGGACTATGTTTACAATAGTGTTACCAGTCTGTCGATGCCAGCGAGCCTGGCGAAACCGGTCGCTGTCTAAATAAAGACAAAAGTGGAAGTAGTTAAAAAACATCGTTTTATTTAATTATTATTAAAAATACAATTGTGATACATAAAACAAAGTGTTTTAATTAAGCAGTTTGTAATGTTGAAGTATCATAGTGTTTCGGCCAAAATGGACTATTTAACTATCTATAATATAAATTCATATGAAGTTCCATAAGGGTGATTTCTTGTTACTAACAAACCATCACGCTATTACCTCGCAGCAGTAGTATGAGAGGATAAATCACCACACTGCTGTTGCCCGATATATTTCTCGACATTGTAACACGCACGCCCGTCTATTTTTCCGTAAATATTAAAAATATTATGTCATTTTAACTAGAAAGAGAGTTTTTTTCGAATATGTAAGTGTTCATAAATAACATTCTTATTAAGAAAACCTAACCATGCAGGCTTCGCTTGGCAATGTTAATAGGAAATTTCACAGACAATTTTCTCTGGAATTCTAAAAATGAAAACTTTTAATAATCTGAATGAAAGCATTACGCACCAAAAAATAAGATCAAATTGAATGCAAAATTTGTCGTTGTCTCTAAATGGGGTTGTTTATTACTGGAGTAGCTTAAATACAAATTTGCATTAGAGCAAACTACACAAAAGTAAAAAAGGAACAGAAAGAATATCGAGCATAAAAAAAGCTTTAAAGACAGTACAATTTTTTTGATGAGTGGTTGAAATTTGATGTATAAATAAAGTACATAAATACAGTTTTACGAAGAGGTCATTTAAAAAAAATATTTAAGTTTACTTGACTGAAAGTCATTGTGATACTTGGTGACATGATAAGGCTGTTTTTGTTAAGTACCATGAAGGAAAAGCACGATTTTCGGGTAATTTTTATAGAAGGTACTGGAGCGTGCACCTTGAATGCCGTTTCACAATGGAAGGGAAAAAAGTGTTAAAAAACAACCCTTAAAGGGAAATTTACGGACTTCAAAGTGAATAATAATCAATTTTTACTCAACGTTACACAAGGCTATTTTCCAGGTTTCATTTCAGAGAAATTAGTTTTCTTTAAATTGTGCTCTTAATATTATTACGGAAACAAAAAACAACGACATGAAAAATAAAAATATTGCGTCATATAAAATGTCGTAACATGAATGGAGTATTATAAAAAATTCTCTTATATTTTCTCCAACTTCACAATGTACGTGGCGTGTTTTTTTAAAAATAATTACGGTTTTGATATTAAAAAAAAACAAGTAAAATTTTTGTAACAATTTTATTATGAAATGAAAGACCAGAGTTTTATTTACTTTTCCACATAATAAACAAACAAACAAACCAACACGTCATTTCACCGCAGGGGTAGGCAGAGAGAATGGACTGCCACACTACTCTATCCTGGCAAACCTCTCTAGCTTCCTCCACATTCATACAACGAGTCATACACGCACGTCGATTCCTCCGACTTCTAACATAACCAACCTTGAAAATTTGATTAATTTAGTCATGCTATGTTTTCCTCGGTCTGCCTCGACTCCGTACTCAATTTACATCATTAACGTATACTTTCTTAATCATTCTTTCTCCATCCATGCGTTCCATATGTCCGAACCATCGCAGCCATCCTTTCTTAATTTTGTTCATAATACCTTCTTCCGCTCTACATTCCTTTCTTATATCAGCATTTGAGATTCTGCCGTATATCGTTCTAGCACACATACGTCGGAGGGACCTCATGTCTACCGCATTTATTCTGCTTTCATCCCTTTTCTGCCAGTTACATGCTTCACTTCCATACATTAGGGATGGGACCAGAGCCTCATTGTGAACGGCCGTTTTCGCTTCCATTGATAAATCCTTTTTATATATTAAAATTATTGTTATTAGTAAAATTTATAGATACTCGTATATGGCAAAACAAATTCGCGTAAAACAAAATAAAAGTTATAGATGATAAAACTTGGGTTCAAGCGAAACTGGTTGGCATCGATTATAATAACCATACCGTGGTTAAATACGTAGTGTTTTATTAATTTATATCTATAAGTTTAATATTCTAACTACACAGTGAGTGCTTCATATCGAAATAAAAGTGTTTTAAATAATAAATAAAACAATGTTTTTTATAGCTACATCCACGTTTGTCTTTATTTCGACAGCGACCGATCTCGCCAGGCTCGCTGGCATCGACAGACTGGCCAGTCACTGACGAGTAGTTATAAAAACATCGTTTTATTTAATTATAACTTAAAATGAAGTTCCAACAATCGATTTCAGTGAAATCATTTGATTATCTTCAAAAAGCGTTTTAAATATTTTTTAATAATGCCACACCACAAATTAAGCACTTCATTTTATTAACTGTTTAAATAAATAAAAATTTTGTTATACATATCACAATTGATTATTTTTTGTCGCGTCAGCTGTTTCAATAACCGATGTTAGCATCGTCAGGTCTTACAATCAACTGTAAGGTTTAATTGTATCTCAATAGAGACGAAGATGCAAGACATGGTGGTCATAAGAAAAATGTGGAATGGGGAATGTTGTATTACATAAAGCGTGCGCCTAACCCAACCAATGACAGGTCATAAGTGCTGTAAACACCTCGATCACCATATTCTGTTTCCAATTTGCATCTTCGTCTTTATTGAGATACAATTAATCCTTGAATTGATAACCCGCAATGGGTAAAATCCAGTATTCGTCTACAAGTATTTGTATACATTCAAAATGTTGTAAAAACTGTAAGGTTGATTTCAAGACCTAGCGATGCTAACATCGGTTAGCGAAAAAATCTAATCAATTGTGATATTTATAACAAAGTTTTGATTATTTAAACAGTTAATAATGTTGAAATATCAAAGTGTTTCCGCCAAAATAATGGATTATCACTTAATTTTAGTTAGATAGTGTATGTTATTTATTATTTAAAGATTCTTTAAACTGATCCAAGGGGTTGAACCAACTGGTTTGACTTTTGACGGCGATTGTCAACAAGTCTTTAAAAGTGTACGGAACGTTTGAGACCGTAATTAACATCCTGTCTGTTTATACTAGATCGGAGACCAGCCGAACGGAAAAAGTGAACGGCGAGAGAGTTAAAACGAAATGGGTTATGTCCATTATATCTCAAACCCAATTGAGATTGAACGATAAAAACGGTAGAAAAATATTAAATGATATATTTTATATTTTTTGTGAATGTATACTTATACTTGCATACGAATACTGGATTTCACCCACCATGGGTTATCAATTCATGATTTAATTGTATCCCAATAGAGACGAAGATGTAAATTGGAAACTGAATATGGTTGATCAAGGTGTTTACAGGACTTATGACCTGTAATTGTTTGGGTTAAGCGCACGCTTTATGTAATACAACATTCCCCATTCCACCTTTTTATTTATGACCATGTGTGACAAATTTTAGAAAGATGTATATATGCTTATATCGCACGTTGAAAACAAAAGTGACACTATACAAAAATCTCAATTTTTCAGTACGGTTATTTAAAGTTTTTGTGAGGTCAATAACTTGACTGTGAGTAGAAATATATCTAATGTTGTTGTTGTGTATATTAGTTTAGATATTATTCTATCAGAATCTAGTTGATTTTAATTAGGTTAATAAGCAGGCAAAACTTTAAATGACCGTACTGAAAAATTGAGATTTTTGTATAGTGTCACTTTTGTTTTCAACGTGCGATATGTTAAGAACACTTCACATTTTTAAGTCAATCTACAGTAGCGCCATCTACACTAATGCAATGTGAAAGGCTTACGCAATTATTATACTTCTAGACAACGTCTGGAGATGAATTACCAATTTTTATGCTTTTTACTTGGACCAGTTTTTATATTATAAAAAAAAATATTTGGGTGTATACAAATACTTGAAGACAAATACTGGATTTTACCCATTGCGGGTTAATCATTTTTAAATATTAATTGTATCTCTATAGAGACGAATATGTAAATTGTTTAAAAAAAAATGTAATCGATTTGAATAAGATGCGTACAATATCAAAACCGGTCGGCAGTGAAAAGCGTGGTTGTGACATTAAAAAAAAACACTAACCATCTCTCCGACAGGGCGGATGTAATGAATGGACCGCCAAACAGCTCTTTTCTGACATACTTCTCTTGCTTCCTCAACATTCATACGTAGAGTCATGCACGAATGTCTAATTTCCTGACTCCCTACGTGACCGATATTTAATATTAGATGTAAGGTAAGGTAATTAGGCAGTATATGTTTTAACATGACTCGCACATCAATGTTTTGTACTAGCGGAGGCGCGCGTGATAACTGTGTTTTGAAATTTATTCGTCTAATTCTAGATATTTTGTCATCAATTGGTGAGTTTCCAAAGCTAACATAGCGATAGGTTATTCAGTACGATTGTGTTTCAGAAAGTTCTGCCAAATTACCTATACTGCCAAAATACCTTACCCTACCCTAAATAGATAAACATTTGTAGGGAAAAAAAAATAGGGATTTGTATCACAAATTCGTAGCATGGCTGGACATTAAATAGACAGAATATCAGTTAATAACAAAGAGAAAACATTTAAAATTGGAATACACGGGTGGCAATAATTGAATGTTAAAAAATAAAGGTAAATTCTCCGAACGATGGAAGATTTAAATTAATTAAACGGCGGTGTTCAGGGCGAAGGGTGGCAAAAACGCGGGAAATGCTATCGAAATTAATCGGGGGCGTCGGTTTTCCCGCTACTTCGCGACCACAGTGGCGTTCGTAAAGCTTTCGCGTGGTCATCAGTCCAATAAGGCAAGAAAGGAAGAAAATACCAAACCTGAAAACACTTACATATTAACTAACTAACTAACTAACCATCACGCAGTTTCTCTGGTGAGGTAGGCAAAGAGGATGAACCGCCATACTATTCTGTCCTGACATATCTCTGTAGCTTCCTCCACATTCGTACATCGTAACATGCACGCTCGTCGATTTTCCTTTCAGTATTTGATTAATTTGGTCATGCCATGCTTTCCTTGGTCTTCCACGACTTCTCTTTCCACACATACTGCTTGTATACAACATTCTTCTCTCGTCCATTCGTTCCATATGTCCAAACCATCTCAGGCATCTCGATCGGGTGGTGGTCTAGGGGATAGAACGCTTGGCTCCTGATCCAGGAGAAATGGGTTCAAGCCTGGACACGACCAGATTCCTTCTTCATAATAATGAGGTATTTTCTGCTCACATTGAAGATTGTAAAATAAATTCTAATATCATTGACATAAATCCTTGATGTTAGTCTTTTTTTAAAAAAAAACATTTTTTTAATTTTACTTATGATACAATCATCTGCCTTACATTTCTTTCTTATTACCTCGTTCGGTATTCTATCATATATCGTTTTCCTGCACATTCTTCTCAGTAATCTCACCGGGGAGACAGCGTGATGGTTATTTAGTTAGTACGTTAATATGATAGCAGTATGGCGGTCCATCCTCTCTTCCTACCCCTTCGTGGAAGCGGTCATGATGGTTAGTTAGTCGGCTAAGTTCGTCCTAAATGAATTTCCACGGCACGTCACTTGTGTTTAGATCCGACGGTAGGGCACAGAAAAATGTCAAAAAAAACGGGGGTGGATTGACGGGTTTAATCTCGCGCGGGGGGCAATTAATTCGCAGCCCCAAAATTTATTATTATTATGTACGCGGGAAGCAACAAATAACTCCAACACTGGTTTAAGTTGCCAGATAACAATAAAAAAAGTAAAACGAAAAAAAATACGCGGACAATAAAATGGCGAATGGTCGAAGCGCCAATTAAAACAGGAGAATTTTGGACAAATGCGTCCCTCTCTTGGAGTTTTCACGTTACCTACGTAGAGGACATAATGCAATTGGAATGACCATTCGCTTTCGAAATTCTACGCAAAAATAGATATTAGTTTTTATTCCAATATTGTAGATTTATTTAGTTAAACTTCACTTAAAGTTGTCATCGCGAATAATAGCCTAACCAAAAAGCTAAAATGGCAGTGTTCTTGTACCGATTTTGTACTGCCTTGTACTGCCATTGAAGCTTTTTTGGTTAGGCTTTTGTTTGCGATGACAACTTTAAAAGCTATTTAACTAAATCAATCTACAATTTAAAAAAAAATATATAATTTTGCGTAGAATACACAAGTATGGAAGCGAAATTGGGAGATGCCTATTGGTGGCGATGAGGTTCGCAACCCATCACACCGCGTCTCTCGCGGGGGCGAAAAGAGAAGGATGAAATGCTGCATCGTTAAAGTGTGACAGTCCATAATTTCTACCTACCCTTTCGAGGAGACGGCGTGATAGTTAGTTAGTTAGTTGGTTGGAAGCGAAACATGAAACTGTAAAAAAATTATGAAAGTAGAATAAATGCAGTAGAAACGAGATCTCTAGACGAATGTGTAGAAAATCTATGTTTGATAGAGTGCCGAATGAAAATATGGTATAAGAAGTGAATGCAGTGTGAATGAAAGTGTTATAAATAAAATAATGAAAGGATCATAACGATGGTTTGGATTTATATTACTTCATTTTGTTATATTATTATAATTCACTTATTTGAATCTAGTTTAACTTCAATTTAGATTAACTATAATAGTATGTACTGTAAACTCTTCTTATAATTTACACTTGTGGTAATATGTAATTGGCCTTAGTCCATTGTTTTTATGTGTTTTATCATTTATCATTGTTTTATCATTACTGTAATTGCCGTTTGTTACCCTAAATAAATAAATAAAAATATATACGTTAGGACAAAGCAATATAGCTGTCCATCCTCTCTGTCTACCCCTCAGGAGAAACGGCGTGATGATTAGTTAGTTTATAGTTAACTTTTTTTATTGAATTCTGAATTTCGAAAGTTCTGAATTTCATATTAGTTTTGAAATGCTTTATCGCCTCCAAAGAATTAGTTAGTTGAAACGTCAATATTACCAACAACAACTGTACAGATTTTCAACACAATCGGATCCACGATGCGACCATCTACGAGGAACGAACACGCGATACGGGGAATGAACACACATAGATACGGGGAACGAGCAAACTGCATAAGTTGATTTTAAAAATACTTGTAAAATCTTTAAAAATAATTTAAGTCTGAAAAAACATTGAAATGTAAATATTAAATGAGACATTTCTAAAAGTTTTATTATATTTTATGTGAATAACATGTTTCGCATGTCCAAGTCATTATCATCTTCTTCTTCTTCTTCCTCTTTTAATAGATCTGTGGATCTGTTTTTATGGCGTCGAGACCTCCTGGGACACAGACCTCCAAATGTCTCGCCATCTCTTCGCAGGTCTTCCGTGTTGGCGAGATCCCATTGGCATGTTGTTTGCGGCTGCTTGGGGGAGTCTATCGTCGTTCATTCGTTCTACGTGGTCGCGCCAGAAGCGTCTTATTTTTCTGCCTCATCTGACAATATCTTCGGTATTCCAGATCTCACGTATTGCTGTGTTTCTGATTCTGTCCCTCAGTGTTTTGCTCAGAATATCACGGAGTGTCTTCATTTATACATATATGTGAATTTCTTTAATTATTTAATATGGAGATTTTTTTAAACATTTTTCCAGAAACAAATAAAATGAGGCACTTTAAACATTTCATAATGAACTTAAGTTAGTTAGTAAAATGGAATGCTAGAAAAAAATTTATTAAGCGACACAAAAGTTCAGCCGGTTTAATATATTCGATTAATAATATGAACTACAGAAACAGTTTTTAACCGTCGCGTTGCCATGTGGTCAATTGAGTTTCCACTGCCAATTTAAAGTTGATTTTCTTAAAACCTATGGACCCTAATATTATAAAAAAAATTGTAATCCTCCATTGAAGTGTTCTCAATATTTCGTAATAAAAAAAGCAAAAAATTACTTCCTTCATCCCAAAAAAAAAAATTTTTAAGACTGCCCTCACCTTCATTCGTGTTAAGGTAGAATTTGTTTTGCTAATATTTACAACTTTATCAAAAGTGACCAATACTTACTCGCTGTTTTGAACGTATTATAAATTATATGTTTGGCCTTTTCATAGGTACGTAATAATACCGACTGTGGACGGAAACGCAGCACGCAACTTAATAATATCAGAACTGTGAAAATATTAACACTTTACCAAAAGGGACAAATATTAATACGTACTCGTTGTCTTGAACGTACTATACATTTTGCCTGGGTGCCTTTATCATACGTAAAATTATAGCGCCACGCCGCGGCGCGGCGCGGCGGGGCGAGACAAGTTCATACTTGGTGTCAGTTGCTCATATGCTGTCTCGTCATTCTATATCAGAAATCGCATGGTTCCAGAAAAAAATTAATAATGATATGTTTTTCAAATAATCCATGTATGTTATAGATATCGATCTATTACTAATGAAATTCCCTACAAGATGACATAAATTAAATTTTGATTCATCGAGTCATATGCTTGATATTTAGATAAAGTTAGCGGTAAACTGAATTGACCACATGGGAGCGAGCGTTTTGTTTTGAACACGGTACGTTAAGGGTTAAAAAGGCTTCACAATGCGAATACAGTGGTGAAAATATTACCAGAGATTCCACTGATTTATCTCGTCTCTACCGGAGCATAAAACTCGTGGACCAGCTAAGGAAGATTTTTTCGGGAGGGAGCCCTCCCATTTTTTTTGCATACAAGCGAAACCGATTGAAGCTGTGTTGTGCTTATATTAAAACGAACTAATAACTAACCTAACTAACCATCACGTCGTTTCCCAGGAAGAATAAGTAGAGAATATGGACTGCCACACTGTTCTATCTTGAAATTACTCTAGCGCTTCATCTACATGGTCATCTAACGGTGAAAATCTAGAACAAGTGGATGAAATTTCTAATAAACAAAACGGTTATAAGGCCGAACTTCACTTATGCAGCCCCAATCTGGGGCTATGCAGCTTCGAGTCACATACAAAAACTCCAAATCCTGCAAAATAAGGCTATCCGTTTATCGCTTGGTGCGCCTTCATGGACCAAGATTACACAACTGCACCTAGAATCGGGAATCCCGATGATAGATGAATTCATTCTGAAACTTGCCGAACGTTTTTACAAAGGACTCCCTTCACATCCCAACCCCACAATAAAAGACCTCTCAAATTACGACCCAAACACCTTCCAGCCGCCACAAGCGCCCAAAATCGATTCTCCTTCAGAGGAACACTCCGGGCCACACAAATCATGCCCCCGAATAAACTAACAACCCACCAAATCACCTTCCAACAATGTTCCCATCAGACGTAAGAGGAATAGCCACATGAGCTGAACCTCTGTAAGCCAGAAGATCCAAGTTTATTTAGGAAGTATATTTAAGGATGGGAGGGTGGAGAAGGATCAAATCAAATCAAATCAGTTTATTCACTCAAAAGACATTACAAACAGCATAAATGTTTAAGGCATCAATTGAGTACAAGGATATTGAAAGAAGGGTTGGGGCAGGCAACAGAGTAAATGGTGCACTTAAAGTTGTCATTACAAAAAAAAAGCCTATCCAAAAAAGCTAAGATGGCAGTGCATAATGGTGTTCTTGTGCCCTTATGTATGGAACTGAAGTATGGAACTGGCAAAATAATGATGAAAGTAGAATAAATGCAGTAGAAATGAGATCTCTAAGACGAATGTGTAGCAAATCTGTATATGATAGAGTGACAAATGCAAGTATAAGAATTGAATGTGGTGCGAATGAAAGTGTTATGAACAAATAAGGAAAGGGTCATTAAGATGGTTTGGACACATGGAAAGAATGAGTGAAGACAGAATGGAAGAAGTTAATTAATCAAATTTTAAAGGTTGGTCATGTTAGAAGCCGGAAAAATCGACGTGCGTGTATGACTCGCTGTATGAATGTGGAGAAATCTAGAGAGGTATGTCAGGATAGTGTGTGGCAGTTAATTCTCTCTGCCTACCCCTGCGGGGAAACGGCGTGATGTTTTGTTGTTGTTGTTGCCCAAATGTGATATTTTGATCATGCAGTTGGCTACAATTTTTATTATTATTGTTCCATAAAGTTTTCAATTGTTCAATTGTTTGTATAAAAGTACCTACTCGAATAAAAAATAAAATAACTCCATACAAATACGTTTATGAAACGAAAAACAATATGGAACGACGCCGGAATACGGAGGCTTTTTCGGAATCCGATGCGAAAAAATCCACACAGAGAATTACGACTGCTGTTTGCGGTAATAAACCTTTAAAGAGATGGAAACACACTGGAAAATTATTGCAGGAATAAAAATAAATTCATGTACGGGCTTTTCAGAAAAATTACGCGAGGGAAGTTCTTTTAATAATTAATACGAATGAATTGACGATTTTCGTAGCAGAGTGTTAAGAGCTGTGACTGCCACGCCTGAAGTCCCGGGATCGATTGATCGAAGGGGTTATGGGCAGTAAGAGGAAAATAACAAGTATTTAAAAATCATAATAAAATTGTCAGTAATTTAATTATTTTATTTTTTATTATTTTATTATTGAGGGTAACAAACAGCAAAAACAGTATTTGAATATAAACACAGAGAGACAACAAAACAAGGCCAATTACATGCTACCACAAATATTATACGAGTATAACAACTGACATAAGGTTAAATATATAAGAAGAATAATGTAACACTTTGATAAGTTAAAGAGAAAACTAGTAGTACTAGTAATAATGAATAATTAAAGATGAAATATAATTTAAAAATGTAAAAAAAAAAGTAGAGTAACTAGTTTCATTCGCCCCGAAGGGTTGTTCCAACCATTTTTTTAAATCACTTTCATTAAGATGGAACACATCGATGTTATTATTATTAACAATCACTGTATGTTACCCTACCTAACTAACCATCACGCCATTTCCCCGGAGAGGTATGCAGAGAGGATGAATCGCCACAATGCTCTGTCCTGGCATACTTTTCGGGATTCCTCTACATTCATACATCGTACCATGCATGCACGTCGATTATTCCGAATTCGAATGTGACCGCCTTTTAGTAATTGATTAATTTGGTCATGCCATGTTTTCCTCGGTGGTCCTCGGCTTCTTTTTCTACTCACGCTGCTTGTGTACAACTTTTTAACCATTCTACTCTCATCCATTCGTTCCATATGTCCAAACCATCTCAGGGATCTCTAAGAAGAATGTGCGGGAAAACGTTGTATGATAGAATACCGAACGATGAAATCAGAAATAAATGTAAGGCAGGTTACTGCATCATGGATAAAATTAAAAAAAGTGTAAAATTGAAGCGAAGCATGGATAACATAGATTTATTATAGATTTTTTCGGCTTGTATGGACGTACCGCCACTGGTTGCACTGATTACGAGAATATGAAAACCGTTGCGTTGACATACTCGTATGTAATGAAGAAAGATTTCTTATTTTAAAATTGAAAAACAGTCAATCGGACATTAACTTTTCAATTGTATAGAAATATGGAATAGATGTAATCTTTTATTAGGCATCTTAGCCTTGTACAATCGAGTTGAAGTTGTAAATTTTTTTACGTATTGAATTTCGTTAACCTCAAAATGGTATTCCGCACATTGACTTCAAAGCAAAAAAAGCAACAAAGGAATAAGAAAAAAACAACGCTTCACTTATTTAAAACAATTGCTGGCTGCTATAAAAAATGGGTTCACAGATCGCCGCGTCACAGTTTGGTGACCCCGGTCTAGGTGACCCTGAGGAGGTCAATGGATGTGTGCTTGATACATAAGGTATGTATACCATTTATTCTCATATAATGCAAACATGTGGCAGGTAAATTAAGTCCAGCTGACTTGTAGAAAAGAAATCTAAGAATTAATACGTTCGAAACAAAATATTCTTATTAACTTATGTATTGAAGCGATAATATTGATACTGATATCAATGGGTAAAGTGGAGGGACGTCGGGGAGTTGGTAGAAGGCAGCTGTCCTGGCTGCGGAACATCAAAGAGTGGACAGGAATAACAAGAGTTCAGACAGAACCTGTTCGAATAGAGATGCCTTTGCTGTAGTGATGGCCAACGTTGGGGGGACCTGACACGGCACCGAAAGAATAAGATTGAAGCGAAGCATGTCAATAAACAAGGATGAAAGTAAATTAAATGCAATAGAAATAACACCTCTTAGACAAGTGTTTCTTAACCTTTTAAGTGAGCCGTACCCCTTTGAATCTGAAAATAGGTCTCCGCACCTTATTGAAAAATGAATTTCGATTTTTTAACAGACATAATGGACGGCCACACTTTTCTTTCCCGACATATTTCTCTCGCTTCCTCAAAATCGTGTCATGCACGCGCGTCGATTTCTCTGACTCCTCACATGGCCGACATTCAATATTTGATTTATTTGATGGTGCCATGTTTTCCTCGGTCTTTCTTTATTTCTAGTTCCATTTACATAATTAACATATTATTTTTTAACCATTTTTTCTTCATTCATTCTTTCCATGTGTCCAAACCATCTTAATGATCCTTTCATTATTATGTTCATAACACCATCATTCGCACCGCATTCACTTATTATATTATATTTTCATTCGACACTCTATCATACATAGAGAATCTACACATTCGTCTAAGAGATCTTATTTTTACTGCATTTATTCTAACTCATCCTTCTTTTGCCAGTTCCATGCTTCGCTTCCATACATAAGGGTCGGTAGATTCTTGCTCTGTCTCAATTAATCATATTCTAGGGAATGCGTGATAAATATTTTTAAACGTGCGATAAAACAAAATAAAGAGTTTTATATTTTCATTCGACACTCTATCATACAGAGTATCACACATCTTCGTCTAAGAGATCTCATTTCTACTGCATTTATTCTACTTTCATTCCTCTTTTGTCAGTAACATGCTTCGCTTCCATGCATATGGGTCGGAACAAGAACACCATTGTGCACTGCCATTTTAGCTTTTATGGATAGTTTTTGTTTGCGATGACAACTATAAGTGCATTCACTTTGTTGCCTGCCCCAACCCTTCTTTCAATATCCCTCTCCACTCGCCCGTCTTTTGTTAACATACTACCCAAATAAACGAACTCATCTACTTGCTTCAAATTTTCACCATTCACGCTAATGTTGCAGACTGTCATGATTTCTTATTTTTCAAAAATCATAAACTTGGACTTATTCACATTTATCATCAGATCATTTCTCATGCAAACCTCATACATACTTTACACCAGGACTTGTAGTTCATGCTCGTTGTCTGCAAGTAGGACAGCGTCATCCGCATACAAGAGACAGCTTACTGACATTCCGCTCATTTTGGCACCTGCATCCAACCCTTTCAGCTCTTTCATACACTTGTCCATATATAAATTAACTAACCATGGGGGCATTACGCAACCCTTTTTGACAACTTTATTGATATCCAACCAATTGTCAATATAATATCTTTATTTCAGCTTTTGATGTGGCGCGGAATTCTAAAAATAACTTTTGTGTGTCGTTGTGAGAAAAAGCTACGGAGTACTGCATAGAGAGTAAGTTATTAAAATAGAACTATTCACCAGGAATTGTAGTTCATGCTCGTTGTCTGCAAGTAGGACAACATCATTCGCATATATACAGAGACAGCTTACTGACACTCCGCTCATTTTGGCACCTACATCCAACCCTTACAGCTCATTCATACTACATTTGGATGTACGTTTAATTAGGAAACACCAAACTATTATTCATGTTAAGAATTAAGGAATATTCGTTGCCAACTGCTGTTATGCAGATGACAGGTGACGCCCGGCAAAGTCCGTTATGTTGGGAATATGATATTTACAATATAATTACTATTCACAACCCTTTTGTTAGCAACAATGCCTGGAGGGGACGTGTTTATAGTCATCTCGTACAGGGACGTGCCTTTCGCATAGTAATTTGGCATTAATTCTGTTGATAAGAAAATTGACCTTCGTGGCAGAGTGGTAAGAGCTCCGACTTGTATAGGTACCGAAGGTCCCGGGTTCGATTCCCTGCGATGGCAGTGTGATTGTCACACTGTCTTTGGTCTGGTGTAGAAATCAGGTGAGAATAAAATGGCGATATATGAGCTACCTATCACATGTCACGAGAATCAATATAATGGCTAAAAACAAATTGTATAAAGTTATTGCGTTCAAACTACCTGTTGTATAAAAAAAAAAAATTGTTTTAATTTTGAAACATAGTTATAATACATCAGTTATTTATTAATTTTTATGAAATTTTTGTGACAGCTGTTTCAACATGTTGATGATACCAAGATCTTGTGTTACAACAAAAAATGATGTTGTTTTTGACACCTAATATTGGTATCATCAAGTGTCTAACAAGATGTTGTTTGTGACGCCTGATGATGTCAACATTGGTTGGCGAAACAGCTATCGCGACAATTGTGGTAATTTATAAATACACTTATTATAACAGTGTTTCAAAATTAAAACAGAACTATAAATAAAATATATATAAGGAATCAAATGTACATTGTTTTTGTTGTGTTTGTTGCACGGTGCAACGATTTCACTAATAAATTGTGTTAATTAATAAATTATGATACGTATTATAAAAGTTTTCAAAATTGAAACAGTTAATGTTGTTGAAGCATTACAGTGTCACAGTGTTTTGGCCAAAACAACGGACTATCTAAATTATTGTAATTATTTTTCTAAATTCGCCTCTTCGCCTTGTCACTTTGTGTTACAGAATCACATTTGCAAAAACATTGCATTTTAACAACACTTTATTTCACTTTCAGAGATATGTTTAAGAAACTAGAGAGGTATAACAAGACAGTTGTATGGCGGTCCATCCTCCCTGTCTACCACTTAGAAGAAACGGCGTAATGGTTAGTTATTTTTTTTTATGAATTAAAATACTGTTTTTTTTCCACAAGGCTTTACGTTCTCCCGATGATGAAGGTTTTACATGAAGCCTTCGAAACATGCCGAGAAAAATAAACTTAAAGCAGAAAAAAACATGTTTTAGTAAATAAACAAATAGTTATTGTGGAAATCCAATGTGTCAATGCCTTAACTTTATAAAAAAATATTACCTTAAGGAGTAATGAAATTTCTTCAAGGAATTAAAACTTTTAAATGAAATTCATTAAAAACCAAACACAATGTTTAATTTTGCAGAATGATTTGAAGAAGAATATTGGGTCCTCCACCAAATTTGATTAAATAAACCACTAAAATAACTCCTATAATAAAAACATTGAAACTAATAAAAAACGAATGGTATGAATAAAACTATCGGACCCTTGATTTTATTGCAGGACACCTTTCAATAAACATAAAACAGAGTACTGCATTACCGACCGAGTCGTCAAAATAACCTTTTAACCTTAAAGAAAACACTTGACCCTCCCTGTTGGGGGACTGCCGAGAGTGGAGGGGGTATTACGAATAGGGGTGGCAACAAAAGGAGCGGAGAAATAGGGGCCGAATAAGTCTCGGAGGAAGGCCGTAAAACTTAACAAAGATTAAGTAATTAGAATGGTTACTTTTTCTTTCGGTTCGGGCACCTTTCAAAGGGCTTGGATAGATCAACTTGTCTTATAGGGCTGGAAGCTTGATATATTCGTTTGAATTTGATTTTATTTTGTTCCAGCAAAACAAATAACTAAAATTAACTCAACTGAAAGTACTATAAGCCATTCACAATGCGATATATTTAAAAAATACGAAAACTAACAAATTAACCATCACGCCGTCTCCCCGAAGTAGGCAGAAAGAATGGACTGCCGCACTTTAACCGATGCGGCACTCCATCATTCTCTTTTCGCCCCCGCGGGAGACGTGGTGTGATGGGTTGCGAACCTCATCGCCACCAATAGGCATCTCCCGCGCACACTTCGATCTTCCAATGTCCACAAAAGAAATCGAAAACAAATAATTTGAAATTAAATGTTATAAAATAAAATAACTGTATAAAAATAGCTTTCCACATAAACGAAAAACGTATATAATTTCAACATCAAAAGAGCACCAATGAATTAAGATCTATAACTAAAAATTGGCCAGGAGAATTCGCACAACCAACCATCACGCCGTCTCCCCGAAGGGGTATAAGGTTCCCACCACCACCCGAGACTGTTATAGGACGCAGCGACGCCCTTTCGTCAGTCTCGCTGCACTATCTAGGCCTGTTCCTTGTCCATCCGGGACTTACGTTAATTTAATTTAGCCTTTTCTTGTCATCAATCAAAAGGGTGACAGACCACATTTAATCTATTCTTTTAACCTTATACTCGTATATCTCCCGCGCGGCCTCACATCTCTTTATTATGAAATAAAATCAGAAGTAAATCATCGGTGTGCATCTTTACTACAAGCCATTTACAATGCGATATATTTAATTTGTGCATCGGTGGTTCAGTGATAGAATGCTCGCCTGCCCCGAAGGGGTAGGCAGAAATAATGGACTGCCACACTTTTCTTTCATGACATACTTCTATCGCTTTCTAAACATTCATAAAATGTGTCAAGCTCCTACGCCAATTTCTCCGACTCCTCACATAGCTGACATTCAATATTTGATTTATTTGATCGTGTCACGTTTTTCTCGGTCTTCCTATTTTTATAGATCCATTTACATCGTTAACATATACTTTTTTTTACTTTTATTCCTTCATTCATTATTTCCATGTGTTTTTTTTTGTACACAACAGGTCGTTTGGACCCAATTACAGTATACAATTTTTATTTTTTAGCTATTATATTGATTCTCGTGACATGTGATAGGTAGCCAATCTATCGCCATTTTATTGTCACGTGAATTCTACACCAGACCAAAGACAATGTGACAATCACACTGCCATCGCCGGGAATCGAACCCAGGACCTTCGGAATGGAAGTCAGAGGTCGTAACCACTCTGCCACGAAGGTCGCAGAGTGGTTCAAACCATCTTAATGATCATTTCATTATTTTGTTCATAACACGATCATTCGCACCGCGTTCACTTTATTTGCCAGTTCCATGCTTCGCTTCCATACATAATTTTAAAAACAAAAAATAGATAAATCACATCAGTAAACTAATTTTTATTTAACTGAATTATATTTTTATTTTCATTATGTGAGAATAAAAATGGGCAAAAAACACGTTGAATTATTGAGAAAAGAATCACTTTCCTCTGAAAATCTTATTTCCTGAGCACCCTTATCTCTTGGCAAAAGAATAAAAGGGACTGGATTTCGGAAAAGTTTTGTGGATTTTCTTTTGTCGAGCATTAAAAATACGGTTATTAAACAAATTAAGATAATCACCTGGCCATACCGACCCTCGCAGAGGTAAAAATACAAAAACGTTAATATATTTATGGCTCCAAAAAGGATAGACTGCCATAATGCTTATTTCCTGACATATTAATCTCGCCATCTCGACATTAATTTATTGTGACACGAAAAAATAGCACATTCGATCTTGCCATTGAAGATTTCCTCGGCTTTCGTGTTCCATTCACATCATTAACTCTTTCCTCTTCATTTTTATCTTTCCATATAATCAATCAACAATAGTTTCATTATTTTGTCCTAAGCGCTTTCGTTAGTACAGCTTTCACTTTTTTATACTATACCTACATCTGCATTTGTTCAACTAACTAATTTACCATAACGCCGTCTCCCCGAAGGGGTGGGCAGAAAGAATGGACCGCCACACTTTACTGTCCTGACATACATCTTTCCTTTCCTCTACATTCATACGAGCATCGTGTCATGCACGCACGTCGATTTCTTAGACTCTTACGTGACCTACATTTAATATTTGATTGATATGATTGTGCGAAGTTTTCCTCGGCTTTCCTGTATTTCTAGCTCCGTTCACGTCGTTTACATATACCTTCTTCCCCATTCTGTTTTCACTCATTCATTCCATGTGTCCAAACCATCTTAACGACCCTTCATTATTTTGTTTATAACACTTTCATTCGCACCGCATTCACTTCTTATATTTTCATTTGACACTCAATCATAGACAGATTTATCACACATTCGTCTAAGATATCTCATTTCTAGTGCATTTATTATACTTTCATTCTTCTTTTGTCAGTTCCATTGTTCACTTCCATACCATAAGACTACGCATTAGAGATAACAATCACAATATATTGAGCATTGCATCCCTGACGCAACTCACACTATCACGAATTATGTCGATCTCCGAGGCGACCCGATTAAGCAATGAGATCGCTCTACCCACAGGCATAACCATTGGCAGGTGGGTTCTGCAGCGTGGCAAAAAAAAAAAAAATCAATATGTGCTTACATCACTCAGGACATCCGAGACACGTATACGGCCGCCAATCAGCTGTGCCAGTTTTACGGTGTACAACATTACAAGTGTACCAGTGTTTGTGTGCACTTTCCAAATAACTCACGCCAATTATATGAACCACGTCTGTGACAGAGATAAGCGTCGTGAAAACAGCTAAATAATCCAATTACCCAATCCACCACTTTGAACGCTGTAAGAATCGCGTGCCACGTGTTGATCTGATAACACATACTTGATCATAGATATACATACCTGTATACTATACAGACATAGTAATAATCGTTTAATGTGTAAACCATAAATTCCTATTATTTTTGGATAACCTTAGCAAACCTGCGTCAACGCCCTGGCATTATTTAGTATTACGAGTATCTCACTATGTAAACATTGTATTAATAATTAATACGAATGAAAACTTCTGTATTCTAAAAGTTTTATTATACAGGGTGCGGCAGCATAACTTCATTTTTTTCAAAACTTAATAAAACCCATTGTATGAATCCTAAAAACTATATTTCTGTCACGGGGTGGCTGTTTTGAGGGAACACTTCACAGAGCGCCTCATCTCTATTAGGGGCGTTTTGGAGTGGCCGGCCCGCTCTCCCGATTTGTCCCCTTGCGAAGACCAACATCCAGGAAGAAATTGTCAAGATAACGTCTGATATGCTGGCGAGAGTTATGACAAACGCCAGAAATCGGTGTACTAAGTATATGGAGAATGGGGGACGTCACATACCTGATTTGATCTTCAAAAACTAAGTAATACAAAACTTTAGGTATGTAGGCACATTATAAAAAAAAATATAAAATTTCCGATTTTAAAAAATGGGTTTTATTAAGTTTGGAAAAAAGGAAATTATGCTGCCGCACCCTTGAACATCCGTTCAAGAAGTAGGCCTCAACGGCAAACGCACGCTCCTCACTGTTCCAACGCATGATGCCGACTTACCCGTGTCGGGAGAATTTTTTTTAGTACCGCCTCTCGAACGAGACCTGAGACTGAATGGCGCGCATTTTAAAAAAGGAAGTTATGCTGCCGCACCTGTATACTCGTAATAATCGACAACCAGAGCTACGATGCCGCGCCAAGTGGAATAAGTATCCTTTCGTGAATCCTCCGTGCTGTTGGGTTATTTATTACAGAGTTTTAGTGTATATTTGTTATTATTAAGTTTATTAACGTGCAGTATTTTTATTTTTTTGGTAAATTTTTGTTCAAATATACAATGAAGGGGGGAAAGAGATATAAGAGAAAGTGTGCATGAGGTCAAATAGTATAGTAGAATGGTGAGTCGTGATCATTATTATGGTAGTTGTTGTATTGTTTAAAAATGATTCACGCATTCATTATAAATAATGACAAAAAAGTGTACATGCTTTTCAATTAACAGACAAATCATTTATCTCTCTTTATAATACGTTCATTATCTTTCGATGAATTGATGGAAATCGGAGGAAAATTAATTAATTTGTAACTAGAACCTTCTGTTAAGTTCTGTGAATAAATTCAATAATAATAATTCATCAGCCAAAGGAAAATAATGTTATGAAAGCGGGCGGGTCCCGTCCCAAGTTTTAATGAGAACTGTGCTACCCAATGCGCCATGCCCAATCAATGCCGAATCAATGGAATTTCAAACACCGAACAAAATATTGTAATTGGTGTTTGGTTCATTTGTTTTATTTTAAATTGCATTCCAACTGTTGATTTTTATTAAACTAATTCACTAACCATCAAGCCGTCCGAAGGGGTAGGTTGAAAGAATGGACTGCCACACTTTTCTTTCCTGACATATTTCTCTCGCTTTCTCAACATTCATACATCGTATCATGCACGCGCGTCGATATTTCTGGCCCTTCAAGTGGCCGACATTCTTATTTATAATATAGTTAACACATACTATTTTTTAGCATTCTTTCTTCATTGATTCGTTCCATGTGTCCAAACCATCTTAATGATCCTTTCATTATTTTGTTCATAACACCATCATTCGCACCGCATTCACTTGTTATATCATTCGACACTCATACACAGACACAGAGTATCACATACATTCGTCTAAGAGATCTTATTTCTACCGCATATATTCTACTTTCATCCTTCATTTGCCAGTTCTATGCTTAACTTCCACACACAAGTGTTGGCACTAGAAGAATAATGTTTACGATTAGTTAAGGGGCAATAGAAAACCGTCAAATACGTGAAAGAATTTCTAAGAAATAATTAAAATTTATCATGACTTCTTACAAATATAATAATTACATATATTTAGTAAGATAATACTAAATAATGCCTAAGCAAGTCGAAACATGCCATTCCCATAAAATATAATGAACACTCTAGAAAATAAACGTTTTCATTCATATTGATTGTTTAATGTACAGTTTTGAGTATTTATTATCATTGTTCAAGAAACCATGAAAAGGGTAAAATTGTATTATTTTAAATTTGCTTTTAAATAAAAATCTTCTTACAGATAAATAATAAAAATAAATTTGATTTAAAATAAAGCCCGAATAGCTGGAACGTTAAAAACGTGGAAAAGTTAAAAACAAAATCCCGCCAAATTAAAACAAAAAACACAGTATAAGCGTATAGAAAAAAGAGACATTTAGGTAAAATTCAAATTTACCGGGAACATAGTTACCCTGGAACAAAATAAAACTGGGGAAATTGAGATATTATATAAGCGGTGCTATATATTAAAGTATAAGTTAACGATGTAAATGGAGTACGGAGTCGAGGGAGACTGAGAAAAACATGGCATGACCAATTTAATCAAAGGTTGGTCATGTTAGAAATCGGAAGAATCGACGTGCGAGTATGACTCGTTGCATGAATATGGAGGAATCTAGAGAGGTGTGTCAGGATAGAGTGGTGTGGCGGTCCATTCTCTCTGCCTACCCCTGCGGTGAAACGGCGTGATGGTTTGTTGTTGTTGTTGTATATTTTTGATAAATTTAAGGAGATACATTGCGGAATTCCATTATGACAAAAAATATTAATGAAAACACAGTAAATATAAGAAGTAAATGAAAGTGTTATGAAAAAAATAATGAAAGATGATGTATGAATGTTGGGAAATCATTAGAAGTATATCTGGAAGGGACAGTGTGGCGGTCATTATTTCTGCCTACCCCTTCGGGCGGACGGTGTTATTGTTAGTTAGTTATTTTTTTCCTATGGGACAAAGTCAAGTTTTATAAAAAACGGTGATGCAGCAAAAGGAGTTTGGATAATGGCATGTCTTGGGTATGCTTTATTCGTTAAGTTATCCGAAATATAAATTAGAATATAAAGTGAAAAATAAATTTGAGCAACCACTTCCCGCACACAAGCATGGCTCATCCCTCATGAATCTCTCTTTCATCACATTCTGGTTATTCGCTAAAGTGAATTAAGTCGAAATTTCGTTTTCAACTTTCTGCGTAATCACCCTTTTGCCAAGACGTTGAGATACGAAGTATTATTTTCCGCTATATATCTTCAAAATAATCTTCTTCTTCTTCAGGTGTCCTGTCGGGTCCCCCCAATCGGCTCCGGAAGAAGAAGATCGCAATGTAATTTCTATATTCGTGTTTGTATAAAAAGAATATAAAAACTCATCAACACAACAACAAACAATCACGCCGTTTCTCCGAAGGGGTAGGCAGAGAGAATTGACCGACAGACTACTTGATCTTGAAACACGTCTCTAGAGTTAATAACGTTGAAGTATCATAGTGTGTTGGCCAAAACAATGGACCATGTACATTTAAAAGTTATAATAATGCGTTATAAAGGAAATTTCGACATTTAAAATTAGACAAAAATGAATTTATATGAACAAATGTGACAGTTTTTTTTTTACAATAACAACAACAACAACAACAAACCATCACGCCGTTTCCCCGCAGGGGTAGGCAGAGAGAATGGACCGCCACACTACTCTATCCTGGCAAACCTCTCTAGCTTCCTCCACATTCATACAACGAGTCATACACGCACGTCGATTCCTCCGACTTCTAACATGACCAACCTTTAAAATTTGATTAATTTGGTCATGCCATGTTTTCCTCGGTCTGCCTCGACTTCGTACCCCATTTACATCATTAACGTATACTTTCTTAACCATTCTTTCTCCATCCATGCGTTCCATATGTCCGAACCAACGCAGCGATCCTTTCATAATTTTGTTCATAATACCTTCTTCCGCTCTACATTCCTTTCTTATATCAGCATTTGAGATTCTGTCGTATATCGTTCTACCACACATACGTCTTAGGGACCTCATCTCTACCGCATTTATTCTACTCTCATCCTTCTTCTGCCAGTTCCATGCTTCGCTTCCATACATTAGGGTTGGGACCAGAACTCCATTGTGAATGGCCGTTTTTGCTTTCATTGATAAATTCTTGTTTCCAATAACTATTTTTAAAGCTCCATTCACTTTGTTACCCGCACCAACCCTTCTTTCGACGTCACTATCCGTT
The DNA here is from genome assembly GCA_022606425.2 of Lepidostoma basale. Lineage (NCBI taxonomy): Eukaryota > Metazoa > Arthropoda > Insecta > Trichoptera > Lepidostomatidae > Lepidostoma > Lepidostoma basale. The sequence continues at coordinate 832,688 of JAHDVF020001001.1, read as the reverse complement.
CGGGCATCTGCTGTGAACATGCTACCTAAATACACAAATTCCCTCACCTGTTCTAAGTTCTCTTCGTTTACACTTATATTACAAACTGTCATTTGCTCTTCCCTTTCGAAAACCATCACCTTTGACTTTCCGACATTCATCATTAAATCATTTGACTTGCATACCTCATTCATTCTCGACACCAAGACTTGTAATTCGTCCGCACTATCCGCAACGAGAACGGCATCGTCCGCGTAAAGCAGACAGTTTACAGACAGATCACTCATCTTAGCACCAGCATTTATACCTTTAAGTTCTTTCATACACTTGTCCATATACAGATTGAACAACCATGGAGACATCACGCAGCCCTGCTTAACACCCTTCGTGATATCAAACCAGGGCGTGATGTCTCCATTTACCCTAACAATGGCAGTGCTCCCTTCGTAGAGAGAAGCAACCGCCCGTATCAGTTTTGTGCTCACTCCGTATTCGGACAAGATTGACCACAGTTTATCTCTGTTCACTCGATCATAGTGACCCACTTGTACTTAGTCAGATCATTGCCTACATACAATTACTTGGAATATTTAGAAAATACCGCCCTTATATCGTCCGACGAAGGCGCCCTCGAAGAATTTGGATCATTAACCTAAAATTTGACCGAGAGAACAAAAATAAAAATAATATTTCGCATTTCGCGTTGGCTGTCATACTTGGGACGTACACTAGCAGATAAATGGCATTCATAACTGAAAGAAAGCGAAATTTTAAGTGCTGAGCCGACAGCCTATAACTGAGGGTTCAGAATTCACACAATAATCTAAATCAAGTTTAATAAAATGGTACTAGTGTCCTGGCTGCGGAACATAAAATAATGGACAGGAATGACCAGAGTTCATAGCCTGTTCCAAGTGGCGCAGTACCGCCACTGCTTCTGTGTCCGAAACATATTTGTTTTTTAATTTGTAATTTAAAAACAGTAACGGAGTGTTTGTATACAACGTTTAAAAAAAAACATTGTTCAATGAATTCGCAATTCAAAGTTATGGCGAATATAAAATAAAGTTTCTAAAGCTTTCACGTTGATTAGAATTCCCATAAAAACATTCACAAATGTTGTGATAGGTATTTACTAACAAATAATTCATTTAAATAAGCTTTCCTAAAGTTTCACAGAAGCACTAAATGGAGTAGACTTGGGAATTAAAGTTAATGGCATATGCGTCAACAATATCCGATATGCAGATGACACGGTTTTTCCAGCAGATAGTATTGAACATCTTCAGACACTTGTTGATAGAATCAATGAAGCTGGAATGAGACTGGGACTTAATATAAATGTATCCAAAACAAAACTAATGATCTTTAGTCGACAAACTTTTCCAGACGCGCGTAATGCTTTGAATGGAGTTGATGTGAAGAGAGTTGCAAAATTCAAGTATCTCGGCAGTATCCTAACAGAAAACCTCCACCCAGATGTTGAAATCAAATGCAGAATAGAAGCAGTTCGTGCTGCCTTTAATAAAATGAGAGCTATTTTCTGCGATGATAACATTAATTTAAAATTACGACAAAGAATGGTCAGATGCTATGTTTGGTCAGTGCTGTTATACGGGGTGGAGTCATGGACCCTTAAAGTCAATGTTATGAACCAATTGGAGGCCTTTATCGTGGATACACCGAAGGATGTTACGCATCTCCTGGACTGACATGGTCAGCAACACAAACGTTCTCCATAGAGCCAGAGTTGACAGAGAGTTGCTGAGCAGCATCAAAGTCCGTAAGGTGTCTCCTACTTGGGCCATGTTCTGAGAGGCGAAAAGTCTCAGAAAAAAAAAAAACATCTGATCTTGGAGGGTAAGATTGAGGGTCGATGAGGTATTGGGAGAAGGCGGGTTTCCTGGCTAAGGAACATCCGAGAGTGGACAGGGCTGAGGACCGCGGGGGAGCTGTTCCGAGCTGCCCAAGACGGGGAGGCCTACTCAAGGGCGATAGTCAACGTTGGGGAGACCTGACAGGACACGAAAAGAAGATAAGAAAGTTCCACATTATTGCTAATACATTTTAAGAAAATACGTACTTTACATATTCGTTTCCATTCTCCTCTTGTTGATTTTCCCGCGATATGTATACGGTCATTTTCCCGTCTGTTTTCCCGCTTAATTTACGGCACGCGACAACACCCCTAAAATGCGGGCCGCCCTTTGCTTAACACATCAAAATAAGGTAAAATACGTATTGTTTCATCAACAATAGACCGGTGATGTAATGGTGGACAGCTAAATATTGTAGAATATAAGACCCATGGGAGTAAGAGCGGTCCGATCCTCACTTTATTTGGCAGAAAAATAAATAATACTGTATGTGAGTTTACGTGATATTTAAGTCTCGCAACGTCCATAGAAAGACAAAAATTACTCAATACAAGTCTGTAATACGGACAGTATTGGAGTATAGTTGCGAGACTCTGACTCGGATGGTAAAAATAGGGGAACTGCTGGACACCTCCGAAGGAAAGGTGCTGCGACGAATATGTGGACCTGTGAGAGAAGAAAAGCAACGATGAGCAGTACTCCATGTACCAGGCCCCCAACATCTGCACGCACATAAAGCTTCTAAGATTGAGATGGGCTGGACATGATCAAAGGATGCCAAACTCACGGGTCCCAAAACGCATTAAGACATTATGGCCCAGGCGGAAAGAGAAGGGTGTGAAGACCATGGCTGAGGTGGGAGGACGAAATAAAGAGGGATGCAGACAATTTCTTCGGGTGCCGAACTAGAGGACAGGGACTGCTGAAGGCAAAAGTTGACAGACGCCAAGGATCGATATGGGCTGTAGCGCCATCGGAAGAAGAATAAAAAAACAGTGAGTTCTATATTAACGAAGTCATTCTTCTTTTAGTTGATTACATCAATAAAATGGCGCATTCAAAATAAACCTATATTAATTTTTAATTAACAAATAAATATAGTTTATGCGTGATAGCAACCAACGATCCATAGCATAATGTGAGTAAGGAGTACTGCATACAATAGTCAAAAAGTGACAATGGCTTTATAAATGTCACTTACCTCAAAGTTGTGTGTCCTTCGAGAGATGATTAGTAGCAACATATCGAAAAGTAACTTACCTGTAAACAAAAAAACAATTTGATAAGAAACAATACAAAATGGACACACTTGAAAATAGAAGAACTTTTAGGGTACGGCCACACCGAAGTGCCAGAGTAGGAGTCAAAATGAACACCTGGCGAACCAACGTATGGCGCAGTATGGGACCGGCCATACACTATACGCTCTGCGCCACAGGGCGTGATCACAAGCGAACTATGTCTTGACTCCTACCCAGGCACTCCGGTGTGGCCGCACCCTTAATGATATGATGTTGCTTCATAAAATTATTCACTTTAAAATTAATAACTACTCTGGACTACTTTGCTAATTGACACTCAATACTTCTACGTCTCGCACAAGACACACCGCTAGCCAAGTTTTCCACCTTTCTGTTTATCGCACTAACCACGCTCAGAGCGCGGCAATGTATCGGATATGCGACAAATAGAATAAGCATTTTGGAACGAGCAAAATTTCAGAAAAATGATCGGTGCAACCTATCGGCGTGGATGAGACCATAATGTTAAATTTATTTTTTTCCACTATTATTATTATTTTTAAATTTTAAATATTTTATTTAACCTCAATTTGTCTTAGCCTCACTTCAATCTAGTTTCATACTGTCATCTGTTAACTTTTATATTATGTTTTATTTGTGGTAGCATACAATTGGTCTTACTTTATTTAACTTAACTAACTAACTAACCATCACGCCATTTCCCCGGAAGGGTGGGGAGAGAGGATGGATCGCCACAATGCTCTGTCCTGGCATACCTCTCGGGCTTCCTCTACATTCGTACATCGTACCATGCACGCACGTCGATTATTCTGACTTTGAATGTGACCGCCTTTTAGTTTTTGATTAATATGGTCATGCCAATATTTCCTCGGTCGTCCTCGGCTTCTTTTTCCACTCACGCTGCTTGTGTAGAACTTTTTAACCATTCTACTTTCATCCATTCGTTCCATATGTCCAAACCATCTCAGGGATCCTTTTTTAGTTTTATTAATGGAGCAATCATCTGCCTTACATTTCTTCCTTATTTCGTCGTTCGGTAATCTATCATACATTTTTCTCACTGATCTCATTTCTACGGGGTTTATCCTGCTTTCATCCTTCTTTTGCCAGCTCCAAGCTTCACTTCCATACATGAGAGTTGGCACTGGAATTCCATTGTGTACTGCCATCTTTGCTTCTGTGGATATATTTCTATTTGCAGGAATGACGTCTGCTTTATTTTACCTTAATAAATAAATAAATCGATTAATTATCCTTAAAATAAGATGAGATGGGGTTAGGTTCAGTTCCCCGTAAGGATCGATTAAACAATTAATATTCATAAATCGAATCTTGCCGGATAAACAATCCAAATTCAAATTTAAACTGTTGCGAACAGTAGAAAAGTTTAATTGCAAATTGGAAAGTAGTTCGTATTCCTTTGTGTTTCCGAGAAATCGATTTCCGTTCTGCACTGTACGAATTTATACTAAATCGGAGGGGAGAAAATGAAAACCGAAATTAATAATTTACTCTGCTGTACAGTCGACTGCATTTATAATTAAACACTTCGTACCCACAACTGCAGTTTATTCACAATTTTACGTTGCATAATACAAATAAAGAGTAAACGCTGCACAAATAACAACAAATCACCACGAAGTTTCGCTGAAAGGGAAGGCAGAGAGAATAAACCGCCACACTACTCTATCCTGGCAAACCTCTCTAGGTTCCTCCACATTCATACAGCGAGTCATACACGTACGTTGATTCTTTCGACTTCTAACATGACTAACCTTTAAAATTTGATTAATTTGGTCATGCCACGTTTTCCTTGGTCTGCCTCGACTCCGTATTCCATTTACATCATCAACGTATACTTTCTTAACCATTCTTTCTCCATCCATGCGCTTCATATGTCCGAACCGACGCTTCATAATTTTGTTCATAATACCTTCTTCCGCTCTACATTCCTTTCTTAAATCAGCATTTGAGATTCTGTCGTATATCGTTCTAGCACACATACGTCTTTGGGACCTCATCTCTACCGCATTTATTCTGCTATCATCCTTCTTCTGCCAGTTCCATGCTTCGCTTCCATACATTAGGGCTGGGACGGGGAAACGGCGTGATGGTTTGTTGTTGTTCCAATATTTTTTTATTAAAATAATTTAAACAATATATTATCTTTGACTGTACAATGTCTGATTGTAAATATTTCTTTAAAAATGCGTTATATCTTAGCGGCATAGCGTACTGGACCAAAACCCATTTTAATCAAGTACATACACTAAATATATAAATAATGTTTGCATTTGGAATCGGATTGTTTTTGACGGGCCAACATTAATGTAGGAAAACGCAATTGGAGAGCTCGCTCATAAATATTCATTGGTCATTAGGAGAGGAAAATGGCAATTCTTATGCTGCTGGTAGTATAGGAGGAGATTTATTATAAATTTTATTACTTTTTTTATTATTTGAAAACCGATCCTGCCCTTATTAGTGATCTAAAGTGTTTCCGAATCTGTTCGAAGTATATTGGAAGAATAATTATATACATATGGCTCAAGAAAAATGAAAAAAGTAGAGTCATTTATTATTATTATTTTTTTTTTAAATTTACATAAACAACAGGTTGCTCGAACCCAATTACTGTATACAATTTTTTTTAAGAAATTTTATTGTTACGAGAATTCTACATCAGAACAAAGACAGTGTGACAATCACACTGCCGTCGAGAAGAGTAAGATGAGAATCTATAAAGCATGCGTAAGACCAATAATAACATATGGCGTCGAAGCAAGGGCAGTAAGGACCAAACAAGTTTTGAGGACTTCCGAAATGAAGACACTAAGGACGATAGCAGACAAGACACTGAGAGATCGCGTGAGGAACACCAGAATAAGAGAGATATGTAAGGTTGAGGATATTATAAGATGGAGCAGACAGCGAAAAAAAGACTGGTACGGTCATTTTCAAAGAATGGACACCACCAGACTCCCCTATATTGCATTGGATAATCAGTCTCATGGGACTCGTCCTCGTGGAAAACCTCTTAAAATATTGAAGGACAGCTGGGAAACTACCTCACGGGACCACATAGGTCTACAATAAGGAAGAAGAATACTTTTTGTGTCCCTGAAAATGTGCCAAGCTAACACTTCGATATTAATTTGTTTAACAACACAAATTCGTTTCAACGGATAACAAAAAAAAACGAATCCCAAGATGACTATCACCTTTGAGTCAGCACCGGAGGTAAAAAATCTTGCAATCACCGTGTTTAAATGCTGGCAATATTTTTTGTAGGCATTTATAAAAAAAAACGTACATACCAACAGACTAATTAAAGATATTGTAAACTCAATAGATACACTATAATAATTTAGTTATATTAAAGCTAGTGAAAAATTCGAAAGAAATCGGAACATATTATTTATTGTAGGGTAACATTAAAGTAACAACAACAAGTAAAGTCATAACTGCAAATAGAAATATATCCACAGAAACAAAGATGGCAGTACACAATGGAGTTCTAGTGCCAACCCTCAAGCTTGGAGCTGGCAAAAGAAGGATGAAAGCAGGATAAACGCCGTAGAAATGAGATCAGTGAGAAAAATGTATGATAGATTACCGAACGACGAAATAAGGAAGAAATGTAAGGCAGATGATTGCTGCATAAATAAAACAAAAAAAGGATCCCTGAGATGGTTTAGACATATGGATCGAATGGATGAGAGTAGAACGGTTAAAAAGTTGTACACAAGCAGCGTGAGTGGAAAAAGAAGCCGAGGACGACCGAGGAAAACATGACCAAATTAATCAATTACTAAAAGGCGGTCACATTCGAAGTCGGAATAATCGACGTGCGTGCATGATACAATATTTGAATGTAGAGGAAGCTTGAGAGGTATGCCAGTACAGAGCATTGTGGCGATCCATCCTCTCTGCCTACCTCTTCGGGGAAACGGCGTGATGGTTAGTTAGTTAGGATAACATACTGTGATTGTTAATACAAATACAAATGAACAAAACAAAACAAAACAAAATATGGTACATGATTTTATGGCCTATTATAAAATTGTGACAGAGTGTGGGATGGGAGAGAAAACTTGGAATGATGAAAAACAAATAAAAAATCTTAAGTAAATAGAGAAAACAGTCATGGAAACTAGGGACAGGAACACAGGGAACCTAACATTTTAATATGTATAATTTAAAAAGAAAATTGATCCAAGAGGAAAGAACGGAGCCCCCGCAAGGTGCCCCCTCTCCCCCAGCAAGGAGTCCGACACCCCCTCAAAGGGGCGGATGTACGGAACATAATATAGAATTCTTCGGATGGCTCTGGAACACTCGTGACTGGACTTGGATTGGAACAGTTGAGACACTATTTAGAGCTGCACAAGACAAGAACACGCACTCTTAAGTGATCAAGTCGACGTCGGGGGGACCCGACATGACACACGAAGAAGAGGATGTTCCAATCCAAGGGATTGGTTAGTAGCAAAGTGTAACACTTTTGCTGCTTCTTGGGATGGCACTTGGGCCTTTAAATGTGGTAGTTCTCCGTTACCATCCACATTATTTGTAAAATAGAAATAGACCTACATCACTCAGGACATCCGAGTTTTGTATACGGCCGCCAATCAGCTGAAAGAAGTGAACTCCCAAGTGAATATTCCTCCTTCTCTCCAATGATTGGTAGCTTAGCATACCTAGCAAGAATTCAGTCGGAAAGAGCCACGGGTAATAACCGCGCTCCCTGAGGTAAAGAAAGCACAGAATTTTTTTCGGCACTCGCTCCACCATCCCAATCCCAACGGTTCAGAAGAGGAGAATATGGCCTTTGGCAACATGAGGATCATATTATATCGAGGACACTTTCAAGAAATGTGGACTAAACAAACAGCAGACTCAAGACAGAGCATCCTGGAGAAATCATGTTAGGAGGACTGACCCCACTTAAAGAAGAAGCAAAAACAGTTTAAACCAATTCATAATTTGTATCTAAAGTTTCATGGTGGCTTGAATAATATATAATGTCTGAGCAACATGGGTACGTCTGTGTCTAATTCCAATACAAACGATACAATACAAATGATTTATTTTCCAAATTGACATATTGTCATTAAAACGTCAATTTGGAAGAAGGCATCGACCCATGAACACAAAAACAAGTACGACGTTAAGGAGACTGAATACTCTTCATAATTTGGAGTAAATTCCATTTAAACATTATTTCATAAATATTATAAATGCCGTTTGAATATTAGGTGTATAATAGCGTGATGGTTAGTTAGTAACACGAATTACACCCTTATGGAACTTCATACGAATTTATATTATAGATAGTTAAATAGTCCATTTTGGCCGAAACACTATGATACTTCAACATTACAAACTGCTTAATCAAAACACTTTGTTTTAAGTATCACAATTGTATTTTTATTTTTCAATCGTCAACCTAAGTTGACATCATCAGGTCAAATCACGAAAATTTAACAATTGATATATTATTGTAACACCTATCTTATGTTATCTCGACAGCGTCAACACAGACTGTTTTATCTCCCAGCATGCAGAACTAACCTGTCTCTGGTGATGCCGGTGGGGAGAGCAACCAAACTGCTGAACATGATCGCTTCGGAGATCGAGGTCTTTCAAATTCGTGAAAGTACATTCAGAGAGTATCTTGTATTCCTAATGTCGAACCATCTCTCATGGGTTCCTAGTATTATATATTTTTTTATGTTTTACCTGTTCTCAATAGATGCTTTGAACTATAATAGTTTTTTAATACGTTATTATATTCACAATACTTTTATGCACTTTTCACAAATATGTTTCGGGTCATAGACATCCTTCCCCAGTGTAAAAAAATGAAAGCTGAGATTTTTTAAATTTAAGACTCTTCACTATTTTGAGTTTTTTCCCATTTTGTTTCATTAATATGAAAATCATTGTTTGAAAAACATTGAATATTTTCAACTTATTGAACGCTAAGGAAACACTGTGAAATTCCATAGTAATATACTTAGAAATTGAAAATAACTTTGTTCAATCCACAAAATATTTTGTGGATTAAACAAAGTTATTTTCAATTTCCTAAGTATGTGAATATTTTCAGTTCAGATTTTTTTTTGAAAATACTTTTTTTATCAAATGAGTTGAAAAACACAAATGGATGGTGATTATAAACTAACAAACTAAATAACTAACTAACCATCACGACGTCTTCCCGAAGGGGTAGGCAGAAAGAATGGACTGCCACACTTTTCTTTCCTGACATATTTCTCTCGATTCCTCAACATTCATACATCGTGTCATGCACGCGCGTCGATTTCTCTGACTCCTCACATGGCCGACATTCAATATATGATTTATTTGATCGTGCCACGTTTTCCTCGGTCTTCCTCTATTTCTGGTTCCATTTACATCATTAACATATAATTTTTTTACCATTCTTTCTTCATTCATTCTTTCAATATGTCCAAACCATCTTAATGATCCTTTCATTATTTTGTTCATGACACCATCATTCGCACCGCATTCACTTCTTATATTTTCATTCGACACTCTATCATACACATAGTATCCACACATTCTTCTAAGAGATCTCATTTCAACTGCATTTATTCTACTTTCATCCTTCTTTTGCCAGTTATTAAGTGATTATAAAAGAAAAATATTATTTATTGTTCTTTACCGATGATGTAAAACTCTATATTAAATAATTAAAAAGACTGAAAATGTCTGTTTTCCGGAAGTTTTATAATATTTAATGTTCTGCCTTACTAAGGTATTATCAACTATGTCTTTAAAAAAGCATTATCAAATGCCGTTTGTAAGGCGAAACATGTCATTCCTACTTCCAAAAAACAGACGTTTTCATTCGTAATGAAATGAATAAAAATGTCTGTTTTCTAGAAGTTTTATTATATTATATTTTATGTGAATGACATGTTTCGCCTGTCTAAGCCATTAAAATGTGCCTCAGGCAGAAGAAACATGTCATTACAATAAAACTTCTAGAAAAAAGACGTTTTTGTTCATGAAACTATACATAATTTTCATTAGCATTAAAAGAAAATTATTAATATTTTTTGTGAATGTATACTTATACTTGTATACGAAAATCCTGGATTTTCACCAAAGGGTGGTTAATTCAAATTTAATTGTATCTCAATAGAGACGAAGACGCAAACTGGAAACTGAATATGGATGATCAAGGTGTTTACAGGACTTATGACCTGTCATTGGTTGGGTTAAGCGCAAGCGCACGCTTTATGTACTTCAAAAATCATTCTCCATAGATGGCGTTAGTGGGTGGATTATATAGGTTAATCTTGAAAAAAGATTCACAAGTGTAATCAAATCTACATAGATGGCCAATTAAAACTGACACGTGAAGATAGATATGGATTTGAAGTATATATACAGCTTCCAAAATTTGTCATGCATGATCATAATAACAAAGGTGGAATGGGGAATGTTATAATTACATAAAGCGTGCGCTTAACCCAACCAATGACAGGTCATAAGTCCTGTAAACACCTTGATCATCCATATTCAGTTTCCAGTTTGCGTCTTCGTCTCTATTGAGTTACAAGAAAATTATTACTTTTAAAAATTATTATTTGCAGTATAAAGTAATCTGTAAAATTGTTGAAAGTCACAGTTAATATTTATCGCCATTAATAAAGCTAACTCAAGCGAAGAAGATACTTTCTTCTAAAAGTGATTTTTGTCCTCGTTTTTATTCCTAAAGACAGTAAAGAAAAAAAATGGATTTACCCAAGGAAAACCCGTCTCCGCGCGACGGAGCGGACGGAGATAAGGACAATAATATCGGAGATCGGTCATGAAAAGATCTATTGCAATGTGTAAAGAGCTGCGAACCATAAAATGGATGATATGACCTTGTTGTGATTCGGTATGGAAGTAAAATACGACTTAGATGATATTATTTATTTGTAACAAGAAATAGAATTCGTTTATAGTTTTAATTATCTTAAAAGCAATTAATTAACTTATCATTATTTTGAGTGAACTAACTAACTAATTAATCATCACGCCGTTTCCCCGGAGGGGTAGGCAGAGATGTTTTATCCTGACATAACTCTCACCCCCTTTCAATACTGTTCCTACACAGAACATGGCGGAATTCAATATTATTTTGTTTTAAAAAAAAGACTAACACCAAGAATTTATATCAATAATATTATAATTTATGTTACAATCTTCAATATGAGCTGAAAATAGCTCATTATGAAGAAGTCTTGTCCAGGCTTGAACCCATGTTCTCTAGATCAGGAGCCAAGAGTTTTATCCCCTAGACCACCACCCGATTTTAATTGATTAAATTGGTCATGCATGTCTTCCTTAACCTTCCTTGACTTCTTTTTTCATTCGCACTACTTTTAATTAACTAACTAACTAACCATCACGCCGTCTCCCCGAAGGGGTAGGCAGAAGAATAGACTACCACACTTTTCTTTTCTGACATATTTCTCTCGCTTCCTCAGCATTCATACATCGTGTCATGCACGCGTGTCGTTTTCTCTGACTTCTCATATGGTCGACATTCAATATTTGATTTATTTGATCGTGCCACGTTTTCCTCGGTCCTCCTCTATTTCTGGTTCCATTTACAACGTTAACATATAATTTTTTGACCATTCTTTCTTCATTCATTCTTTCCATATGTCCAAACCATCTTAATCCTTTCATTATTTTGTTCATAACACCATCATTCGGACCGCGTTCACTTCTTATATTTTCATTCGACACTCTATCATACACAGAGTATCCACACATTCGAGATCTCATTTCTACTGCATTTATTCTACTTTCATCCTTTTTTGCCAGTTCCATGCTTCGCTTCCATACATAAGGGTCGGTAGATTCTTGCTCTGTCTCAATTAATCATATTCTAGGGAATGCGTGATAAATATTGTTAAACGTGTGATAAAACAAAATAAAAAGTTTTAACGCCACAAACATTTCGTTAAAATGGCGACCAATTTAAACTTTTGATTCACACACGATTTGTTGGATCGATCGCATCATGTTCAACTCGAGTGAGAATATTTTTATCGTTCGAATGTTCATTTAACTGTAAGTTTATACAATTGAACGATGATATAAAAAACTTTCGCTTGAAACTTGAAGATTTTCGCTGATATGAGAAGAGTGTCTGACATTAGAAACGATGGAAACGCTGAAAAATGCGGGAGAAAACCGGGTTTAAAATAGGGGTAATTTCTCTATCGGACAACTGTATTTTGGATCCGTGATCCTCAAGCGAGAGTCGGTAAGGTTATTTGAAATTCGAACGAGAACTTCGGGATTGAATAACGTGAGACTACTCGAATCCAGAAATGTCCAAGAATTTAGTGTCGGTTGGAAATATATCCCTTTGGACAACGATAAAGGATTTAAACGTAAGAGCAAATTTGAACACAACTTTGAAATTGTTAAGAAAATTGTGATAGTTTTATATCAATGACCAAAATATATTTATTGTTTCTTGAACAATGATGTAAGACTCCATATTAAATAATCATTACGAATGAAAACGTCAGTTTTTTTAGATGTTTTATTATATTTTATGGGAATGACATGTTTCGCCCATATAAGGCATTATCAAATGTCCTTTGTTTTCGTTCTGTTCGTTTCGTTTTGTTCGCCCTTCTAAGGCATTATCAAATGTCCTTTGTTCCTTATCAAATGTATCATTTGATAATGCCTTTGAAGGGCGAAACATGTCATTCCCACAAAATATAATAAAACTTCTAGAAAACTGACGTTTTCATTCGTATTAATTATTGAACTAAATATAACTGTTTAGTTAATTTTTTTATCGGTTATCATAATACGACTTGGATATTTGTTATTTATACGCTTTGTATACACAACACTGATAATAAAAAAATAAAATTATGTAGACATGTTTCGAAAAAAACAGTCTTTCTTCAGAAAAGATACATACGAGTATTTATAAAAATATTATAAAATAGTTGCTGTTTACATGATCTGACATGATCCAAAATAAATCTTTATAATATTTGTCAGATCATGTAAACAACAATTTTATAATATTTTTATAAATATGTATGTTTACTGAAGGAGGACTGTTTGTCCGAAACATGCCTACATAATTTTATTTTTATAAAAGTGTTGTATATACAAAGCGCATAAAAAAGAAAAATAGAAATAAGTTTTACATCATTATTCAAGAAACAATAAAATATTGAAAACGGCCGTTCACAATGGAGTTCTGGTCCCAACCCTAATGTATGGAAGCGAAGCATGGAACTGGCAGAAGAAGGATGAGAGCAGAAAAAATGCGGTAGATATGAGGTCCCTAAGACGTATGTGTGGTAGAACGATATACGACAGAATCTCAAATGCTGATATAAGAAAGGAATATAGAGCGGAAGAAGGTATTATGAACAAAATTATGAAAGGATCGCTGCGTTGTTTCGGACATATGGAACGCATGGATGGAGAAAGAATGGTTAAGAAAGTATACGTTAATGATGTAAATGGGGTACGAAGTCGAGGCAGACCGAGGAAAACATGGCACGATCAAATTAATCAAATTTTAAAGGTTGGTCATGTTAGAAGTCGGAGGAATCGACGTGGAGGAAGCTAGAGAGGTTTGCTAGGATAGAGTAGTGTGGCGGTCCATTCTCTCTGCCTACCCTTGCGGGGAAACGGCGTGATGGTTTGTTTGTATAAAATATTGCTGTACGTAGTTTTGACTACTGCCCTTAAATTACGAAGCCTAGTGATTAATTATACTTTAACCAACAAAGACATCGCGAAAAGTAATTAATCTAATTAAATTCAATCAACTAAATTAAACACACATGTGATGTCATACAAACATTTATACATTTAAACTAGAAGCAATAAGCTTCCTTTGTTTACCTTAACTATGATTAAACGATTCTCATTAAGCGGTAATAATTTCAGGTGATATTTTATGACCACATTGTCCGGTGGAATAGATTCCACTTGTTAGATATAGGATAAGCTTTCACCGCGGATTTCACTATATGGAAATTCACCGCGGCAAACCCCGGCGGAGGCTTAATCCCTGGAATAAGTGTACCGGAAAGTTTTCCGTGGGAAAACTGTGGCCGGTTGGCCGCAACCGGCCTTGAACCGGCGGACAATGGAGACGGTGCGATAACCCGGCGATTATTATTAGATATTATTATTGTGCTATTTAAACGGCTGGAGGGGCCCGCTTGGACAGGACAGGAGCGTGCCCGGACAATGCCAATGGCCAGAGCAATAAAAAAGTCACAAAGTAAAGGCAATTAATTCACGTTAAACTCAGCCTACCATACTTGATACGGTAGTTAGATCAAAACAATAAAACTGGAAAAAATATTAAATATTTTATGATAACATAAATATTAATTTTGCGGTCTAAAATCGGAACCACACAATGAGTTAACTAACTAACTGAACATCACAAAGAGTAATTTATCTGCTGAAAGGGGTCTCCTCGGAGATCGACGTCTTTCATATTAGTAAAATTACGTTCAGAGGACAAATACCCTTGACTTTACCTCTGCAAAGTAAGACTCTTACTCTTGAATTTGACAGGTCGCCTTGCAAGCCACGGAAAGAGCCATGTTTGGAATAATCTTGAAGGACCGAATTTGGAGGCCGATGGGGGAGACGGGTTCTGGATTGGAAACCGCGTACATGATTCCGTAGAGTTGGACGTCCCCTAGCTGGTAACCCATCATTGCCAAGCCAGGTAAGGGTAAGACTCTTGCGGATATGTCAAAGAGTGTTAAAATATTTTGGACACTAAACCCAGAGAGATCAGGACAACCTTGAAAAGCTCATCATCATAAGCAAAGTGGAGGGAAGGCGACCACAAAGACGACCGCCGAGCCGCTGGTGTGATCACATCAGGGAGCTGACTGTTTTTCATTAGCTGCAGCCTGAAGACTAACGAGTGACAGGAGCGCATGGCATGACATGGTCAATGGTTTACAGGATGGAAAAGACAGTGAATCATGAGGAATACGACAGAGAATAAGAAAGTACCCCAGCCCGCTGGAGTGTCTATTTTATAATGATTGCTGGACCTGGATGGATGAGAGTGGCGATGAACAGGGGGCAGTGGCTTGCTCTGAGAGTGGCCAACGTTCAGAGGTGGACGACAGACGACTGATAAGAGGTGTGTCAATAGAGATTTTTATATTGTGGACCATTCTGTCTGCTACTTAAAAGAAACAACGATATGGTTACCAAGCGACAGTTGGTAATAGATGATACATCTTTTTTCGCTTATGATTCGTACTGACTCATTTATATAAGATTCGTCCTTCATTTTCCAACACCAAACTCCACTTCCGTATTAACAATGGATGGAAACCTTTATACGGGTCCATTCTTTCATATCATAATTAAGAGACATATTTCTTTATTTGGCACACAATGTAGGCACGTTTTGGTTCATGATTATTCGCCATAGGTCGTGATGTCGGATGATGATGACTGAAACACCATCATCTCGAAAAAAAAACTTTTTTTTCGTACCTTTTTTTTCAATAATAAAGCGGCATTGAACTTACTTGTTATTGTAATGTCCATCGACCTTAAAACCGTCTCGAAGATACAAATCTCCAACCCAGCAAACGGCACATAACAAAAATATAGCACATTTAAACATTACATCAGCAATGCTAGAGTGATCATTTTTACACTGTTGTCTTGTAGCTCCAACGTATTTTTAAGACAGTTTTAATAAGCGTAAAATAATGCTGGCGTATTACAGAAAAGAGTTAATCAATGTAATGCTGGATTGTAAATGGTTGCCTTAAAAGAGCGAACTTTTTACGAGGGTCTCTTAAATTATCGGACGTTTCTTCATTTCATGGTCCATATATTTCGAGGACACGATTGTCTTGCCTAAATAGCTCTCTGCTTCCGCGTTTTTTCGTCATATAAAAAATAGCTCATTATAAAAGAGATTTAAACAGGGTTGACGGTTATTATTGTTCAGAAATTTTGAATCACACTTTTTTAAAAGAAGCATGTTTCTATATTCAAATAATTAAATAATTAAATCATTGTTTTGGCCGAAACACTATGACACTTTAACATTTTATAACTGTTAATGAAAAAACTTTGTTTTTGTATCACAATTGTATTTTATTTTATTGTGATACAAAAACAAAGTTTTTTCACGAAGAGTTATACAATTAAATAACAACTAACCATCACGCCGTCTCCCCGAAGGGGTAGGCAGAAAGAATGGACTGCCACACTTTTCTTTCCTGACAAATTTCTCTCGCTTCCTCAACATTCATACATCGTGTGATGCACGCGCGTCGATTTCTCCGACTCCTCACATGGCCGACATTCAATATTTGATTTATTTGATCGTGCCACGCTTTCCTCGGTCTTCTTCTATTTCTGGTTCCATTTACATCATTAACATATAATTTTTTTACCATTCTTTCTTCATTCATTCGTCCATATGTCCAAACCATCTTAATGATCCTTTCATTATTTTGTTCATCACACCATCATTCAATTAAATAATTGTTTGCCTAATACATATGTGCAGTCCATTCTTTCTGCCTACCCCTTCGGGGAGACGGCGTGATGGTTAGTTAGTTAGTTAGTTTAGATAATACATATCACTAAAATTTATCTTTCATAACAAAATTATACAGTTTAGGCTTATTGATAAATATTGGTAAAACGATATTTTTATACTCTATAAGGAAAAATATTCCCTATATTATATTCTATTCGCGAAATCCAGACGTTTCACAAATATTTCATGGGTTTCAAAAGGATGCCCGAAAAAAGAAATGCTATTCGGCATTTCCATCACAATAGGAACAGAAAATTTATTACATCCTTGCAATAAAGACATTACCGAATAGGGTAAATTTCAATAAGTTGACGATAAACTTTATCCATACGGCATCATTTGAATAATACACAGATTTATATAAATAAATAAAATCTCAAAAATCCGTTCCAAATTTAAAATTCATCCGGCGCATTTTTTTCCCTATTGTGGAACGTTAAAGAAAAGGCGCGAAAAATAATATCGAATAACGGAAGTGAAGCGGCGAAGCGGAAGTGTGACGCGGAGGGGTAAGGAAGTGGAAGAAGCGAGTCATTCGAGTGAGAGTATAAATAATAAGGGAAGATCAGCCGTGGACATAATGCGGGACCTTACACCCCCAAACTTGATGTACCTACCTATTAATAAGGTATTATAAGCGAGACAGTTAAAGTAAACGATGGGGGTAACAAAATATTCTTTATAAACACACAGGGTCATGGATAAATCAATTTGGGTTCGATGGCCTAGCGTAACATAAAAGCAATTCATCTTATTTTTGCGCGAGTGACCATCTTGCGAGTATACACAATTTAAAAACATTAAAATTTAAAACTAACTAACCATTACGCCGTCTCCCCGGAGGGGTAGGCAGAAAGAATGGAACGCCACACTGTTCTGTCCTGACATACTTCTCTCGTTTCCTCTACATTCATACATCTTGTCATGCACGAACGTCGATTTCTCCGACTCTTCACGTGACCGACATTCAATATTTGATAGATTTGATTGTGCCACGTTTTCCTCGGCCTTCCTCTATTTCTAGCTCCGTTTACGCCGTTTTCATATACCTTCTTTACCATTCTGCCATCACTCATTCTTTCCATGTATCCATCCCCTCTTTACGACCCTTTCATTATTTTGTTTATAACATTTTCATTCGCACCGCATTCACTTCTTATACTTGCATTTGACACTCTATCATATACAGATTTACGACACATTCGTCTTAAAGATCTCATTTCTACTGCATTTATTCTACTTTCATCCTTCTTTAGCCAGTTCCTTGCTTCACTTCCATACATAAGGGTCGGCACAAGAACACCATTATGCACTGCCATCTTAGCTTTATCGCTTATCTTAGCATCGCATTTGTATGTTGGTTCTGCATGTCGGAAATTAAACAAGCTATGCTGTCAATACCGAAGTAACCCAATGTGAAATTATGATGTTATGTGTTTGTATAGTAAACTTAAATCGAGTTACGAGGTGCTTGAAATCGTGTGAATGAATGAAATAAGTAATATTATCTTACTATCATATAGGAAATGTTTTTTTGTACGATAATAAATTAATATTTTACAAAAGTTTCGTCCTCCGTAGAGAAAGCTCAAAAGCAGAGGAAGCTCTCTGGATAACGAGGTAAAACTTATATCCGAGAACGAGGTCAAGAAAACACATTCTATGGAAAAATAGTGAGAACGTACTTTCGATGGAAGATTCTTGAAAGGAATAAAAACAAAATCGTCCTATATTCGTCAAGAAAAAGTATGTTTATTTGTATAGAAGGGTTTGAAGTAATTTATTGTTTCTTGAACAATGATGTAAAAATCCATATTCAATTATTAATAAGAATGAAAATGTCAAGAAAACGGACGATTTTATTCACATTAATTATAATTTGTCATTTGGGTTATTATAATAATAAAACTGCACTATTTGTTTAGATGGAAATAATTACATTAAAAGTATTATGGATCTACCGTGTAGAGTGATGTGGCAAACAAACAAGGCTGCAGTCATTTCAGAATGCTTGAAGAATTCAATCAGCTGAAAAGTGAGAATCAATAAGACTTGTGTGCGACCTATCATTACATACTCGTATAGGATCGAGTGCAGGGCGGACACCACAATCACAAAAAACGCGCTTAGAGTGTTAGAAATGAAGACGCTCAGATATATATCTGGCAAAACACTGCAAGAGAGGATAAGGAATACACGGATAAGGGAGATATGCGAGGTCGAAGATGTCGTTAGGTGGGGAAGGCAAAGGGGAAGATTCTGGTATGCGCACGTGAGGGGAATGGATCCACCCAAACTCCCCTTCGTTGTGTTACACGGCCAGCCCCAAGGTAGACGACCCCCGGGCAGACCACCAAAGAGATGGATCGACAGCTGGGAGTCGACTTTGCAGAAGGCCAATTCCTCTTAAGAAACAGCCTACACTAAGAATATTACAGCCTACACTATTGTGTTGATTAAGGACACACTACCCTGTATCATATCTAAAAAAATAAATTGTCTTTTTCTTCTTCTTCTCCCTTTAAACCCTTGGTCTGTTCCTATTGTTAGGCTGGTCTCTCTTGGGAAGTTAATAGGTTTTCTTTTCGCATTAAATAGTAAAAAAACTAAACTAAAATTAGTTTCCTTAGTTTTTCTCGATAAAAGTTCAAACGGATAATTTGTGTGACTTGATATAACGAAACTATGTTCCACCTAGCGCGTAAATGATATCCAAGGATTTTTCCGAAGAAAACGAAAGAGAAAAGACGCGTTCCTCTACATTGCCTAATTGGCGGAATAAATTCTGACATGAAAGCAAAACAAAAATAAGGGTTATACAATGAAATAAGGGTTATACAATAAAACGGGGACTGTACAATATAAAAAAGCGCCAAAGAAGTTTCGGCCTTTGAAAACGTATTTACTTCAGAGATTACGGAGTACTAATGTGAAGAAAAAAGACTCGAGATTTCTGGGTCATTTTAACGAAAGGTCTTTTCAGTTAGGGTCGTTTTTTAATAAATTTATTTCTCAATATAAAAGGGACTTCTAGTGACCCTTTAACCCTATAGAGATATAATAATTGGAAAGCTATTTTCAATTGATAGAAATTCCAAATGAAAAACGGGCTATAACTTTCTTTATCATAAAAAATAGTAAGGGCGAGATTATCAAACGTTTTTTCTATTCTCAAGTTCTTCTCATTTCCAGTTCTCAGGTTGAATATTTTATAATAGAAAATCTATATCGAAAGGTTGAATTTAGAGACTGCTTTCATTAAATTGTATTATAATAATTAATTGTTTTTTGAACAATGATGTTAAGTCCAAATAAAATAATTAATGAGAATGAAAACGTCTGTCTTCTATGACAGAGAGTTTTATTATATTTTTTGTGGAATGATATGTTTCGCCCGCCGAAGATAAAGAATTATCTTATTCTTCTCAAAGTGCTCTGTCAGGTCCCCCCGACGTCGGATATCACTCGTGCGTAGGGTTCTCTGTCCTGTGTTAGCCGGAACAACCCCGAATTCTGCTCTTTGATATTTTCCAGCCAGGACATCTGGGGTCTCCACACACCGCGTCTAACCTCAATCATTTCTTTCATGATGAGGTGTAGAAGACCGTATTTCTCGTTGCGGAGAATGTGTCCCAAATATGCCATCTTTCTAGTATTTATGTATAACTAGTATAACTCTATGTAAACACCTCATTGTTGGTGACCATGTCAGCCCATGGAATCCGCAATATTCTGCAATGGAGCTACATTTCAAATGCTTCTATACGGTTTATTGTGTTCACTTTGAGGGTCAAGGTCGTAAAGTAATATGGACGATTAACAGCACTTGACTATTCTGTCTCAATTTTAAGTTGATGTAGTCATTGCAGAAGAATGGTCTCATATTATTGGATGCGGAAGATAAATTATAGATAATTAATTACAAGTAATGCTTCCGAGATGTGGTGCTGGTGGTGAATGCTGCGTATACCCTGGACGGCAAGAAGAACAAACCAGTCGACCATTGACCAGCTGGGTATCAGGACAAGACTCTTGCGGAAGTGCTCTCCTGCTGTGCATTATTTCTTTTTTATTATTTCTCTAACATATGTTATTTATGTATCAATTGTGTGTTCTCTTTTGCTGTTGTATTGCTATGTGTGTGCGGCGGGACATCGAGGAAGAATAGCGTAGATTAAATGTGGTCTGGGTTCCCCTTGGTTGCAAATATACATATATTATTATTATTATTTTTAACATAAGTCCCGCATGGACCGGGGACAGGCTTAGGGAGTGCACGAGTGAAGCTGACGAAAGGTGCCGCTGCGCCTATAACAGCTTTGGGTAAGCGGAGGGAGCCCTCTATGGCCCGGCCATATAATATGCTCTCAGAGAGTGTTATAGTATTTTGGGCAAATAGCCTGGAGAAATCTTTAAAAAAATCATCATCATGGGCAAAGTAGAGGTTAAGTGACCACAAGGATGAAAATCGAGCCGCTAGTTTGATCAAATCAGGGCGCTGACTGGTTTTTCATTAGCTGCAGCCTGGAGACTGACGGGTGACATGAGTGCATGGCGTGCCATGGTCAATGGTTTACTCAATGAGGAATACGACTGAAAAAAATATGAATTACAAGTACATCATATACTCGTGAGTGGAATTTAAAAAGTTTCGGCAGTATTTTCTAATTTCTCGGAGCACGTACTTGGCAAAGGGTACGCAAAGGGTAGCTTTGGTCCGCGAGTTGACATTGGGAGCGCTAGAGACGCAAGGTGACTTTTGGTACAATAACCCGATTATTAATATATTTACGTGGGCTTAGCTCAAATGGAAAACGTTATTATTTTATTTCCAAAAGCAGTAGATTAAACAAGCGAGTCAAGATTGTAAATGGCTAAGGATTTAATACAGAAGTCGGGATGGCTGTCACGAGACGTAACATTCCCATTAAATCGTAATGGATTTTATAATACGTTGTCTAATGAATGGAGTTGATTGTTTGACGAATATTTGAATCAAATTATCTTCTCCCGCAATATTCAGATGCTGGTTTAATAAGCATTATAAGTTTACGG
Source organism: Lepidostoma basale (assembly GCA_022606425.2). NCBI lineage: Eukaryota > Metazoa > Arthropoda > Insecta > Trichoptera > Lepidostomatidae > Lepidostoma > Lepidostoma basale. The sequence continues at coordinate 810,894 of JAHDVF020001001.1, read as the reverse complement.
CAAAGTCGAATATCATATTATTTATTATTGTTCTTCTTCGTTTTTTTTAAATAGATTTGACGACCTTTGACACGGAAATTATATCTCCTGAGATCAAATCAAATCAAATCAAGAATCAATTGTACCTCAATAGAGACGAAGATGCAAATTGGAAACAGAATATGGTTGATCGAGGTGTTTACAGGACTGTCAATGGTTGGGTTAAGCGCAAGCTTTATGTAATACAACATTCCCCATTCCATCTTTTTATTTCTTATGACCACCATGTCCGACAAATTTTTGGAAGTTATATATATGTTAATCTGTAAGACCACCCTTTTACACGGTAGTTTTTGCAATCTACACACTAACGCCATCTATGAAGATTGTATTTTTTGAGATACAATTGATTCTTGAATTGATAGCCCGCAATGGGTGAAATCCAGTTGTTCGTCTACAAGTATTTGTATACATTCAAAATGTTGTACAAATCAAATCAGTTTATTTACTCAAAAGACATTACAAACAGCATAAATATTTAAGGCATCTATTGAGTACGGGTAAAATATTATATACATTCAAAATAATACCAGGAACGCATTAGAGATGGTTCGACATTAGGAAGACATGATGCTTTCTAAAGTCGAGAATATTTGTCACCTGAACGTACTTTCACTAATATGAAAGACGTCGATCTCCGAGGAGACCGCGTTCAGCAGAGACTAATTGCTCTTCCCACCGGTGTCACCAGAGGCAGAATGGTTCGATGAGATGAAAAGTTTCAACTAGAGAATTTCTTTGGACTGTTTCTACGAAGCGCCAAAACTTAATTGATCTGTCTAAAAAAGGTCTGTTTTCTAGAAATTTTATTTTAATTTGAGGGAATGACATGTATCCATTGCCTAAAGCATTATGAAATGTAAAAAAACACCAAGAAACAATATAAGTGGAACCAGTTATAAACGTCGTTTTATTTAATTATTATTTAATATTAACTTCCATCAAAAGATTTCAGTAAAATCATTTTGATTTTAACCTGACAATCATAACGTATAAAAATACAAACATTTTGATTTGCTTGGAACTGATCCGTGCCAGATCTAGGCCGAGTGCTGAACCTATGTCATATAAACATGTCTACACTGAATAACTCTCACGGGATCCTCAGAGATTTGGGATCGAGAAGCTGTAGTGAGAAAAAGGGCGACAGCACGGTCACCGGGTAGACGGAACGTGGAAAACCCAAATTTCAAAATTGGAATTCGGGAAAACAAAATATTCACCCCTATCGAGATCAAATATTTCTAAATTTGAAAAATACGACAAGAATGGTCGGCAAACACCTGTTATTATATAACTAACCAAATAACTAACCAACCATCACGCCGTCTCCCCGAAACGGTAGGCAGAAAGAATGGAGTGTCACACTTTTACTGATGCGGCACTCCATCCTTCTCTTTTCGCCCCGCGGGAGACGCGGTGTGATGGGTTGCGAACCTCATCGCCACCAATAGGCATCTCCCGCGCACACTTCGATCGTCCAACACCCACAAAATAAATCTAAAACAAATAATATAAAATACAATGATATAAAATAAAATAACAAAATAAAAATAATTTAACACAAAAAAATATTTTTAGATGGTGCACATATTGTCTATTTTATTTATGTTCCACGTATCCACCGTTTTTTTAATTTAGCACATAATGTAATTTCGATGAATTAATAATAGTGATTTAACAAAATAATAATAATAACGACGTCTCTGTCGAAATTTTGGCAATTGTCTAATAAACTAATTAACTTACCATATCACAATTTTCACTGGAGAGGTAGGCGCAGAGAGGATGGACCGCCACATTGATCTGTCCTTAAAATGTCTCGACATGTATAATAAACGTATCACAATGTAATCGCGTGTGTTTTACGCAGATATTCATGTCATCTTTTGAGAATACTAGAAATACAATGTTATAGAAAGTGATATTACATTAAAGTAGTGCTCCATAACCGGTGTGCCGTGAGCCGGATACAGTTTTGACGCGGTCAAATATATTATGAAAAATTATTTAGTTATAATATTGTATATTTTTTAAACTTAAGTAACTAACTAACCATCACGCCGTCTCGCCGAAGCGGTAGGCAAAAATAATGGACTGCCACACTTTTCTTTCCTGACATATTTCTCTCGATTCATCAACATTCATACATCGTGTCAGGCACGCGCGTCGATTTCTCTGACTCCTCACGTGGCCGACATATAATATTTGATTTATTTGATCGTGGCACGTTTTCCTCGGTCTTCCTCTATTTCTAGTTCCATTTACATCGTTATCGTTTACTTTTTTTTACCATTCTTTCTTCCCATGTGTACAAACCATCTTAATGATCCTTTCATTATTTTGTTCATAACACCATCATTCGGCCGCATTCACTTCTTATATTAATATTATATTTTCATTCCACACTCTATCATACACGGATTATCCGTCTAAGAGATCTCATTTCTACTGCATTTATTATATTTTCATCCTTCCTTTGCCAGTTCCATGGTTCGCCTCCATTCATAAGGGTCGGTACAAGAACACCATTGTGCACTGCAATTTTAGCTTTTTTGGATAGGTGTTTTTTTCGTTGACAACTTTAAGTGCACCCTTCGCTTTGTTGCTTGCCCCAACCCTTCTTTCAATATCCCTCTCCACTCGCCCATCTTTTGTAAACATACAACCCAAATACACGAACTCATCTACTTGCTCCAAAATTTCACCATTCACACTAATGTTGCAGACTTATTCACATTCATCATCAGATCAATTTACATGCATACCTCATACATACTACTCACCAGGACTTGTAGTTCATGCTTGTTGTCTGCAAGTAGGACAGCGTCATCCGCATTCAAGAGACAGCTTACTGACATTCCGATCATTTTGGCACCTGCATCCAACCCTTTCAGCTCTTTCATACACTTGGATGTGAAAGTAGTAGCTAACGATGGGAAATATTGTTATTGATGAGTTTTTTTATTTATTGTACCTTTCAAATAAATGCGATTTTCACACAAAAAAACGGACCGAACTTTCGAAATACCCAATAATATGGACAAAATATAGCACTTGACCATTCTCTGTCTCAATTTTAAGATGATTTTGTCACTGCAGAAGAATTGTCTAGTGCAGCGGTCGGGGAACCGGGGTAAATTACCCCAAATGGGGTAAAAATGATTTTTTTTTTGGGTTATAAGGAAACCATTTATACTCGTAGATTAAATAACTACGGGGACACCATTATTGATATCAAACCATTTATCAATTAAAAATATCTATATATCTATATATAGCTTTTGATGTGGCACGGAATTCTGGGAAGAACTTTTGTGTATCGCAGGTGAGAAAAGGTTGCGGAGTACTGCATAGTAGTTATCAATAATAGAAACATATCATTCGAATACAGCTTAAAACAAAATGTCTATGTCTAGAGTGTTTATTCTATATTTAAAATATTGCGAAATTGAATGGTACAAAGCGAAATCTATTTCGTTGTTCCAGATAACAGTTGAATTTGGAATAAAAGCTTTCGTAGAGACTCCTCTACGTGCGGGGGAAAGTTCCCGATAGAGAAATAAATTGATTCACGTTACATGACGTGTTTTTGGGTCGTCAAAACCTTCCCCGCCATGACACGTTCGAGGCGAGTGCGGGGAGGTGTCACAGAATAGGTGGAGTGGAAATATTTCCGTTATTACATCGTTAAATGGTCCTATTTTCGTCTATTGCGTCAACTTGCGCTGTGTCCGCGCCACGGAAGTTCGTGAAATCGCAGATAAAAATGATTTCATTAGACTGATTGTTATACTCTCTAGGAAACACCCAAACACTTAAGAAATCATTCTGGTTTAAAACTTTCAAAAAATCTTTTCTTTTAACATTTTTCAAAAGTACAACAACACCAACAAACCATCACGCCGTTTACCCGCAGGAGTAGATAGAGAGAATGGATCGCCTCACTACTCTATCCTGACATACCTCTCTAGCTCCTTCCATATTCATACAGCGAGTCATACACGCACGTCGATTCTTCCGGTTTCTAACATGACCAACCTTTAAAATTTGATTAATTTGGTCATGCCACGTTTTCCTAGTCTACCTCGACTCCGTACTCCATTTACATCGTTAACGTATACTTTTTAAACCATTCTTTCATGCGCTACATATGTCCGAACCAACGCAACGATCCTTTAATAATTTTGTTCATAATATCTTCTTTCGCTCTACATACCTTTCTAATATCAGCAAATTCTAGAAAAAAGAACGTTTTCATTCAAGAAACAATAAATAATTCATCTCATTAAATCGAATAAAAAGTATGTTATTGAGAAGTTTTATTATATTTTATAGAAATGCCACGTTTTGCCTTGCTAATTCATTAACGAATGATTACATTTAATAATACCTTAGCAAGGCGAAACATGACATGTCAATAAAAAACAAAAAAAACTTGTATAGAACAGACGTTTTTATTTCTATAAATGATTATGTAGCTTAACATCATTGTTCAAGAAACAATAAATAATTATTCTAGATTATTAGATTAAATAATATATAATAATTTTTTTACGTATACGAGAATTGCTTTTGAACACAAGAGAGCGAGAGAAGAATACTTCGATTCTCTGCTAAAGTAATTAGAAATGCACACAATGCGCATGCCCATGAACGTTTATGTATTATTTTGAATTTCGTTTTTATTATTGTTGTATGACACTTAACTAACTAACTAACCATGAAACGCAATGCAGAATTTGATAAACTTCCGTGAATATTTCATGGTTTACAATTAGTATAATAAATTATATTAGAGTTGTACACCATTTTAAAGCACCAAATAAATAAAAATACTGTATTTTATCTTTGGTCAAATCAAAAGAAATACATTGAAATATATTTTGCCGAACTCATAACGAGAATAAAAATTTATAATATTTATATATTTAGGTCACATCGTGACAATAATTCGCTAAAAGTTCACTGGCCGCCCATGATCGATACCTCCCAAAAGTGTTGCCACGGAACATAGAAAATAATTATTTTTGTAGGAATAACCTGGTTTCGTGTTTAGTTTATCTTTGCGCGTTTTTGTTATCCGTATAGCCCAGAAATTGGCAAATAAAAATCAGTGTGAAGTGAGGCACAATTCTTTTCGTATTTTATTATTTAATTTATTTTGATAAAAAATCACAAACATTACAGACATACAATTCCAGATCGTTTGCAATTACATTATAAAGAGAGAAGCATTAAAAAAAATTAAGCTTATGAATAACATTGATATTGCATCCCAGAGGCAACTCACACTATCACGAAATATGTCGACCTCCGAGGCGATCCGATTAAGCAATAAGATTGCCCTACCCACAGGCATAACCATTGGCAGGTTGGTTCTGCAGAGCGGCAAATAAAACAATCTGTGCTGTCTTTGACGAAGGTAATTATCAGGGACAAATAGACCTACATCACTCAGGACATCCGAGTTCTGTATACGGCCGCCAATCAGCTGAAAGAAGTGAACTCCCAAGCGAATATTCCTCCGTCTCTCCAATGATTGGTAGCTTAGCATACCTAGCAAGAATTCAGTCGGAAAGAGCCACGGGTAATAACCGCGCTCCCTGAGGTAAAGAAAGCGCATTAATTTTTTCTGCACTCGCTCCACCATCAGATAATATCGGATCCCAGGCGGTGACCAAATAACGGATTATTATATATTTAGTATTATGTCAGTTGTTATATAATATTTGTGTGCATGACACGATGTATGAATGTTGAGGAATCGATTTGAGAAGATGTCAGGAAATAAAAATGTGGCAGTCCATTCTTTCTCCCTACCCCTTTGAAAACACGGCGTGATGGTTAGATAGTTAGTTAATTTAACATATATAACTTCATTTTGTTTAATTATTCTAATCGCTTGTGGCGGCTGGAGATGTTTGGGTCGTAATTTGAAAGTTAGGATGTGAAGGGAGGCATTTGTAAAAACGTTCGGCAAGTTTCAGAATGAATTCATCTATCATCGGGATTCGCGATTCTGCGTGCAGTTGTGTGATACTGGTCTATGAAGGCGCACCAAGCGATAAACGTATAATCTTATTTTGCAGGATTTGGAGTTTTCGTATGTGACTAAAACCATCGATTTTACATTATAAATTTCAAGAAAAAAATTTAAGACACCAAAAAGAAAATCTTATATAAAACAATATTTTTGATTTTAACAAACATTAATTTATATCATGGGGCAAAAAAAATATGAAAGTAGAATAAATGCAGTTGAAATGAGATCATTTAGAGGAATGTGTGGTAAATCAGTAAACGACAGAGTGTCAAATTCCTTTATAAGAAGTGAGTGCAGTCCGAATGAAAGTGTAATGAACAAAATAATCCATTGTTTTGGCTGAAACACTATGAAATTTCAACATTATTGACTGTTAAAATTTAAAACAATGTTATAATATCACAATTTTTATTATTTACTTTTTGATTGTTAGTAACACCAGATGATGCCAACAACGGTGGCGAAACAGCTGTCGTGACATTCTTAAAAAGTGATTGAAAAAAATTGTGATATTATTTATAACAGTGTTATAAACTTTAACAGTTAACAAAATAATTAAAGGATCATTAAATTGCTTTGGACCCACGGAATGAATTATTATTATTATTATTATTATCACTGTTATTTTGTTGAATCACTCTTTACATCATGACAGCATGAGCCAAATCGATGTTAAGGGTATTTATAGCTATCCAGTGTGACAATGACACTGCCCTCGAATCGAAGCCGGAACCTCGGGGGTGGCAGTCAATGCACTTACCACTCGACCACAAAGGTCGTCAAGAAAGTATATGTCGAGGAAAAAGTGGCACGATTAAATCGTTCAAAAAATAAATGTCAGCCATTAGTTAGTTAGTTTATTTTAAGTGTATGTTATAAATATAAGTATTTATAAAAAAGGAAAATTAATTTGCCTTAAAATTTTATCGTGGTAATAATGTCATTTCTGAACAAACCAATGAAATTGAACCATTTCATTAAAAATCGATTCTTATACCTGCGTAATAAAATTGTTGATCGAACATAAAAAAGGACTTGTTATCGTCGTACGTGTCCTAGTTAGAGTGTCACGGTTTTATTTTGTCGTTCGGCGTCGAAACGCCTTTTCAAATGGTCGTCCTGCCGAAGGTGACCGAGCGTGTCCGAGGTTGGACGAGGGTGGAGATAGCCCGCTGCCGAATCGTTCAGGGAACAATATAAAAAAAATATTAACTCCAACTTGACGACACCCCGAGGATTTGTTCACCTGGAATTACTATTGACGAACCAAGGGCGGCCGATGACGCGAGTCAAGTGTTCTAAGACCGCTATGTTAAACTTTTTCCTCTTTTTTCTTCTTCTTCTACTTCATGCTTTTCCTTTTCTTATTCTTTCTTTCATTTTTATCTTCTTTTTCCTCTTTCTCTTCTCCCTTTACTCTTCCACACATTCTTCTTTGTGTAGATATATCAGGATATCAAATTTTCGTATGAAGCATTCACTTTGTGGTTAGACATTTTTTGTATTATTTGTATTTAAAATGAAATAAAATAAAAACACTGAACTTTATTATTCCCCACTTTGCGGTTATTTTAATTGTCGACTAGTTTCGCTTCTACGCAAGCTTCCGCAGGGCTTTCGCTGAAACTAGTGGGCAATCAAAAAAACTGCTTCGTGGTGAAAAACAGTGAAGTACAGTGTTTTTATTTTATTTTAAATACAAATAATAATAAATAAAAAACAGGATATCAAATTTAGTCCTGTGATAAACCCGTCCAGCTTCTTTCCCTCTCTTTGATGGTTATCCTTGTGGTCGACCAGTGGTTATGATTTTTTCTATATTTAGAAAAAAATCTTTTTCACTAATTTTTCCACATTTAATTCTACTAATTCCAACCTATTTTCAATTCTTTTTGCCATCATCTGGTAACTACTTCATAATTTCCTAATCTTACGTATATAATGCTTACAGTAGGGGATATATTAACTTGGAGCAAGTAGTTGAGTTTGTGTATTTAGGTAGTATGTTTACAAGAGATGGGAGAGTGGAGAGGGATATTAAAAGAAGGGTTGGGGCAGGCAACAAAGTGAATGGTGCACTTAAAGTTGTCATCGCAAACAAAAACCTATCCAAAAAAGCTAGAATGGCAGTGCACAATGGTGTTCTTCTACCGACCCTTATGTATGGAAGCGAAGCATGGAACTGGCAAAAGAAGGATGAAAGTAGAATAAATGCAGTAGAAATGAGATCTCTTAGACGAATGTGTGGATATTCTGTGTATGATAGAGTGTCGAATGAAAATATAAGAAGTGAATGCGGTGCGAATGATGGTGTCATGAACAAAATAATGAAAGGATCATTAAGATGGTTTGGACATATGGAAAGAATGAATGAAGAAAGAATGGTAAAAATTATATGTTAATGATGTAAATGGAACCAGAAATAGAGGAAGACCGAGGAAAACGTGGCACGATCAAATAAATCAAATATTGAATGTCGGCCATGTGAGGAGTCAGAGAAATCGACGCGCGTGCATGACACGATGTATGAATGTTGAGGAAGCGAGAGAAATATGTCAGGAAAGAAAGGTGTGGCAGTCCATTCTTTCTGCCTACCCCTTCGGGGAGACGGCGTGATGGTTAGTTAGTTAGTTAGTAAGTAGGGGATAAATAGTACTGGAGAAATTGTTCAAAATTTATCATAATGACGTATTTTTAGAATATGTAATAATAATAATTAATATAAAATAAAACTTCCGTCTTCTTAAGTGTTCATAGAATGCGATGTTTCGCCCTTCTAAGGCATCATCAAATGGTCAACATTTGATAATGTCTTAGAAGGGCGAAACTTGTAAATCTATAAAAAAAACTTAGTAAAACTCAATAAAGGCAGAAGCATTAATTTATATGAATTATTTAAAATAGAGTTTTACATCATCGTTCAAGAAACAATAATAATATTATAAAAGGATGCATTGTACAGAAAAATTTCAACCAAATATCAGTAAGTTAAAATAATAAACACAAATCGGGTGGTGGTCTAGGGGATAGAACGCTTGACTCCTAATCTAGGGGACTTGGGTTCGAGCCTGGACACGACCAGATTCCTTCTTCATAATAATGAGCTATTTTCTGCTCATATTGAAGATTGTAAAATAAATTCTAATATCATTGATTTAAATCTTTGATGTTAGTCTTAATTTAATTTATACATGAAATTTACACGAAAAAGTTATATTTGGTTATGCTCTAGCAAGACAAAACATGTCATCCCCTAAAAATATAAGTACATTTAAAGAAACGTACGTTTCTATCAACCTTTATAATTAAAAGTATTACTACATATGTACATAATTAAAAGTATTACTAAGACGTAATACAAAATTTCTTAAGCAACAAAAACCTTTTAAGATCATTTTATTATTTCCAAATGGTTTCGATGATTCACTTAAGGATCTATTTAGAATGAAGCATAGCATAAAAGTCCGAGGATAAACCAATTAAAAGTTAAGACAGATTCCTTGCAGCAACTTCAATTAATGTCCTTTGAGCAAGACTTCCTTAATGTTTCCATGGAAAGAGGATATCCAACGATTCCTTGAATTATCAGAGGGGAAAAGAAACGCGAGAGAGTTGGTTTTTCCGTAAGTGGAGAGAGATAAGTGTATCGGATATTAATGTAATGACGCTTGTTACGAGCGATGGAAAATTGTGTAAAAGTTTTCAAAAAGAATTCTTTTTTTGAAAAGTTAGAAAGAGCTTTTTTGTTTTGTACAATATTTCGTTTTGGGAAAGCTATTTGACTTTTGTTTTTAAACAAACTAATTAACTAACCATCACGCCGATTCCTTGGAGGGGTAGACTGTCATTTTTCCGATTACAAATGCGGCTGCCTTTTACAATTTGATTAATTTGCTCATGCCATGCTTTCCTTGTTCTTCTGCGGTTTTTTTCCGCTTACACTGTATGTATACAATATTTAACCATTCTTCTTTCGTCCATTCGTTCCATATGTCCAAACCATCTCAGGGATCTTTTCTAATTCTATTTATGATGCAATCATCTACCTTACACTTCATTCTTATTTCGTCGTTCGGCCTTAAAATCATATATGTATTTTTTCTTCTATGTTCGCCATACATTTTGTTTTATTTGTCTTTTTCTTTTTTATATACTTTGTATATACAACACTAACTTCAACAACGGTCCTTCCTCGGTGATATTATAAAGATTTTAAATATCTTTTTAATATCATTGAGGAAGGACCGGGTTGTCCGAAACACGTCTGATATTTAATTTGCTTTTTTTAAAGTTGGTGTTGTATATACAAAATATATAAAAAAAGACATATATTTTATCCTTTAACTTCATCTGTGAAGTTTAGCAATCTAAGTAAGGTCACAACCGTTATTATATAATATCCAAAAACAATAGAGTTCTAGTGCCAAACCTTATGTATGGAGGTGAAACTTGAACAAAAGAAAGATGAAAGAAAGATAAATGCCGTAGAATCGAGATCACTGAGATAAATTTGAGAAAAAAACGATACATGATATAATACCGAAAGAAGTAATAAGGAAGACATGTAAGTTAGATGATTGCATTGTAATGTGTCCAATTTTATAAATTTATTATCTTAAATAGGATACATTGTACTTACTTCTGAACCACCTTGGATATTTGATTTTAGCAGCATGATAAGGAAGGAACTTACCTGAAAATAAAAAAAGGAACAATTAGATTTGTTTGTAATCGTTTTAAAATTGTATAAATTCTATATATTTACATAAAAATAACAACATCTCCTATAATAATGATAATGATCCGATAGATTTTATATAAAAACAATAAGCAAACACGCCGTTTCTCTGAAGGGGTAGGCAGAGAGAATGGACCGCCACACTACTCGATCCTGACACACGTCTGTAGATTTTTCCAACTTCTAACATGGGTAACATTTAAAATTAGATTAATTAGGTCATGCTAAGTTTTCCTCGTTATCACACAACTCCGTACTCCATTCACACCGTTAAAGTTTACTGTCTTTATTTATTCTTTCTTAATACACGCGTTCCATGCGTCCAAACCAACGCAGTGATCCTTTTATAATTTTGTTCATAATATTTTTTTCCGTTCTGCATTTCTTTCTTATATCAGATCTAAGCTGAACACCTTTATTTGTATTGATAGTTGAGGTATTAGTTATGAAAAAACCCGTAATTATTTTATTATAGTAAACACGATTGCTTAATGGCTTTAATTGGATTTTATTTATATATTATAATAAATTATACAAATAGTTAGGATGTCAAGGTGTTATGTGTGGTCTGTTCTGTTATATGGGTGTGAGACATGGACATTAAAAGTAAATACAATGAACCGGTTAGAGGCATTTGAAATGTGGCTTCACCGAAGAATGTTCAGGATCCCATGGACAGACAGAGTGACGAACACAGAAGTCCTGAATCGTGCAGAAGTAAATAGAGAGCGGTTGACATTGATCAAAGTCCAAAAGATTTCATATCTGGGTCACGTTCTACGAGGAGAAAAATATCGCCTGCTCCATCTAATTTTGAAGGGAAAAATTGAGAGCCGCAGGGGGGCAGGGTGAAGGCAGGTCTCTTGGCTGCGCAATGTGAGAGAATGGACGGGAATCGGACCTGTGGAGGAGCTATTCCGGACAGCGCAGGATAGGGAAGAGTTTACCAGAGTGATCGCCAACGTCGGGGGGACCTGACAGGGCACTTTGAGAAGAAGAAGATACAAATAGTACTGACAAATTTGTTTCGCCTTGCGAGGGCATTCTCAAACTCAGACTTGAAGTTAAATTAAATCCAAGTTCTCGTAAAACCATTTAACTACTATTAAAATTTTGTCCATTTTGTATTTCGGATTCTGATTTTGAAAATTTGGTTTGGTTCATGTGGTGCTCCTGTAAATTTGGAGATATTTCGTGTAAAAATGAATTGTTTTGGTCAATTTAATTGTTGTCGCACTTTATAATAGTCAATTGTGACACGTAATACATTTGTACTATTTTTATGTTAAAATGATAAAAGTTTTTTGGTTTTTATAAAGAATTTTGACAGGTGTAAAAATACATTTTTCATTTGTTCCAATGACAATTTGAATAATTTCTTCAATATTATTTTTAAGTTCTTGCTGGTTAAGTGCCTAATTACAGCTAATTTAAAAAACGGTGGATACGTGTAACATAAATTAAATAAACACAAAAGTCCGGATCGTCCATGTCAACATGTGCAACATCGAAAATAATATTATGCGTTATTACATTATGTGCTAAATTTAAAAAACGGTGGATACGTGGAACATAAATCAAATAGACAATATGTGCACCATCTAAAAAGAACATTTTGTGTTAAATTATTATTATTTTGTTATTTTATTTTATATCATTGTATTTTATATTATTTGTTTTAGATTTATTTTGTGGGTGTTGGACGATCAAAGTGCGCGCGGGAGATACCTATTGGTGGCGATGAGGTATGCAACCCATCACACCGCGTCTCCCGCGGGGCGAAAAGAGTAGGATGGAGTGCCGCATTAGTAAAAGTGTGACAGTTCATTCTTTCTGCCTACCCTTTCGGGGAGACGGCGTGATGGTTAGTTAGTGAGTTAGTTAAATTTGTCCATATTTTTCATATACTTTTTTTTATGAAGAACTCAATTTTTGGTGTGGCATTATTTCATCAACGGGTTTCGCTCATATAATATCGTTACCTCCAAACCAGAGTTACTCGCGGAAGTCGAAAAATACTATGGACGTCTCTACTCTAAACACGCTACAAGGCCCGTACTACATGACGAAGATGGTGATCCCAGAGCTAAAATAACCCGCCACCATACTGACGATTTCCCAGAGATAAACATAGATGAAATTGAGATGGCCCTGAGACAGCTGAAAAACAACAAGGCACCAGGAGAAGATGGAATCACCACAGAACTTCTAAAAGCCGGAGGACTCCCAATTCTATGCGCACTACAAAAAATGTTTAATTCCGTACTGCATAAGGAATGCACACCGAAAGCGTGGAGCGAAAGTATCGTGGTCCTCTTTTTCAAAAAAGGAGACAAGACTTTGTTAAAAAACTACAGGCCGATCTCACTCCTAAGCCACGTTTATAAGTTGTTCTCAAGGGTCATAACAAACCGTCTTTCCCGCAGATTTGACGATTTTCAGCCTCCGGAGCAGGCTGGGTTCAGAGCAAACTTCAGCACCATAGACCACATCCATACAGTTAGGCAGATTATCCAGAAAACAGAAGAATATAATCGACCCCTATGCCTTGCCTTTGTGGACTATGAGAAGGCCTTCGACTCTGTCGAGACCTGGGCTGTTCTGGAGTCTCTGCAGCGAAACCAGATTGATTGGAATTACGTACAGGTGTTGAAATGCCTCTATAATAACGCCACAATGTCCGTTCAAATCCAAAACCAGAAGACCAAACCGATTGAGCTGCAACGGGGAGTCAGACAAGGGGATGTGATATCTCCGAAGCTGTTCACTTGTGCTTTGGAAGATATATTTAAAACTTTGGACTGGTCTGAACGTGGCCTCAACATAAATGGCGAATACATATCTCACCTTCGTTTTGCGGATGACATTGTTATTCTGGCGGAATCTGCTGGGCATCTAGAAGGCATGCTAGATGAACTGAACACTGCATCCAGACGAGTGGGTCTCGGGATGAATTTGGACAAGACGAAAGTCATGTATAATGAACATATTATCCCGGGATCAGTAACCGTCGATGGGTCGGCTCTCGAAGTGGTACAAGAATACCCATATCTTGGCCAAATCATACAATTAGGACGAAACAATTTCGAGAAAGAAGCCAACCGAAGAATTCAGTTGGGTTGGGCAGCCTTTGGGAAATTACGTCATGTTTTCACTTCCAAAATACCACAATGCCTCAAGACTAAAGTCTTCAACCAGTGCGTTTTGCCAGTCATAACATACGGAGCCGAGACGTGGACATTGACAAAAGGTCTAGTCTACAGATTCAAGGTTGCCCAGCGCGCCATGGAAAGAGCCATGCTTGGAATAACCTTGAGGGATAGATTTAGAAACGAATTTATTCGACAACAAACCAAGGTGACTGAGGTGGCTCTACGGATAGGCGGGCTGAAGTGGCGGTGGGCTGGCCATATCTGTCGGAGAACCGACAGCCGATGGGGAAGACGGGTTCTGGAGTGGAGACCGCGTACAGGATTCCGTAGAGTTGGACGTCCCCCTGCCCGCTGGACCGACGATCTGAAGAGGATTGCTGGACATGGATGGATGGGAGCGGCAATGGATAGGGGGCGGTGGAGGGCTTTGGGAGAGGCCTACATTCAGCAGTGGATGACAGACGGCTGATGATGGGTTTCGCTCCCACCGGAGCTTCGTCAGGGTTATTAAATAAAATAGTTTTGCTACTCATAAATAAAAAAAATACTTATGAAGTAAAAGTTTGCTTAAATGACTGAAATGAATCATCTGGGAAATTTGTAAGCTTTGGGCATTGTAGAGAGCCGCGTATCTACGGCCTCATTGTGCCTACCCTCCAAATAACCTTTCACGTCATCCCTAAAACTTGGAAATATTTGCACCGTACCCTCTCACGCGTGGAGGAAGGTTTTTAATGCTAGTAGCACGCGAGAATAAATAAACATCTTCCAGGAATGTTTTTTAACAATCGTTAAGGCATAATTTTATAAAACAATAACAATTACTTTCAAAACTTTATTACAAATTAAAATACAAACATGTTTCGGACACAGTATCCCTTTATAAATAAATTAGATAAAGTTAACGTTGTTTACAAATTAATAAACGATGTTCAATGAATCCGCAAAACAAAGTTAAGGCGAATATATAATGTTTCCTCATCATTCATACATCGTGTCATGCACGCACGTCGATTTCTCTGACTCCTCACATGGCCGATATTCAATATTTGATTTATTTGATCGTGCCACGTTTTCCTCGGTCTTCCTCTATTTCTAGTTCCATTTATATCGTCAACATACAATTTTTTTACCGTTCTTTCTTCGTTCATTCTTTCCATATGTCCAAACTATCTTAATGATCATTTCATAATTTTGTTATTATAATAACACCATCATTCGCACCGCATTCACTTCTTATATTTTCATTCGACACTCTATCATACACAGAGTATTCGCACATTCGTCTAAGAGATCTCATTTCTACTGCATTTACATCCTTATCTTACTTATTAAAAAAATATATTTTCAATTGTAAATAAAACACCTGTTTTTTACCACTTGAGTATTATATTTTACACGAATAGTTTCGGAAGCTATAGATGCTTCCATCTACAGATTTCTATTGTAGATGGAAGCATCTGTAGCTTCCGAAACTAGTCGTGTAAAATATAAAACTCAAGTGGTAAAAACAAGTGTTTTATTTATAATTTTATCATGTCCTACCACAAAGTGAATGCCGAAACAATAAATCACGCAAAAATATTTTCACGATAATAAGCCTTAATAATAATAATAATAATAATAATAATAATAATAATAATCTAACTTTTAAAGCGCCGTTTTTGTGATGTAATCACCTTAAGGGCGCATTAAGACGTGTTTTAAATCTAAAAATCTAGATGTGACCGCTTAAAAAGCGATCGGTTTAAAAGTATAGTAGAACAAAGTATAAATGTTTAAATTGGGTATGAAATATGATGGGTTTCCAATTTAGATTCATTTAATCGCACAAATATTCCTTTAAGTATCATCCAACCTCTCCGCTTCGTAGAATGTGTCATACCTAAGTAGCAAATATGTAACATAACGTTACACACCATTCTGAAACATTGAAACAATGGCAGAAGAAAAGTTGTATAGGGGTGCGCGGAATATGTACCGTTCGAATGCCCCTGGGATTTATAGTACACGAAATAATTCCTAGTCAGATTTAAACACGTTTTTTGCGCTCGGGATTTTTGCAAACATTTTCACGGGAAAATAGCAAAACGCTGCAAGTACAAAAATATTGCAACATTTCTTCTATATTCGCCATAATTTTGTGTTTCGGATTCTTTGTAAACATCACTAAATTCGTCAACAATTGAGGCCACTAGGACAAGAGTGATCTAACCAACATTTTTTGAAAAATTGAGTTAATGGTCTAACCCACACCTATTTGTGAGCTACTATAAAAGAAAAATTAATCTAACCACCATTTCCAAGTGGAAACATAGATATCGCCATAAATACTTCTTTTGCTCTGACAAAAAATCAAAATATATGGAGTCAAATGTGGTCTATTATAAGTAACCATAAAAAATATCCTTACTCTTTATATTTCCCAATATTTCAAAATACTATTCTAAAGACATTCACCAAACAAACAAGGTTTATCACTAAAAAAGACCCTAACCCATATAATTAAAAAAAAAATGGGGGAAAAACGTCAAATTTTCAATCGCATTTATGTCCATTGTCTAAATTTGGGTTTAGACCACTCTTGCCCTGGCGGTCTCACTTCGTCTCGTACGGAATTTTTCAATCGGAACTTTTCCTGGTTTATTCAGGGGTGCCACAGGGTTCGAACCTTGGCCCACTCCTCTTCACTTTATTCATAAACGATAATGCGAAGGTAATAAACTTCTCGCGATTTCTTTTATTTGCCGATGACCTGAAATTATTCCTAGAAATAAATAATCCTGACGACTGTCTACGCCTCCAGTCGGATATTAATAATATTGTTACCTGGAGTCACGGTAATCACATGAAATTCAATGTCTCTAAGTGCGTAATGTTATCTTTTACGAGAGCATTGAGAACTATATATTGTAGATACACGATGAATAACTAGCAATTAGCACATGTATCATCTATGAGAGATCTCTGGGTCATCTATGAGAGTAGATTAACTTTTCTCATGAACATAAACTATGGAGCATAAACGTTCAAAAATTCATTTTAATATCTGGCAAAACTGACCACATTCATGAAAATTTTGTTTAAATGTTTATTTTGTATATACAAAAAACTAACAATACTGATGGAGGATAGAGGAACGATCGGCAGATATGCAGGAGGGATATTAAATACCTCTCGTGGACCAACAAAAAATATTACGTTATAGGACGCAGTAGCGCCCTTTTATGTCCCGATCTCACAAAACAGAGCAAAACACGGCACATGATTTTTAAAACTATTTTTATATATGGCCGAACCATAGAGGGCTCCCTCCGTTTACATGGAGCTGTTATGACGCAGCGGCGCCTTTCGTCAGCTTTGCTCGTGCAATCCCTTGGCCCGTCCCTCGTCCATGCGGGACTTACGTTAAATAATAATAATATATGTATATTTGCAACCAAGGGGGACCCAGACCACATTTAAGCTACACTGCTCTCCCTCGACGTCCCGCCGTACACACATAGTATAGTAATACAACAGCAAAAGAAAATACACAATTGATACATAGATAACATATGTTAGAGAAAGAAGGGAGGGAGGAGACAAAATGCAGGATGGGGGAAATAAGGATGTTTAAGAACTGTTATTTCATAGTGCCGTTTTCATTAAAAACTTATTGTTTTGGTGTAGAGTACAAGTGTACTTGAAAACTGAAACATCTTAGATCTGAGCCTTACCGGGTTCTGCGAGCGAGGCGCGCCCGAAAAGTTCATGTATTCTTCTAGTAAAAACACGTTTCGCAAATCCCGGGATTAAGAGCAAAGGGGTGTTACTGACATTTGATTGCTGTCGGAAACTCCCGCCACGGTGCCGTTTTGTTCCAAATTCAAAAAAGAATAATTCGAAAACTTCGAATTAAGCGGGATCCGCGCGCGTGCGGGAAGTTTAACAAATACGAGCCTGTATGAAAATCGCACCCCACAACATATTGTCGGCTCAATAATAAAACTAAGTAAATCCAAATTTGACGGTTTTGAGTGTTAAAGTATTACATGATGGAGAGCCATCTATGGAGAATTCGTATACAAGTATAAGTATACATTCACAAAAAATATTTGTAATCATTCTGGTCAATTCTTTGGCATATAAGATAGGAATAATACTCCAGGCGACTTCTAAACAATACGTTTATAGGCTGATAACCTTCGTATTGTGTTAATAAAGTAGTTTGCTAAAATGCTAAAAATCATTCTCCATAGATGGCGTAAGTGGGTGAATTATATAGGTTAATCTTAAAAGATTGATTAGTATAATCAAATCTAAATAGAGGGCCAATTAAAACTGACACGTGAAGATAGGCATGGATTTGGAGTACACTCGTATATACAACTTCTAAAAATTATCATACATGATCATAATAACAATGGTGGAATGGGGAATGTTGTAATTACATAAAGCGTGCGCTTAACCCAACCAATGACAGGTCATAAGTCCTGTAAACACCTTGATCATCCGTATTCAGTTTCCAGTTTGCTTCTTCGTCTCTATTGAGATACAATTAAATTTGAAAGGGTTTTTAATACTATAAATTTGGTATTCTTTCTCAACTAAGATATTTAGTATTTTTTATAATGGATAATTCCCTAGCAGGGAACTGGCAAAAGAAGGATGAAAGTAGAATAAATGCAGTAGAAATGAGATCTCTTAGACGAATGTGTGGATACTCTGTGTATGATAGAGTGTCGAATGAAAATATAAAAAGATAATGCGGTGCGAATGATGGTGTCATGAACAAAATAATGAAAGGATCATTAAGATGGTTTGGACACATGGAAAGAATGAATGAAGAAAGAATGGTAAAAAAATTAGAAGTTAATGATGTAAATGGAACCAGAAATAGAGGAAGACCGAGGAAAACGTGGCACGATCAAATAAATCAAATATTGAATGTCGGAGTCAGAGAAATCGACGCGCGTGCATGACACGATGTATGAATGTTGAGGAAGCGAGAGAAATATGTCAGGAAAGAAAAGTGTGGCAGTCCATTCTTTCTGCCTACCCCTTCGGGAAGACGGCGTGATGGTTAGTTAGTTAGTTAGTTAGTCAAAAATACAATATCAGTAGGGTCATTTCAGGATGCTTGAAGAATTTATTTTGGAAAAACCCTGACGTGAAAATCAGCAGCAAAGTGAGAATCTATAAGACTTGTGTGCGATCTATCATGACACATGGGATCGAGTGCAGGGCGGACACCACAATCACAAAAAAACGCGCTCAGAGTGTCAGAAAAAAACCGCTCAGATATATATCTGGCAAGTCACTGCAAGAGAGGATAAGGAATACACGGATAAGGGAGATATGCGAGGTCGATGATGTCGTTAGGTGGGGAAGGCAAAGGAGAAGATACTGGTATGCACACGTAAGGAGAATGGATCTATCCAGATTCTCCTTCATTGTGTTGTACGGCCAGCCCCCCGGGCAGACCACCAAAGAGATGGGTCGACAGCTTGGAGTCGACTTCGCAGGAGGCCAATTCCTCTTAAAAAACAGGCCACTAGCCCTACACTAAGAATAATAAGAAGATTATTCCCCGCCATAAAGTGTGTCCTTTTGTCTCGTTGAATCAAGTTGTTCCTGGATCCACCAAAAAGTGTTAGTTTTATGTCTTCTTCTCTTCTCTGGTTTCAATCCTGGGATTGGTTTGCAACAATTTCCTCTATTCTTCTCTTCCATTCTTCCCTGTCTTGTGTGGCTCTTTTGAAATCTGCATATGATGAGCAGCGCACGTCCACCAACAGGTCCTCCAGGTACTCTCGGCGTGGGCGTCCCCTAGAGTTTGTCCCCTCGATCATACCCTCCATTATGGCATGCAAGAGACCTTCTTGACGTATTACATGGCTGATCCATCTTGCACGCCTTTCGGACAAGGTCCTGAGCAGGTGCCTTCCTCCTTCGATTCCTTGAAGAACTTCCTCATTCGTGATGTGGTCTCTCCAGGAAATTCCAAAGAGTCTTCTATAGGACCACATCTCAAAAGCCTCTAGTCTCCGCTTATCCCTTTCGGATAGGCACCATGTCTCGCAGCCGTATTTTCGACCTTTTATTAAATGCAAGCCTAGCCTGATGTATACGGCTGTCGACCTCGCTCTTAGACCGACCGTCCCATGTTATTTTGCTCCCGAGGTAGACAAACTCCTTGGTGTTCTTTAGTGGAACTCCTGACATCACTAATCTCATCTGATGTTGCGTTCGGCCTACATTCAGCAGCTTTGTTTTGTCCTTATTTATCTTCATGTTGTAGCTATCTTGAAGAATGTCTTGCAAAGTTTCTAAGGCCTCCTGCAGTTCCTCCTCACTTTCAGCAACCATAGCAATATCGTCAGCAAACCTTATCATGTCTATCTTTTGCATGTGTATCCTTACACATTCTCTGTAACTCATTCTCTCTCTCAAGTCGTCAATCGCATTCTGTATGTAAACGTTAAAAAGAGTAGGTGACAGAGAGCATCCCTGTCTTACCCCTTGTCTTATACTGGCTTCCTTTGTACCCTCGTCACATCTGATTATGGCGGCCTCATTCTTGTATAGCGCCTGGATTATTCGTCTATCTCTATATTTAATATCGATTCTCTTCAAAATCTCGAAGAGCTTCCTCCATTCCACCCTGTCGAAAGCCTTCTCCAGGTCTATGAATGCGATGTATGTGTTTTGGTTTTTTCTTACACTCTTTTCTAGTAGCATTCGCAATGACAATATTGCTTCTCTGGTTCCTACACCTCTTCTGAAGCTATACTGGTCACTGGAAAGGATGTTCTCTACTTTTGTCTACTTTTATGTCTACTAGATCTTTTATGGAACCTCTTGCACGTCTGGTAAAGCCTTCTTAGGTTCCAATCAGTTTGAACACACATAATTTTATTTCATTCCTGTTGGAAATACATTTAAAAATAAAAGTTTAAAAAAACGAAGTTTTTTATGAATTATTGTAATTTCACTATTTTTTTTCGACATCGACCGGTTTTGCTAGGCTCGTTAGCATCGACAGACGTTCGAAATAGAAATGCGGCGTTGTCGAAATAAAGATAAAAATGCCAAAAGTTATTAACTTTTAAACGCCCGTGCGTCGTGTGCAATAATACGCCTCTTTATTGAGCATCTCGGGCGGTATAGCGATGATTTTGAATGAAATTTGATTAATATTATTTAAGTCAATTGCACTTTACATGGAAACAAATGCAAATAATTCAAAATGTGCCGCAAAGTGGTTCCACTGACGCCAAAATGCTGAGCGCGGTGACGATACAACACATGTGGGTTCTCGGCAACACTCTCTCTTACCGCCTCAACCAGTTCATTGGAACGTCTTGAGCGTTGATGAACGGCATGTGGATGATCTTCCACTGTCCCTTGCTCAAAAAAATTCGACACCAAATGACGAATAGTGTTGTCAGACGGTGCTTTTTGGCCACGATATTATCGACGATATGCACGTTGAGTTAACACAACTGAACGACTGTTTTCAATGTACAGCGTAACTTTTTCGGTGCATTGTTTCGGTGTGAAGCGATTCATGGTTCAAATTGTACTGAATTGACGTTTCAAAAACATGTTTACTCAAGTCAATCGGTTGATAAATGTAAAAGTTTTTCGATATTTACATACCCTACATAAAATATGGCGCATCCTGTATAATATGTTTTCAAAAAGCTATTAAATTTTTAACGAATGAAGTTTTTAAATCGAGCCATAAATGTATTTTGAAAATCTTGTAATAACCTTGATGTGACATAGCTTGATCAATAATAGAGAGTAAACAAGATGAAAATCAATCATCTGAAGCTACATCAAAAATACGATTTTCACATTCAATTATTTATATCCACATTCTGGAACGTTGCTTGTCTAGTTGGGTTACCGTATTATTCACGTTACCTGTCTACTTGAGTTATCATCTAATGTAATCCGATGTTACACATTATTATAATAATGATTATCATAGACAAATATGACGTTAATGATGTGTACATTGCCTTACGGATAGACGGAAAAATAAATACAATTTCGTACAACGGTTTGCGGAGAAGACTCGTGAAAAACGAGAAATTGAGAAAAACCTAAACAAGTTATTCGTTTATGTACATAAGCTATACATAAAAAAGTCTACTGAAGACTTGCTATCGAATAAAGGTGGTGGTATAGGGCAGGGATTTTTTGGGCGAACCTTTTTGGGCAGGGCGAACCTTTTTCGCAAGTTGGTCAAATTTATATATAAAAAAAAGAGCTGGATAGGGTTTTTATTACTAAGTAACTAACCATCACGCCATTTCCCCGGAGGGGTAGGCAGAGAGGATGGATCGCCACACTGCTCTGTCTTGGAATACCTCTCGGGTTTCCTCTACATCCTCTACATTCATACATCGTACCATGCACGCACGTCGATTATTCCGACTTCGAATGTGGCCGCCTTTAAGTAATTGATTAATTTAGCTAGGGTTTTTATAAAAATGAAAATCGCTTTTTTAGCTAGACAGCGATTTCCGCTTAGTAGGTACATAATTTGGGGGCGACTTTTTTTCTTAGGGGTCGACAGCGACTTCCAGCCAGTAGGTCGGAACGGGCGGCGACCTTTTTTTTTTTAGCTCATAAGCGACTTCCGGCCGGTAGAATCCGGCACCGACCAATTCGATTTTCCGGACAACTAGCCGGATGTCGCTGATGAGCTAAAAAAATGAAAGGTCGCCGACGAAAAATATCGCTGAAAACGACCCAGAATTCAGTATCGAATTTCTCCCGCGGGTCCGTCGTTAGCCATCCCTGGTCTAGGGAATAGAAGGCTTGGCTTCTGATCCAGGGGACTTAGGTTCGAGCCTGGATACGACCCGATTCCGTCATCATAATAACGAGTTATTTCTGCTCAGTTTGATGTTGTACAATAATTTAATATCATTGATTAAAATCTTTTATAAAAAATATATATACAATTCTTGTACCGAACAAATGGGTATTTAACTAACTAACTAACCATCACGCCGTCTCCCCGAAAGGGTAGGCAGAAAGAATGGACTGTCACACTTTTACTGATGCGGCACTCCATCCTTCTCTTTTCGCTCTTTAATGGGTATTTATAAAAATAAATTATGGTTTAAAACATAGGTTCTCAAAGTGGGCCATAACGCCCCCTTGTGGGTGTTTGAGTCTTTCAGGGGGCAGTAGAAGACCTAGAAAAAATAGAGAGCGTGGGCAGATAAAAAATATATAGGTACCATATGTCGTTTTCAGATACATAAAAGATTTAATCATATTTAAAACTCAATAATGTGTTTCTAAATATTTAGAATAATTTTTATGGAATGGGGGCGTGAACGTTTATTTTTCTTGTAAAGTGGGCGGTGGCCCAGAAAAGATTGGAAACCTATGGTTTAAAAAAACTAATTTAATACTGTGATAAAAAAAGGTGATTTTGAATAACAACTGCACTTCGTATTTTTAAAACACTTTTCACATACATGATTCACACGTCTTGGAATCGAAGGCGTATAAGAGTACAACATCTTTTTCTTCGTATCAATGGCAAGAAAACTTTGTATATCGCAGAGATGGCTCTTAAAAATGTCTATGTTTCTCCATTTTCTTGTCTTTGTGGTAAAAGGTTTGGCCAACTTTGTGTTGTTTCCAGGGGCGCCGGGTGTAATAGCCATAATAATACCATACGTGGAGGCACATTTTTTGCCCCCGGAATACAACTAAGTAGGTTCGTCTGCAATGCTCGAGAACAACATTCATTAAAATATAACGATATCACCCTCAAAGAAAAAAAACAGTATAAACGACACTTTGCCGAAATTAAAGGTTGTTTTTAACGAGTATTATTACCAAAATCTGTTTTTGGGCAGCAAAGAAAGGGAAAATGCGGAAAGATAAAAACCAAAGTTAAATTGCTGCATTCAACTTGAGTATTTTTGGACATGCGAACTTTTGGAAATGACAAAAAGTTACAAGTATCCTCTAGGGAGCCTTTGCGGCGGACAAAGTCGATCCCGAAACTAAAAGAATCCCAAGAAGGTAAACGGATCGGAAAGAAGAAGAAGAAGTTGAATTAAAGATTAGAGAGGTAAAAAAACTACCAGGGCCGGTATATACACGTTTGGCGCCCGGATACCCAAAACAAGTGCAGGTGAATAGTATGTACGAGGTATGCATGCGAAATGATCTGATGATGAATGTTATAATAAGTCCAAGGTAATGATTTTTGAAAAAGAAGAAATCATGACAGTTTGTAATATTAGCGTGAATGGGGAAAATTTGGAGCTAGTAGATGAGTTCGTTTATTTAGGTAGTATGTTTACAAGAGATGGGCGAGTGGAGAGGGATATTGAAATAAGCGTTGGGGCAGGCAACAAAGTGAATGGTGCACTTAAAGTTGTCATCGCAAACAAAAACCTATCCAAAAAAGCTAGAATGGCAGTGCACAATGGTGTTCATCTACCGACCCTTATGTATGGAAGCGAAGCATGGAACTGGCAAAAGAAGGATGAAAGTAGAATAAATGCAGTAGAAATGAGATCTCTTAGACGAATGTGTGGAAGTTACATTCAATATTGCTAAAAGCATTATGCAACAATGAATTCACACCACGGGTTAAGCCCGATTAGTGTTATACAAGTTCCAACCCATAAAATATTCAGGGAAACCAAATTCTACATTAATTTTCGTGTTTTTTTTTGTTTTTTTAATGTCCAAATTATTAAATAACCAAATTCTACATTAATTTTCGGGTTAAAATAAAGTGAATGGAGCTTTAAAAGTAGTTATTGGAATCAAGAATTTATCAATGAAAGCGAAAATGGCCGTTCACAATGGAGTTCTGGTTCCAACCCTTATGTATGGAAGCGAAGCATAGAACTGGCAGAAGAAGGATGGGAGCAGATTAAATGCGGTAGAGATGAGGTCCCTAAGACGTATGTGTGGTAGAACGATGTACGACAGAATCTCAAATGCTGATATTAGGAAGGAATGTAGAGCGAAAGAAGGTATTATGAACAAAATTATGAAAGGTTCGCTGCGTTGGTTCGAACATATGGAGCGCATGGGTGAAAAAAGAATGGTTAAAAAAGTATACGTTAACAATGTAAATGGAGTAAGGAGTCGAGGTAGACCGAGGAAAACATGGCATGACCAAATTAATCAAATATTAAAAGTTGGTTATGTCAGAAGCCGGAAGAATCGACGTGCGTGTATGACTCGATGTATGAATGTGGAGGAAGCTAGAGAGGTGTGCCAGAATAGAGTAGTGTGGCGGTCCATTCTCTCTGCCTACCCCTGCGGGGAAACGGCGTGATGGTTTGTTGTTGTTGTTGTTGTTATTTAATGTCATACAGAAATATTCATAAAAAATGCAGAAACGTTCTAGGCCATACACATCGAGTGCATTTCGAATAACATTCGCAGAGAATCGAATTTCTCGTTCTCTCGTATTCAAAATATTCTTGTACTCTTTATTTGATTACAGCCAGGTTTTTGCCGTTTTAGATTATGATATTTAGAACTAAAGGTGATCACGGCTCTGGTCTTGAGGCAAGTTCCACGCAGCTCCGGAATCCAGAAAAGCATTAAGAATTTAAAAATGTTAAGCTGTAAAGAAACACGAAGATACTTGGAGGTTTTAAAGGTATAAAAAATTAAGCTTAGAGCATACTTGAAAAAATAATGATGTGGTGTTAAAAATATATTATTTAAAGCTTAAAACCCTTGGGTATACAAAATATTCGCTGGTTAATAGGGTGGAGAAAAACAAATAAAAGCAGATTTTAACTAAGAATAAATTTAAAAATATTTTAAAACAGTTTTACTTGAAAGAATTTTTTTTTCAGGAATAATTTTATCTCAATAAAGACGAAGATGTAAATTGTTTTGGAAACAGAATATGGTGGTCGAGGCGTTTACAGGACTTATGACCTGTCATTAGTTGGGTCAAGCGATCGCTTTATGTAATACAACATTCCCCATTCCACCCTTCTTACGACCTTCTTGAGAGTTTTCTCCAGGCGTTGTCTAGCAATGTATGAGAATTGCGTAGCTATTCACATTTTTTTCACAAAGATTTTTTGCTTCATGCTTACATCTAATCTTAACCTGTCCAGTAGTGAGCTTAAAAAAAAAAATCGGTCCCGCTGGAGTGAGGTTTTTTTTTTATTGAAAAAAAATCAAATAATAATGTCAATGTGTAGAATATGAAAAAAAAAAATGTATCTTCATAGAAACTAGCTCAAAAAAATCAGTAATAAGCAATTTAGAACAAAAAAACAAAAATTCTTTCTCAGAAATCCCAAACCATCGGTCAGTCAAAAGAGATAACATTTTTTCTTGTAAAAATAATTTTTCTTTCCGCGGTTTGAATTATTCCAAGATGAATGTGTATTTCAACTTTTTTGCACCCACTTACACATAATATTACACTATTTACACTTAAACTTTTTACATTATTTTTATTATAAAATCTCAATATAGGCATCTTTTCACACATATCAATTACAAACAATATTCTGATTATTATATATACAATCGAAGCAATACAATCGTCTTCTCTAATTAATATTGTTTTTTTGTATGGTAGTCCTCAAAACACGGATACACACAAAGCGCAACATTGCAGTCGGTGCACATATATTTTGTATCACTTCTTTTTTGAGGCCGAACTGCGGTATGTGCACACACATGACATCGTCGTTGAGTTCGTCTTCCTTGGGCTGCAGTTTGTGGTACGGGGTGAATAAAATGTTTCCCTGAAAGGCGAGTTGGATGATCCACTACTCGCTTTCCACCAGATGATGTCGGCCTGTTTGTATGATATTTTTCGACCATCTGGGCTATTAAATTTTCCCGAAATTCGCTGAATGATTGAACCTTTTGCGTTTTTAAACGATGCAAAAAGAAAGCATTTAGTGTTCCAATATCAAGCAATCTGAAGAAAATTTTTTTGTACCATTTTAGAGACTTACGGGAACTATCTGCGAAGCCCAATATGCGATCCACTTTATCGACAGCTCCCATATGTTTTGAATACTCTAAAACTGCCTCTGGTTTTATTTTATTTTCTCCCGTAGAATAATCGATTTTATTGGTAACGACCATTGAATTTGTGTGAATATTAGTAAGCATTATTACATCCCTTTTATCATGCCATTTCAGCGCCATGAGATTGTCAGAATGCAAGAACTTTATTTCACCTTTTTTCAATTTGTCATTACCAAATTTAGGCATATTTTTTCGGTTTGCTCTAGCTGTTCCACATGCGTTAGTTTTATGTTTATGCAAAAAATCAAACAATGCTGGACTTGTATACCAGTTGTCTAAAAAAATTCTGTGACCTTTGTCTAAATAATCACTAAGCATAGTGGTAACCACTGATCCTTAGATGCCAATGTCGGGATTCAATTCTATGTCTGAATCAGATCCAGTGTACACAATTAGATCCAAAACATAACCGGTGAGTGCATCACAGTGTACAAATAATTTTATCCCAAATCTGTGGCGTTTTGAGGGAATATATATTTTGAATGAAAGTCTTCCTTTCCATAACAAGAGACTCTCGTCTATACACAGATTTTGAAAAGGATAAAATGTAGATTTGAAAATGGTCTTCATCGCTTCCAGAAGATTTCTTATTTTACACAATTTATCGGTTGTTCTAATGTCGTTATCAGAAAAATGCAGGGCTCGCAGCAAAAGTAAAAATCTGTCTTGGGAAAACAGTACATTGAAAAATGGAGTCTCAATTATTGGATTATTTGTCCAGTATTTCTCTAGCGAGTTTTTTCCCACAAGACCCATCAGCATAATTGTGGCTAAAAACATATATATTTCAGCCTCCGTGGTGTCTTTCCACCTCTTCATTTTTGAACGTAGAGAAATGTCTAAAGAAATTTTTGCTGCATATTTATTTGTTTCCAAAACAATTATATTGATTATATGAAGCGAGAAAAATACTAAAAAAAAATCAATTTCCAAAGAATTTTCGGTAACAGGAATATTCGATTGTACACCCGAGTTACTGGAATCGAATTCATGAATAATAGGCGTAAATTCACCATAATGCCATTTACGGTGATCAACTTTTTTCTGTTTAGCTGCCGAACAACTAGGGACAGTTTCTTCTTCATCGGATATATCGGATTCACTGGATGAGCTATCTGAATGTATTGGTAAATCGTCGATATTTTCGTATAGATCCTCATCTTCACTCTCGATCAAAATACTTGTAATGTCTTGTTCACTCATAGGGTTAACCATTTTCATAAATTTAAAATAAATGTATAATAAATCAAATGTTCCAGAACCAAAAACACAGTCTAATTACGGTAAAACAGATGTACTCGTTACTTATAATATAAATAACTCACGTAACCAATACAGTTTGGTAATATTACACTTCGGAATACAAAAAAGAAACTATTGAATTTAGTTTCAACTTCAATTCAAGTTGTCAAAAAAACAAAGTCTAATCTCTGTAAAACAGATGTCTATTTGTCTTAAAACACAAAATAATAACTCACAGAATAGATAAAGTCAAATAATATAACAGTATTTAGTTCGCAATACGTAAAATAAACTGTTGAATTTTGTTACGAAACTGTCAAAAATTGAATTCAAACCATACTAAATCACAGTCGGTACATTAAAATATAATGAATATACACAAAGCATAATAGAAAAACAATTAAAAAAGCAAAACAAATAAGCTATTTAATGTAAATGTCACTGAACAATCACTGTTTTATTTCGTCTGACACTGCGTTAAAACCGTTCGCGAAACAATAGTTGCGATTTACCGCCAATCGATCTGTGACGTCACGGAATATTTGACCAGGTCATAACTCCGTCGGTATCATAGATAGATCGCTAAAATCTTCGATAAGTTGTGTTAAACTGTCCATAGATGTCAATGACCTTCAGTTTTGAGAAATAAATTTAACAATATTTAATTTGTAGGCGCAAGCGTACAGGTACGGCCATACTCCTTCTGGGAAAAAAAAATCTTGCCGTGCAGGTACGGCCATACCACCGGACAGGTTAATAGATGGCGCTAGTGTAGATTGAACTAAAATATTTTAAATGTTCCTCAATATAGTAGCATATATACATCTTTCAAAAATAATTGTCAGACGTGGTGGTCGTAAGAAGGGCGGAATGGGGAATGTCGTATAACATAAAGCGATCGCTTAACCCAACCAATGACATGTCATAAGTCCTGTAAACGCCTCGCCCACCATATTCTGTTTCCAAAACAATTTGCATGTTCGTCTCTACTGAGATTCAATTAATCATTAAATGATAAACCCGCAATGGGTAAAATCCAGTATTTGTCGTCTACTAGTATTTGCATACATTTAAAACAAAATGTTAGAAAAACTGTCATTAATTATTTTTTTGTAATCTTTAGAAAATCTTTTGAAAATCGGATCAAGGCCATAACATATTTTTCTTCCATGAAAGCATTATTTATAACATCTTAATAATGAAAATAAAATATATATTGTGATTAAAAAATGTACACTTAGTAAACTCCATTTATGTTACTGACATAGACCGGTTTCGGCAGCTCGCTGCCTTCTTCAGCTTCTACCATGAAATTTCAAAAAACATTTTATACGCCACTTTATTTTGGTCTAACCAATCGGTTTCGCCCCCGTTGGAGTTTCAAGGTTACAAAATAAACTAATAGCGATTTGGAAACACCAACTAACTAACTAACTAACCATCATGCGCATGATGGTTAGTTAGTTAGTTAGTTGGTGTTTCCAAATCATGTATATAACCCCATTATTTAACATAATTCTTATTCTGCTTCACGTGTCATGAAGAAGTCTCTCGACGTCGACTATCACTTAAGAGTGAGTGTTCTTGTCTTGCGCAGTTCTAATGAGTACCTCGACTGTTCCAATCCCAGTCCAGTCACGAATATTCCGGAGTCAAGAAATCCGTCTTCTTCCCACACCTCGACTACCCTCTTTTTAACCTGAATGCAAGTAAGTTCAGTAGCTCGTATTTTTTTCCTCTAAGCACATGACCCAGCTAGGACACCTACCGGACTTTGATATCAGTCAACAATTGTCTATATATTTTTGCTATAATAATAATATTTTTATTTGCAAAAACGTGTAGCATGAAATACGTTTTAGGAACAGAATTTCGTAATAAATAATTACATTTCTCCAGCCATTAATTTTATAACGGTGAAAGCACGCCATAACAGTTTGTTGCCGGGTAAACAAGATGAAAATAATTATAAGTATTATTGTGTTTACGAATTACAAATTATTTACCCATTTTCTCGGGAATTAAGTTCGCTTTGTGCGTAGGAATAACACCGCCCGGCCTTAGGTTAAAGGTTAAATTCGAGGAGAAACGCTCGTGTTGTTAGTAATATTCTTATATTTGATTTAAGGACTTCTAAAATAACCATATAAAATTTTATATGAATTCTTTGAATACCTTACAAATAGTATATACATTATTAAACCAGCATAATAAAAACACAATTTAAGCTCATTACAAATATTGTTTGGGGTTCAAAAGGATTGTAGGGCTACGATGGGGTATGCTTTGCTGGAAAGTATGCCTCTACAAAATGTCTTAAAGCGCCATGTTGCATTTACAACAGCAACACTACTATCAAGTCCAACTCTCTAGCGTCCATGAGAGGTCTTTTAAAGACCCCGCGAACCCCAGGCAATGTGGCACATATTACTTAGTGCCATAGTAGATAGAGAGAGGACGAATTGCGAGCTTCCAGCGCCATAAAACTGAATACACCCAGCTAAGGGAAGGTAACTACGATGAAGGATCTCGGAATCATCTATGAGAGTAGGCTGACTTTTCGTGCACATATCGAGAGGATTTGTGGCATTGCACTGAGGATGTTGGGGTTCATCGTCCGGACCGGAAGAGTTTTCAGGGATCCCAATGTGCTCAGAGTCCTATACAACGCATTGGTTCGGAGCAGGCTCGAAAGTGGTTCTGTGATATGGAGTCCTCATGAGGCGAGATATTCCGTTATGCTGGAGAGGGTTCAGAAAAAAATTCTGAGGTATCTCTACATGAGGGAGTATGGTAGCTATCCGTGGCTCTATCCCACGGCATTTCTTCTGGGAATGCTCGGAACCAATTCTTTACAGCTTCGAAGAGATGGACTTTTTGTCCCCGATAGATATCTCCGACAGCGACAGCACAGATTGTTTTACCTACCGGCCGCCAGAACCAATCTGCCTCTGGTGACACCGGTGGGAAGAGCAATTAGTCTGCTGAACGCGGTCTCCTCGGAGATCGACGTCTTTTATATTAGTGAAGGTACGTTCAGGGGACAAATACTCTTGACTTTAGAAAGTATCTTGTCTTCCTAATGTCGAACCATCTCTAATGCGTTCCTGGTACTTTATTGTATTTTTATGATATTTTACCTGTACTTAATAGATGCCTTAAACATTTTCATGTTTGTAATGTCTATTGAGTTAATAAACTGATTTGATTTGATTTGTAACCCCGACAGAAAATCCTCCAGAGAAGGCAAAGGGATGACTATCACTTTAGGGTGATAGTCAACGTAAGGGAGACCTGACAGGACACAGAAAGAAGAAAGAAGAAGATAAATATTGAATATTTTTGATATTCAAGAATAAGAACCGGGTGGTGGTCTAGGGGATAGAACGCTTGGCTCCTGATCCAGGGGACATGGGTTCAAGCCTGGATACGACCAGATTCCTTCTTCATAATAATGAGCTATTTTCTGCTCACATTGAAGATTGTAAAATAAATTCTTGTATCATTGATGTAAATCCTTGATATTAGTCTTTTTTTTTTTAAATGTATCTCAATAGAGACGAAGATGCAAGTTGGAAACAGAATATGGTTGATCGAGGTGTTTACAGGACTTATGACCTGTCATATTGTTTCATTAACAATGATGTAAAATTGAAGTTATATAGTTAACTATAAGAAGGGAAAAGGAAGCACGGAGGACAGCGTAAGAAATATAAGGACAACCTGCATACTGCGGTAAAGAGTGTAAATAGACTGGAAGCAGATGGCAACCAATAGGGCGGAGTGGAGAAGAGTCGTCGCTATGTGCCAGGGGCCGGAGAGACGGAGAAGACGGGGTCCAGCCGTAGGGGTAGAGTATCCCTGTCCGGAGTGTGACAAAGTCTGTCATTCCAGGATAGGACTATTTAGCGACATCAGGCGGGACAGAAGACAAACCTAGATATTTTGTGTTCCTTATGCTCGTACGCACGGGCAATGGGCATTATTATTATTATATGACGGAAAGTGGCAAAATTGAAATGGAAATGGGCTGGACACTTGGCTAGACAGGGTGGCAACTGATGGCCACCCAGGATACTCAGTTGGAGACCATGGGCAAATAGGCGAAGTGTCGGAAGGCCACTGATGATATTGTCAAAAGGATTGGAAAATCTTGGATACAAAGAGGGCAGGATAGAGACGAGTGGAGGAAATTGGAAGAGGCCTATATCCAGCAGTGGAGAAAAGAAGGCTAGCAAAAAAAAAGAAGATGATGAAAAACTCCAGATAAAAAAACTAATACGAAAACGTTTGTTTTCTAGAAGTTTTGTTATATTTAAGGGAATTGCGTGTTTCGAATAACTAAGGTATTCTCTTACGAAGCACTTAATTTGTGGTGTGCCATTATTAAATTCATATTAATACACTTTTAATTTGTTTTTACACGAATTCTTAAGAAAGTTTGCTCAGATTGACAGTTGATATACCATAGTGTCTTTTGTAACCCTGACGAAGCTCTGGCGGGAACGAAACCGGTTGGTTGTTAAAAAAAAGAGTGGTTTAAAAACAAATCAAATTGTATTAATATTATTACATATTTAATAAAGCTTTATCAACTTCTGCTTGCTAGAAGTTTCAATTTATTTTTTAAATTAAATGGAATTACATGTTTCGCCATTGTTTCAAATGTGACATTTGATATTGCGCCAGAAAGCCGTTTAATATAAAAAAACATCTAGAAAATACATTTCATTCCTATTAATTATTTAATATGGAGTTTCACACCATTGTTCAAGAAACAATAAATAACCCATTTATAAGTTCATTTGAAAATGCCTTAGTTCGTCGAAATATTCTTTTCCCATAAAATATAATAAAACTTCTAGAAAACAATAAATGATTAAAAATTGAATATTTTAAACACATTTTTTATGTTTTTCTTCTTTTTTATATACCTACGTACTTTGTATACAACACTTTATAAACAAATCAAATTAAATATCAAACACGTTTCGGACTACCCAGCCCGTTCGAATATTATAAAAATGTTTACAAATATGGTCAGTTTTGACAGAAGTTATGACAGTTTTGACAGATATAAAATCTGTCAAAACTGACCATATTTGCAAACAATTTTATAATATTTTAACTAACTAACTAACTAACCATCACGCCGTCTCCCCGAAGGGGTAGGCAGAAAGAATGGACTGCCACACCTTTCTTTCCTGACATATTTCTCTCGCTTCCTCAGCATTCATACATCGTGTCATGCACGCGCGTCGATTTCTCTGACTCCTCACATGGCCGACATTCAATATTTGATTTATTTGATCGTGCCACGTTTTCCTCGGTCTTCCTCTATTTCTGGTTCCATTTACATCATTAACATATATTTTTTTTACCATTCTTTCTTCATCCATTCTTTCCATATGTCCAAACCATCTTAATGATCCTTTCATTATTTTGTTCATGACACCATCATTCGCACCGCATTCACTTCTTATATTTTCATTCGACACTCTATCATCCACAGAATATCCACACATTCGTCTAAGAGATCTCATTTCTACTGCATTTATTCTACTTTCATCCTTCCTTTGCCAGTTCCATGCTTCGCTTCCATACATAAGGGTCGGTAGAAGAACACCATTGTGCACTGCCATTCTAGCTTTTTGGATAGGTTTTTGTTTGCGATGACAACTTTAAGTGCACCATTCACTTTGTTGCCTGCCCCAAACCTTCTTTCAATATCCCTCTCCACTCTCCCATCTCTTGTAAACATACTACCTAAATACACAAACTCAACTACTTGCTCCAAGTTTTCACCATTCACGCTAATGTTGCAGACTGTCATGGTTTCTTCCTTTTCAAAAATCATTACCTTGGACTTATTAACATTCATCATCAGATCATTTCGCATGCATACCTCATACATACAATTCACCAGGACTTGTAGTTCATGCTCATATAATATTTTAAATATCTATATAATCTCACTGAGGAAGGGCTGGGTAGTCCGAAACACGTTTGATATTTAAATTTAATTTGTTTAAAAAGTGAGTGTTGTAGGTATAAAAAGGTTATATATATATAAAAAGAAAAATATCAAACATCTACAACACAAAACATGGCGAACATAGAAGAAAAATACATTTTTTATGACCTGCTATTTCACTTCTGAAAGAGGTTTTTATACCCTTCCCACTGGCCGTTACTAGTCCAGTCAAAGGATATTAATATCCTTCCCGCAGACAATGAACTAAGACCATTTTTCAGTGATCATTTCCAACCCGAACAGACATATATTGTTTCCCGAAATATCAGCATAACCCCAGCGACTCGTGACAGACCCTCAGCGATAAACTGCGTATCTTTACAGAGGTCGGTATAGAAAATCTGAAGAGGATAGGGGGTGGAACTTGTTGAGGGTAGATAGAGAGAAGTGTAGACGGAGAAGTGTGTGAGTGAGAGGAATGTTTCTTTGGAGGAGAATGGCGCCGAGAACTTAGCACAAGAGAGTCATATTTTAACAAAGTACTTCCAAACCTACTGAGGCGCGAGGGATTTATTTAAAAATCAAATATAAACATTTTAGTACCAAACCCTTGTGTATGGAAACGAAGTAGGAAACTGGCAGAAGAAAGATGAGGGCAAAATAAATGCGGTAGACATAAGATAGAATTTAAAATCCTGTATTTAGGAAGGAATGTAGAAAGGATATGTTGGATACTTATAAAACAACGTATGGATGAAGAAATTATTGTATATGTGAATGGAGTATGGAGTCGATGAAGACTGAAGAAAATATGGCATGACAAAATTAATAAAATTTCTGAAGGTCGGCCACGTTAGAAGTCGGATGAATCAACGTGCATTTATGACTCGCTGTATGAATGTGGAGGAATCTAGAGAGGTATCAGGAAAGAGAAATGCGGCGGCCCTTTCTCTCTGCCTATCCATCTGGAGAAACGCCGTCTGCCATGAGTTCGTGAAATTTTCCCTGGCAAATTGATCTCTACGCAGTCCTGATTTAACCCCTATAGACTTTTCCCTCTGGGGTTATCTGAAATCTAAAGTTTACGCCGATAAACCAACTACCCTGGCGCATTTGAAAGTAAATATTTATCATGAAATAGCAGCCATCACGGAGTCTACTTGCCAAGCCATCATAAGAAATTTTACTGTTCGATTAAATGAGTGCCGCGAACGAGGGTTTACATTCGGACGATATCATTTTTAAGAAATAAATTCCCCATTTATATACTTTAATAATTAATAGCATTTTTTTCCATAAATGGCTTTCTATTTTTCAATCGACCAATTAAATATAAACTTTCTTTTGAGACACCTTTTGAGGCTTTTGTCATTCGTAAATTTGTCATTTTTGCCCCATTTATTTTACTTGAAAACTTCGGGCATGTTATGAGAAATGAGAAATAAAGATTTCTAAGGAATTGAAATCGAGGAAAATTTATGGTTAAAAATGTTGCCTACTCGTCACGAAAAATCGTGTGATGGTTAGTGAAAAATAATAAAATGAAACAGGACCCAAAGGGGTTAAAGAAGGCCCCCTTAAAACGGCAGGTTCGAGCGAAACTTAAGGGAACTCGTTAATTAAATACACACAGCAAGGGGTGGGGGGGTGTTCGGAGGGTTTCAAATTCGGGATCAAAATTGTAAAATTCCTAATTAATTAGAATGTATTTACGTTTTAGCAGTATTGTGAGATCAGGTTAAATTTAGAACGAGCATGTTCAAATTAGGAATGCTTTGAACAAATCACAATGTTAAAATAACACGTGTAAATGTTTTTTTTTTATTCATGGGTATTACTGTTTATTATGTAATTATTTTATGTCTGCAAATATTTATCATGTTGACCAATCATTAAGAAAATAAATTATTAATAATAAAAACAGTAAGATAATAAATTAATAATAATAAAAACATTTCCAGTAAGCATTTCTGTAATGATTGTGTATGAACGAAATTCATCCCATTGGATTTAAAAATGTGCATATTGCGAAATGGAACTTGAAAGAGGTATGCTGTTCCTATCGCTATCACCAAATGCAGATTAGTTCTGTGTGCTGAAGTCTAGAACAGAAAGTCATGAAGAATTAGAACATGTTCTTTTTTGATTAATAATAATAATAATTATGTACAAATAAGTATGCCGATTAATCAAATGAATTTTAAAAAGGCCTTCCTACCGGCATCGTAATGTGAAAGAAGGTTTCGGATGATGGAATCTTGAATAATCGATGAAGAGAAATTTGTAAACATAATGTTTCACGGTTAATCAAACATTCTGTTTACAATTTTACATACAAAAAATGCTGATAAAGGTAGGTATATGCTAATAAAATCGAGAAGGAATAAACAAACCTTGTAGGATGTTAAATGCGTGGAAACTTATAATATAAAATAATGTAAATACGTAAATCAATAATAACTAACTAAAAATAACTAACTTACCACCACGCCGTTTCCCCGTAGGGGTAGGCAGAGAGAATGGAAATCCATACTTTTTTGTCCTGAAATACCTCTCTAACTTCCTTTTCTACATTTATACATTTATACATTGTAACATGCAAGCTCGACGATTTGTGAGACTTCGAATGTGGTCGCCTTTTAGAATTCGATTAATTTGTAATGTCATGCTTTTCTTTGTCTATCATGGCTTCTTTTTCCACTCACACGGGTTGTGTACAATATTTTTATCATTCTTCCTTCGTCCATTCGCTCCGCGTATTTTTTTACACTGTAATTAAATATTGATTAAACAAATAGTAACACTTAAATAATATCATAAATTTTCCGTTACTATAAAGTAAATGAAATAATTACTTCAAAGTATTTTTTTGGTTTACTTTACAGCAACACCTTTTTCATTTTAATGAGCTTTGTTAAAGAACAAGCAATCGTCGTAAAAAGTTAATCACACAAAGCTTTACTTTCACAAAGCTTTAATTTTCGTAAAAGTTTAAGAAAGTTATATGTTAGAAATAATCGTAGACACGAAACAATGACTTGTCGCTACAAGGTGTTATTTTTTTATACGTAAAAAATGTATTTTACGTAAAAACTGTACTTGGTTTTTATTAGATGGTTAGTGGTTCAAGGAAAGAGAAATTTAGAATTTAAAAATGGAAGGCTTTACAAATTAAACAAATTGAACGTGAAACCAAATTGCTGTTTGATGTTGTGGCGCCAAATACACGGTTTAATATAAGGGGCGTACGACTTTTCGATGGGAGTTTTAATATCATAAGAAAAATATTAGAAACTCTAAAACTATTGATTTGCATATCATTTTTGGTGAATTGTAATTATTCAAAGTACAATCAAACAAACCATAACGCCATTTCCCCGCAGGGATTGGCACGCCACACTACTCTATCCTGAGACAGTTTTCTAGCTTTCCACCACATTCATACAACGAGGCATACACCCACGTCGGTTTTTCCGACTTTTAACATTACTAACCTTTAAAATTTGATTAATTTGATCATGCCATATTTTCCTAGGTCTACCTCGGCGCCGTACTCCATTTACTTTGTTGACGTATACTTTTTTAACCATTCTTCTCTACCTATGCGCTTCATATGTATGTCCGAACCAACGCAGCGATTCTATCATACTTTCTTCTTAATATTATTATTATTTTGTTGAATCGCTCTTTACATCATGGCAGCATGAGCAAAATCGATGTAAAGGGTATTATAGCTATCATAGTCATTCTCGTGACATGTGATAGGTAGCTAATCTAACGCCATTTTATTGTCACGTGAATTCTACACCAGACCAAAGACAGTGTGACAATCACACTGCCCTCGCCGGAAATCGAACCTGGAACCTTCGGGGTGGTAGTCAATGCACTTACCACTCGGCAACGAAGGTCGTTTAAGATCGATAATATCGTCGAAGGTCGATAATACCTTCTTCCGCTCGACATTCCTTCTTTATATCAGCATTTAAGATTCTGTTGTACATCGTTCTACCACACATACGTCTTATTAAAACTAATATTTTGTAATCTAGGTGGTAGTTTTATGGATAATTTTATATGTTGTTAAATCATAATGGACATGAAATTTTCCAGAGTTCTGGAAAGACACTCGCAAGTAGCGAACAATTAATAGTTATCGAGAGTGGCTTTTTAAAGATATGAATATAACCTTCAATAGAGGTTAGAACAAAGTCTGGACCCAGAAAGCTTGAATTCATTATTCAATTTATTGACATATAGACATCACCTTCGGTGATGAGGTCTTGACACTTGCTACAATAATTACTATCTTATGTAGAAGTAAATCATGTTAATAATAATTAAACCTCATTGTTACTGATTAGTGAAATTATAGAAGACATACGAGAAGAGAGCAGACTACAAATCAATATAAATACACGTGTGCGGTGGCGGTACTCCCATAGAAGCCCAGAAGCCTGGCTTGCGTAAGAAATTTTGAATCAAAACCTCTTCTGGCTTACAGAGGTTCAGCTCTTGTAGCTATTCCTCTTACATCTGATGGGAACATTGTTGGGACGTGATTTGGTGGGTTGTTGGTTTATGCAGGGGCATGATAACTTAGATTTGGGGGGTTTTGATTCAAAATTTCTTACGCAAGCCGGGCTTCTGGGCTTCTGTGGGAATATCGCCACTGCAAGTGTGCCTGTTTTAAGCATTTTTAAAATATTTTGTATCAACATATCGCACGCTTAATAGAACACTGGCTTAACTAAAAAAAAGCAAGTTTTGCTCAATCTGACATGAGTCGGTGTTTTAATAAAAAAAACAGTCGAAAAACACGTACGAATGGATAGCGTTAACATTGTGAAAAATAGATGGATAGCGTTAACACAAGCCTCAGTCTAATGTTAACTCAATTATGACCTAAACCATAATCGGTCAGTTTACTATTAAGCTTGCGATGTATCATTGGAAATTACGGAAAATACGATCACACATAGCCAATCGCAAAAATAATGAAATTTTAAGTATTAATTTTATTTTCATCCTTCTATAAACAATTCTATGTTTTGTTTCATATATAAAATTCGGTACAAGAACACCATTTCAGAAATGTTTAAATAAAATATTTAAATGTTGAAAACGACGAAGAAAAAACTGAACCCTTGGCACAAAGGACTTAGGCGGTTTCGCGACAATAATAATCGTAAGATAAACGAAATTTCACACTCACTTTGGGACCAACGACCGAACGATTTTTCCTAAGTTGATATTTCACGGCCCCCTATCGCGGGCGGCGATAAAGATTTCAGGCGAAAATCGCCACCGAAACCGCAGGTAATTGCTACGCTGGGGTGGATATCGCCTGCCAGATAACTTCTTTTTATTCAACTTCTTTGTGTTGAGTTTTTTACTCTCGAGTTACCTGAAAGGGGTTAGTACTGGGAAAAGGTACAATTTATTGACTGTGGAAGTTTTGCTTTTATTATCTGACTGTACATATTTTCGCGGTCACTCGCAGACAAAGCCACTGTTTCAAGTTTTCAAGTTATGGTACAGTTATTACAATAGTGACAACAATTTATAAATACTTACTAACTTTGAAGGGTTGGGGCAGGCAACAAAGTTAACGGTGCACTTAAAGTTGTCATCGCAAACAATAGCCTATCTAAAAAAGGTACAATATAAACTCATACCGACCCTTATGTATGAAAGCGAAGTATAGAACTGGCAAAAGAAGGATGTAAGTAGAATTAATGCAGTGGACATGAGATCTCTAAGACGAATGTGTGGATACTATGTGTATGAAAGAGTGTCGTATGAAAATATAAGAAGTAAATGCAATGCGAATGAAAGTGTTTTGAACAAAATAATGAAATAAAAACATTAGAATGGCTTGGACACACGAAAAGAATGAATGAAGAAAAAATGGTAAAAAAAAATATATGTTTACGATGTAAAATAGAACTAGAAATAGAGGAAGACTGAGGAAAACGTGGCGCGATCAAATGAAGTATTGAATATCGGCCACGCGAGTCGGTAAAATCTACGTACATTCATGACACGAAAAGTGTGGCTGTCAATTATTTCTGCCTACCCTTTCGGAGAGACAGCTTGATGGTTGGTTAGTGTACTTAATAAATAAAAAAAACAAAAACAATCTATTCAAGAAGGCCACTGACATATATTAGGTCCTTACATATGAAATTGGCGTTTTGCCGTACTGGCAACTTTGATCTCAAATATCTTCTCTTTGGTTAGGAATTCCAAATTCAAATTTTTACAGCTATTTACTCAAGTATTTGTGTTTCGAAAATTATAATTCATTTGTTTTTTCCTCAATTGTTTTTTTTTTCTTTGCGTCACTCAGTTTACAAAATGGAAAACTTGAAATATCGCGTTATTTACGAGTACGAGTTCCACCGTGGCACCAGTGCTGCAGAAACGGCTCGAAGGATTAATGATGTGTATGGCGATGGTGCCGCAAAAGAAAACACAGTGCGTTTTTGGTTCCAACGTTTTCGTTCTGGAAATTTCGACCTGCAGAACAAGCCCCGTGGACGGCCGGAGACCAAAGTTGATAATGAATAATTGAAGGCTATTGTGGAAGCGGATCCATCGCAAACCACGTCCGAGTTAGCTGCAGGCTGCGGTGTTAGTGATAAAACTGTTTTAATCCACTTGAAGCAAATCAACAAACGCGCGTTGACTGCTGCGTTGCATTACTCAACCGGCACAATAATGAAGGGATTTTGAATCGAATCATTACCTGTGATGAAAAATGGATCCTGTATGATAATCGGAAGCGCTCATCGCAATGGCTGAACCCTGCCGAACCAGCCAAACCATGCCCCAAGCGAAAATTGACTCCAAAAAGTTACTTGTGAGCGTTTGGTGGACTAGTGCTGGTGTCGTTCACTACAGCTTTCTTAAATCTGGCCAGACGATTACGGCAGATGTCTATTGTCAGCAACTGCAAACCATGATGGAAAAGCTAGCTGCTAAACAACCGAGGCTGGTTAATCGCTCTAGGCCACTGCTGCTTCATGATAACGCTAGACCACACACTGCACAACAGACGGCTACCAAATTAGAAGAGTTTCAATTGGAATGTCTAAGACATTCACCGTACTCTCCGGACCTTGCCCCAACAGATTACTATTTTTTTCGAAATTTGGATAACTTCTTGCAAGGGAAAAAATTCAACTCCGATGGGGCAGTCCAAACCGACTTCAAAGATTTTATTGATTCCCGTCCGAATGGTTTTTTTTGTAAAGGGATCGATGAACTACCTATGAGATGGCAAAAGTGCATAGATAGCAATGGTACATACTTTGATTAAATAAATATATTATATTTAAAAAAAATCAACTTTATGTTCCTCCCATACAAAACGCCAATTTCATATGTAAGGACCTAATACTTTATTTTACAAGAAAATCAGCCAAGAAATTTCATAGGAAAACAATCAGATATTTCAAATAAGATAACTACATGGTTTTGTAGTGTAAATAAATAGAAAACAATAAAAATATTTTTTTCATGTTGTAAGGCAAAAAAAATTCTAGCCAAGGGGGATAAGCTGTTAAGATCCCGCATACTAAAGTGTGCATGAAGCTGCGAGATAACAGGTTAGGGGAAATGGGGAACGTAGCTACAGGCGAGAAGAAAACGGGAAAATTGCATAGTTTCAAGAAGGGGGTTACTTTTAGTAAGAAGCAACGATATGTAGTTGTAGGAGGGTTGTTGAATTCTTTCTATAGCCGAGCTTAATAGTAAATTGTTCTTTGAGAAATATTAAATCTTGTTGTACAAGTCAGACATGTATTTTATAATGCAACGTACAATTTATTTTTATTGGGAAATATCTAAGGTTAGTTTTTGTAACCTATTCCTATTTTAGTACAGATAATATACAAAACTAGTTGAAACTTGTGAAATATTAACGGAAGTAAAGGTTTTCTAACTTTTAAAAACTTGGTTTGACAATATGTGCACCATCTAAAAAGAACATTTGTGTTAAATGATTTTTATTTTGTTATTTTATTTTATATCATTGTATTTTATATTATTTGTTTTAGATTTATTTTGAGGATGTTGGACGGTCGAAGTGTGCGAGGTAGATGCCTATTGGTGGCGATGAGGTTCGCAACCCATCACACCGCGTCTCCCGCGGAACGAAAAGAGAAGGATGAAATGCCGCATCGGTTAAAGTGTGACAGTCCATTCTTTCTGCCTACCCTTTCGGAGAGACGGCGTGATGGTTAGTTAGTTAGTTAAAAACTTGGTTCACTGCACAATCGAATTCAGAGTAATACACGTAAGCTTTAATTTGTGAAGTAAATCTGTTTTTTTCATACACGTAAAAAAATTCACGATTAACAAGACCAAATTGTTCTTCTTTTGTTTTGTACACTACTGTCATACAACAATAATTAGAACAAATTTCAAAATAATCCAGAAGCGTTCCCGGGCATGCGTACTGTGTGCATTTCGGTGATATTCGGATTTTGCCTATTTATATTATGATCAGCTGACCTACGTCATCTTATCAACGGTTTCAGAATTTAAACAATAAAAAAATCCTTTCTAATCTATATTTAGTTTAATTCCACTTAATGATTAACTTCGACCAGTTTCGCAAGCTCGCTGCCATCTTCTGATCAAAGAGAAATGAAATGAACTTCAATGAAGAAATTTCAATTAAAAACATCATTATTAGAATTTATTATAGAATCTGGGAGAAAAATACTACCCCCTTCAGCTTATAGTCAAGGTCAAGATGGAGAGAAGGCGGGGAGCTGGGAGAAGCCAGTTGTCCTGGCTGCGGAATATAAGACATTGGTCAGGAATAAAGTGAGCCGGCGACCTATTCCGAGTATCGCTGTATAGAGATGTTTTCGCTGCAGTAATCGTCAATATTAAGGGGGCCCTGACACGGAATCTCCAATATGAGTAAAAAAAATAGCTTATGTATAGTTGTAGAATGATAATTTTGAGACCTGGAGAATGGAGAGGTATGACCCGAGACAGGAGCCAGTAGAGGACTGTTTGTGATGAGGCCAAATCCCACACCAGGATAAAGCGCCGAGAAGAAGAATAATGAATAACAATTTTCACATTAATGAAAAGCTAAATGTCTTAAAGATCTCGTCTAGTTATGCATATATATTTAACCGTTAAAAGATATTAGA
This sequence comes from Lepidostoma basale, assembly GCA_022606425.2. Lineage (NCBI taxonomy): Eukaryota > Metazoa > Arthropoda > Insecta > Trichoptera > Lepidostomatidae > Lepidostoma > Lepidostoma basale. The sequence continues at coordinate 767,474 of JAHDVF020001001.1, read as the reverse complement.
ATAATTGACTAACTAACTAACTAACCATCACGCCGTCTCCCCGAAGGGGTAGGCAGAAAGAATGGACTGCCACACCTTTCTTTCCTGACATATTTCTCTCGCTTCCTCAACATTCATACATCGTGTCATGTACGCGCGTCGATTTCTCTGACTCCTCACATGGCCGACATTCAATATTTGATTTATTTGATCGTGCCACGTTTTCCTTGGTCTTAAATTTCGCAAAGTAAACTTATAGCATTAACACGTTTCGCCAAATCTCATAATTTCCGAGAATTCTCATAATTAAGTTTGTTATTTAGGTTTAGAATAATTGAAATGTGAATATATAGGATTATGAAATAGAAGGATGAAAGTAGAATAAATGCAGTAGAAATGAGATCTCTTAGACGAATGTGTGGATACTATGTGTATGATAGAGTGTCGAATGAAAATATAATAAGTAAATGTGGTGCGAATGATGGTGTTATGAACAAAATAATGGAAGGATCATTAAGATGGTTTGGACATATGGAAAGAATGAATGAAGAAAGAATGGTAAAAAAATTATATGTTAACGATGTGAATGGAACCAGAAATAGAGGAAGACCGATGAAAACGTGGCACGATCAAATAAATCAAATATTGAATGTCGGCCATGTGAGGAGTCAGAGAAATCGACGCGTGCATGACACGATGTATGAATGTTGAGGAAGCGAGAGAAATATGTCAGGAAAGAAAAGTGTGGCAGTCCATTCTTTCTGCCTACCCCTTCGGAGAGACGGCGTGATGGTGAGTTAGTTAGTTAGTTTTGAATATATAGGTATAAATAAACAAAATTATTAATATCTTTCAAGAAGATGACAGTTAATTTTTTACTACGTATATACATAAATAATAAAAAATGTGGGTAAAAAATATATAGAGTTATTACGTCAGGAGAATGTTGTAGAAACAACACGTGGCATATTATTTTATACAGATTTTTCACCTCGGAATTTTCATAATATTTTCCCAACACACCCACATACAACCTAAATAACAAACTTAATTATGAGAATTCTCGGAAATTATGAGATTTGGCGAAACGTGTTAATGCTATAAGTTTACTTTGCGAAATTTATAAATAGGAAAAATCGTAAACATGGGAAATGGTTTCTAAAAGAGAAAAAATATAATTTTTATTCAACAATGTTTTCGTAGAAAATGTACGAAAAGTTAAAGAGATTTTCTTTACATATTTTATGTTATTATCGAAAAAATTACTTCTTATCTAAATAAAATTGAAAAAAGGCAATCCAAAAATAATTCTCGATATTAATTAGTATGAAAAACATTTTATTGTATAGAAAAACATAAAATGCATTACATTATCATATTTAAACCTATACTTAAAAATAAACTTCCTTAAAAAAATAACTCTCTTCACATCCTAACCCCACAATAAAAGACTTCTCAAATTACGACCCAAATACCTCCAGCCGCCACAAGCACCCAAATTCGACAACAACAACCCACCAAATCACCTTCTAACAATGTTCCCATCAGACGTAAGAGAAATAGCCCCATGAGCTGAACCTCTATAAGCAAGAAGATGTAAGTCCAAGTCCAAGTCCATTGCCCCTCCGGGGATGAACTTGGTGATGGTTAGTTACACCACTCTAGCTTACTCCACATTCATACACGCACGTCAATTCTTCCGACTTCTAACATGGCCGACCTTTAAAATATGATATATTGATCATGCCAAGTTTTCCTCGGTCTCCCACGACTCCTTACTCCATTCACACCGTCTACGTATACTTTGTTAACCATTCCTTCTTTATCCATGCGTTCCATATTTCCAAACCATGAAGAAATTTGACATGTCTAAGAAAATATAAAGGTTCATAAACGACTCGCGAAAATTTTGTCCCAAAATTCCTATCGCCGCTATGAAATGCTATCCTTTCTAGCGAGCGCACTAAATTACAAACGGAATTAATTACACATTCTAAAAAAAGATAAATTCACACGAGATTCCATAAAGAGATTGCTCCACAGCATCCTGCACACATCTGGCCGGGAGATAAATGGGACGGAATGTTCCAACTTTCGCTACACAGTTTAGTATAATAATAACAGCGACTACGAGCCTCGATCCTGTAAGTGATAAACTCCGCCCGGTTTACGTTAAAACGTGTACCGTTTCAAAAGCACCGTTCCACAATATTAAAATAATTTTCAATTTCACGTTTACGTTTAGGCATGTGTATCCCGTTTATAATGTGCAGGCAAAATAATTCGATAACACAGACAAAATATGCACGGAAAATAGGGGATAAAAATGTTAAATTATTTCTTATTATTTCTATTTATAGAAATTATTTCTTTTCAAATGAATGTTTTTTCTAAATTATATTATCATCATGAATTATTATTATTTAATGTTATTTATTATTTTACTGTTGAATAATTGTTAGTACCTACTTATAACAAATAGTCCAACTTAATTTTAATTTTGAATTTTTGTATCGAATTTTCAATGCGTTTTTATAAGTCTTCCTTTGTTTTGTTTTTGTTACATTTTTAACACCTGAAGATGGAGGAGGTATCCTCTGAAACATGTCGTGTATTTTGATATTTTTTTATTAAAAAAAGTGGTCTAAACAATGTTTAATTAATTCCCAAAGTAGATAAAAGTGTATTAATCACCCCAGAAATCAAGTGTCATACAATAAATATAAACTCTCAATTAAAAACTCAAGGATGATAGCAGGCAAGACACTGAGAGATCGCGTGAGGAACACCAGAATAAGAGAGATATGTGAGGTTGAGGATATTATAAGATGGAACAGACAGCGAAATAGGGACTAGTTCGGTCATGTTCAAAGAATGGACACCACCAGCCTCCCTTATATTGCATTGCATAATCACCTTCATGGGACTCGTTCTCGTGGAAGACCTCCTCTGAAAGAAAGATGGTGGGACAGCGTCTACCTCAAAGGAGGAGCAACACTCTGGAGAAAAGACCACATAGGTATACAACAAGGAAGAAGAAGAATTAAAAACTGAAAACTTGGTGATCTGTGACTCGGTAACGATTAATAAGTGACATTCAAGAGAAATCTTGGAGATACTTCTCTCCTAAGCACAAGATATTTTCTTTGTATGGGGAGTAAGAGGAACGAAAATAAAAATAGTTCATTGTTTTGGCCAAAACACTATGATACTTTAGCATTATAAACTGTTTTATTAAAAAACTTTCTTTTATGTATCACAATTGTATTTTTAATTTACGCGACAGCTGTTTCGTCAAAATATGTTGACATCATCAGGTGTTAAAATAATATATCAAATGTCAAATTTTCGTGATTTTTCGAAGCTTTATGTGTATTTGTTCTTATGTCAGTTTGAATAATTACTTTGATATTATTTTGTGTAGTCTGTTTAATTGTACGGATGTGAAACGTGGACCTTGAAAGTTAACTCAATGAACAGACTGGAAGTATTTGAAATGTGGCTCTATCGCCGAATGCTCAGAGTTCCCTGGACAGACATGGTTACCAATACCGAAGTCCTGAGGCAGGGAACTGTTATCAACTATCAAGGTTCGAAAGATCTCACATTTGGGTCATATACTGCGGGGGGAAAATTGAGAGACGCTGAGGGCCCGGAAGGAGACAAAAGTCCTGGCTGCGAAACTTGAGGGAGTGTACCGGCATCCGAAGTGTGAAGGATCTGTTCTGAGCAGCGCAGGACAGGGACAGGTTCGCCGAGGCAATCGCCAACGTTGGAGAGACCCGACAGGGCACTTGAAGAAGAAGAAGAAGATATAATTTTGAAGTTCTTGTTGGAGTGAGTGAGGTAAAATAACAATACAATTATGATACATTAAAAAGGTTTTTAATTCAACATTTTATAAAAATAAAACAAATACAAATGTATTTTGAAATGAAACGTAATGTTACTAAATTTTTGTACAATTTACATCAATAAATAAAAATAGATATATTTAAAAATCTAAATGTGTTAAGTATTAATTTAAAACTGCTGCGAAGGCAGCCTTATGAAGAGAGAGCAGGTGTAGGTTACATATGCGAAACACAAATCAAAAAGTTGTGAAAAGCTCTAAAAAGAATTTTTAATAATACCTCCCATTTTCTTAGCAACGACGATTGATGGCTCACTTTACTTCACGTGATGTTACGCGATTTTATTCGATAGCTTCATCTGCTAGAAAAACTAAACCGAAATTGTTTTATAAGATTAATGTTCAACTATTAAAAATATATTCTTCATGATGTTCACCTATTTAAAATATGGAAGGTTCGCCATTTTTATTGTCACGTGAATTCTACACCAGACCAAAGACAGTGTGACAATCACACTGCCATCGCTGGGAATCGAACCCAGGACCTTCGGCATGGAAGTCAGAGCTAGTAACCACTCTGCTATGAAGGTCGTCTTTCTACCCTTGATACAACTAACTAACTAACCACATGTCGTTTCTCGGAAGGGATAGGCAGAACGGATGAATTGCCCCATTGTTCCATCCTGGCATAATTCTCGCGCCTCTTCTACATTCACACATCGTGACAAGCACGCTTGTCGATTGTTCCTACTTCGAACATGGCCGCCTTTTAGTAATTGATTAACTTGGTCATGCCATGTCTTCCTTGGCCTTTCTCGACTTCTTTTCCCATTCACACTACATGCATATATCTTTTTAACCATTCTTCCCTCATCCATTCGTTCCATATGTCCAAACCATCTTAGTGACCCTTTCTCAACATTATTTTTCACGCATTCATCCGCCTTAGATTCATTTCTTACTTCATCATTAGATATTCCAACTTACATTGTTTTTTTGCAAATTCTTCTTAGTGACCTCATTTCAACGGCATTTTTCCTACTTTCATCCTTCTTCTGCCAACTTCAAGCTTCACTTTAACATGTATGGTCATAGATTTCATGCGCAGTTGCAATGGAAATACTGTATTATTTTACTGCGCATGCCCACGTCTTCATCTAATGATACTAGATTCTACCGCCAGGATTCTTATTTGCGCGCTTTTTTTTATTTATCAAAATTTGACTACTGTGACTTTCTATCTTTTCGAAAACGGGACATTTTGGCGCCCCGAATCTATTTTCGGGGACACCGGGACACGCTGCCTGAAAACAGGACTTTCCCGGTAAGACAGGACGTCTGTTCATATTAGTTATAGATGGCCACAGATAGCCCAAGAAAGAAAATGTTAAAAGAGTTTAGAAAATACCTATATGCAGCAGTGGAATACTCGTATATGTCCGAGCCATAGAGGGCTGTTAAAGGCGCAGCGGTGACTTTCGTCAGCTTCACTCGTGCACTACCTAGGCCCGTCACCCGTCCATGCGGGACTGAAGTTAAAAAAAAAAATGTATATTTGCAACCATGGGGGACCCAGACCACATTTAAGCAAAACAGCAAAAGAAAATACACAATTGATACATAAATAACATATGTTAGAGAAAGAATAAAAAAGAAATAATGCAAAGCAAGAGGCGCGGGAGAGAGCGAGGAGATTAAATGCAGGATAGGGGAAAGAAGGAAATTTATTTAATATGTGGAATAGGGAAGGTAACCGGTGGCGGTACTCCCATAGAAGCCCAAAAGCCCGGCTTGCATAAGAAATTTTGAATCAAAACCTCTTCTGGCTTACAGAGGTTCAGCATTTGTGGCTATTCCTCTTACGTCTGGTGGGAACATTGTTGGAAGGTGATTTGGTGGGTTGTTGATTTATGCGGGGGCATGATTACTTAGATTTGGGGGGTTTTGATTCCAAATTTCTTATGCAAGCCGGGCTACTGGGCTTCTATGGGAGTACCGCCACGGAAGGTAACATTGAAAGTTTATACTATATATATTTAAGAGAAGAAAAAGAACGTAATTGAAGCAAGGAGAAGGAGGTCGAGGCCCGGCATTGCGGGTCAGTCAGTGCGGGCAGCAATGGAGTAACTACCACCTCAAAGCTCTCAGCATTTCTCCTTCAAGTATACTCGGTACCATAATCGGAGCAGAGTAGATAATGCGCATACACGTCCATATATCGTGCACGGTGTGTTAGCACCTGAGTCCCGGCACCGGGGTGATATATTTCATTGAATAATTATTCATTCTCTCGGAATAGTTCGCCTTAGTTAATTTATGAACAGCCGTTAGAATACTTCCGCGGGCCTCCCTCCATCTTGCCGGCCCCAGCACCTGTTACACGGTCAAATTTATTGTATTCTGATACGTATCATTACGTTTCTTTTAACGAAAAAATGAACGAATAAAATAATATTACTGTTAAAATTTAAAACACTGTCATAATTTTTTTATTTATTCACTGTGAGTATCGCGACAGCTGTTTCGCCAACCGATGTTGGAATCATCAGGTATTACAATAAACTCTTAACTAAACTAAAAGTTTATTGTGACACCTGATGATGCCAACATCGGTTGGCGAAACAGCTGTCGCGACACTCTCAGTGAATAAAAAGAAATTGTGATATTATAACCGTGTTTTAAATTTACTTAAAAACGCCGTAGAAATGAGATCACTTAGAAGAATGTACGGAAAAACATTGTATGATTGACTAATCTGTAAGGCAGATGACTGCATCATAGATAAAAAAAAAAGGATCCCTGAGATAGTTTGGACATATGAAACGAATGGATGAGAGAAGAATGGTCAAAAAGTTGTACACAAGCAGTGTGAGTGGAAAAATAAGCAGAGGAAGACCGAGGAAAACATGGCATGACCAAATTAATCAATTACTAAAAGGCGGCCACATTCGAAGTCGGAATAATCGTGTGCATGGTACGATATATGAATGTAGAGGATCCCGAGAGGTATGCCAGGACAGAGCATTGCGGCGATCCATCCTCTCTGCCTAGCCCTCCGGGGAAATGGCGTGATGGTTAGTTAGTTATTTAGTTAGTTTTAAATTTTAACAGTAATGGGTATAGATATTATATTGATTTTCATGACATTGACAAAAGGTAGCTGATCTATTGCCATTTTATCGTCACACAAGACCAAAGACAGTGTGAAAAGCACACTGTCTTTGCCGGAAATCAAAACCGTGACCTTCGGTATAGTAGTCATAGCTGTTGCACCACCACGAAGGTCAATTATAAATTATACTTATACGTAATTGTAAATATAAGTAAATAACTAACTAACTAACATTAAATCATCACCCCGTCACGCCGGTAGGCAGAAAGAATGCATCGCCACATTGTTTTCTCCTGTCATGCTTCTCTCGCCTCCTCAATCGTGTCATATACGCACGTCGATTTCTCAGACTCCTCACATGGCCGATCAAATTGATAAAATAATAATTAAAACATTGATAATTTGTGTAAACGATGTAAATGGAATCAGAAATAGAGGAAGACCGAGGAAAACGTGGCACGATTAAATCAATCAAATATTGAAATGTCGGCCATGTGAGGAGCCAGAGAAATAGACGCGCGTGCATGACACGATGTATAAATGTTGAGGAAGCGAGAGAAATATGTCAGGAAAGAAAAGTGTGGCAGTCCGTCTATTCTGCCTACTTCTTCGGGGAGACGGCGTGATGGTTTGTTAGTTAAGTTTTTTTGATAATTTGTCATAAACATAATACATGACAGGTTTTAAAAGCGTTTGATAAATTAAATCAAAATAGAATGAAGATGTAGTTTTTTAAATAAAATGTTTATTGTGACGCATGGTTGACTGTGTGGTGGGCGAGCAACCCACGTGTGTAGTATGCGGGCCCTAAATTATTCCTCGCTAGTACTAATTAAAAGTTGTCCCAGTCCTTGCATACACAACTTCGCCTCGTTTTGGTTCGCTAGTTTTATTTTATTTGATATATGGGGGCACGCCCTCTACCTTGTCCTTACATTCATATTATACTGCGTAGATAGCACTTTGATTTAAAAAATCTTAAATTCGATATATTTTTAAACAAGTAAATTGGGGTTTCCAGTTATGGTTCTCAGGACCTTTATCTCAAATATTTTTAGAAGCTCCATGGATCGAACAGTATCGGCCCGCGTCTCTACGACAAACGTCATGATAGAATGCACGCAAGTCCTATAAATTCTGATCTGAGCATCTGTCAGCCAGAACATTGTCCATTAGACGCTGTCTAGGCCTTTCTAGAGGTCTTAATCCAGTCGGTCTAGACGCGTACATGGTCTTGATTGGTCTGGTCTCTTCGGCTCGGCATACGTGCCCAATACATGTTAGGCGACCGGCTCTCACGGTGCTCGTTATAAGGGGCTGCTGGGTCATCGTACGGATCTATTGGTTGGTACTATGCCTCCAAGTTTCCGCTGCAACACCGGGTCTGGGTCCCAGGATCATTCTTCATCTTCATCTCTGACGGACGTTACATTACATTAAACTTCGTTCTTGTGGTATTCGTTCTAGTCTTAATTCTATATGTCAATATGGGCCTTACACATGTATTGTATATTTTGACATTACTCTCTGTTCTTGTTTATAAATTTTTCCTCGTGATCTTTTTGAGACAATCTGGTACCGCCAAAGCTTCGTTATCTTGCCATATTATTTCAATGACATGGTCAATTTGACTTAGTCGATCCACTCCTAGATATCTAAATCCCAGCATAAAAATCATATTACCTAAATCAAACTTCATACTGGCATTCCGAAATCCAATTCCCAAAGGTTTTAATAGCAATTTTCCAAATGCACTCACGTACATCCACATGACGCGACATATAAATTTCAAGTAATATTTTACTTTATACATTTACCTTAAATATTACAAAATCGTGCTCCTACGATGCGGTCCTTTGATACAGAGACTTATCCTCCAGACTAATGTTATGCAGATTCCCATATAGTTTACGAGGCACCGCAACGAAAAACAAGTTTCATTTACCAAAGAACGTAATGCACTCTAGTGTAGTTGATTGAATCCTTTTACAATGTTGCTTCTATTACTTGCTCGGTGGGGACCAGGCATTAGCTTTTAGACCGTAAAAATAAGTTCACTCACTAATTCAGCCGTTCTCAAAAGTTTTTAAATGTAAACCTTCAAATTGGATATAAATTTGCTTGGGCGAGGCTGAATCAGGTATGGTAATTAACAAACTTAATGTGTATGCCAAAACCAAATTTAAATGTGTGAAAATATTATATAATACGCTATGTGCATATTACTGTTAAAAAACAGAGTTACTTCTACTTGCATATTAATTATTGATTATAAAAATCTAACATTACATACATTCAAAATTTAAAAAAGCCATAAAAAATAATGAAAATATAATAACATATCTGGTTTAAGTTTGCCATATAGATAGGAGTGACATCTCCAGGCGGCTTCTAACAATGCGCTAATGGCGGGGTAGCCTTTCACATTGTGTTAAAAAAAAAGTTCTGCTTAATGCTTAATAAACATAAATCTTCATAGATGGCGTTAGTCTGTGGATTATATAGATTAATCTTAGAGATTAACATATATAATCAGAATCTTCATAGATGGCGCATTGAAACTGACATGTGAATTCTGTTGTTGGACTTTAACATATATACAACATCCAAAAATTTGTCAGACATGGTCATAAGAAAGGTGGAATGAGGAATGTTGTAATTACATAAAGTGTGCACTTAACCCAACCAATGACAGTTTATAAGTCCTGTAAACACCTTGATCAATCATATTAGGTTTCCAATTTGCATTTTCGTCTCTATTGAGATACAATGAAAGCATGATATAATAAATGATTAAATTTTAATTAAATTCCCATGTTCGTAATGTTCCCGCTATCCCTCCCCTCTCCTCAATCCTAAATATACTCCCTCCACCTTTAAACATAGCTCCACCCTATTTTGTATATAAGTGATCACTCTGTTTTATTTTATTATAAAAAAATTGTACATTGAAAAAGGTTCTGTCACAACCGAAACATGTCTATAAAAAGTGTAGTAAAGTGTAGTTATTTTTTTAAAATACTTCAAACATTTCACTTTTGGTAAGGTAATTTACTCTTAGTCTCATTCAAATTATGTTAATAAAATAGGTTACATATTACATGATCTTTTAAATAAAAAATGTTAGAAAACGGAACGGATAACATTTTACTATGTTAAGTTAATTAATTTTAAATTTTACACTGGTTACGTCTTCTTTCGGAGGAGCACTCCGGACTTAAACCAACCACTAAATCACATTTCCAACAGACATAAGATGAATAGAAATTGGAGATAAATCTCTGTATGCTAGAAGATCTATTAATTCAAAACAAAACATGTAGGTAAGTTCATTATGTGACAAAAAATTAAGGAAAAATACGAATATAAGCCGCCTTTGGTAAACTTTGTGCCACATGTCTTTGAAAATGATGAAATACCGGTTTGTCTCAAAAGAAAGGTCTACGACATGTGTATACTGCCCATGACGACATACGGACTAGAGACGACAACTCTTACAGCAAAAAGTGTACACAGAGGTCCATGGAAAGACAGGTGTAGATACTTGGTGTGAGCTTGCGTGACCGCATAAGAAGAAATCAGTCGCCGCACCAGGGTTGCTGACGTCATGGACCGATTGGCAAAATTGAAATGGCAATGGGCTGGACACTTGGCTAGACAGGGTGGCAACAGATAGGCACCCAGGATGCTCAGCTGGAGACCATGGGCAAATAGGCGAAGTGTCGGAAGGCCACCGATGAGATGGACCGATCATATTGTCAAAAGGGTTGGAAAATCTTGGATTCAAAGGGGGCAGGATAGAGACGAGTGGAGGAAATTGGAAGAGGCCTATATCCAGCAGTGGAGGAAAGAAGGCTAGCAAAGAAGAAGAAGAAGAAGAAGACGGATATTCAGGACAATTTTTTCGCAAAGAAAAATTGAGTCGTGTAAATTTAAAGTCGTAACATTTATGACACTGATGATTACGCAAAGGTTCCCACAGTTTTAGTGGCTTGCCCTAGACCGCAGGAGCTCTCCTGCTCCGCTGAACCCTTTATTGTAATGCGCTCCCAGGAAAGCACGTTAACAAAAAGCTCTCTGCCAAATCTAATACTAAAAGCTTCTCACTAAATTGAATAACTAGCGTTGCAGCATACATCATACGGTCTCGTGTGGAGTAATATTCGCGTTTAATATGGATAAACTGATACATTAAATAATGTAGAAATAGCTATACCGACAACTCCCAAAGTTAACAAGTATTTACCCATTAAGAACCAATTGTATCTCAATAGTGACGAAGATGTAAATTATTTGGTAACAGAATATGGTGGTCGAGGCGTTTACAGGACTTATGACCTGTGATTGGTTGGGTTAAGATGGCGCTAGTGTAGATTGAACTATAATATCTGAAATGTTTCTCAACATGGTAGCATATATACAACCTTAAAATAATAATTGTCAGACGTGGTGTTCGCAAGATGGGCAGAATGGGGAATGTTGTATTACATAAAGCGATCGCTTAACCCAACCAATGACAGGTCAAAAGTCCTGTAAGCGCCTCGACCACCATATTCTGTTTCCAAATAATTTACATCTTCGTCTCTATTGAGATACCTACAATTAATTCTTAATGATTAATACACCCGTAATGGGTAAAATCTAGTATTTGTCTGCATTAAAAAAATTAAATTTCCACAAACAAACATGTCATGTGTCACAAAATTGATAAATAAAAATAAATTATATAGCGATGGTAATTTACATTTACCTGATCGACAGTGTTAAATATTAAATGTTTTTTAAACAATAACTCATTGTTAATAAATACATATTAATTAAATGTTTAAAGTTGAAACACTGTTATTATACGTATCACAATTTGTTTTTGAAATTGTCGCTATAGCTGTCTTGCCAGCCCAAGTGTTTCAATTCATAAAACAAAATTTCTATAGAATTACACAATATTAATGCCTTAAAATATCAATGTTGTTAATTGAAATTTATTAGTAAAAGTTCATTGTTAAAAATGAAAATAAAAATAATTTATCTTTTTCTTTTTTTATATACTTTGTATATACAAGAACACATTAAAAAAAATTAAATTACATAATCAGATATGTTTCGGAAAACCGGTCCTTCTTCAGTGATACATATTATAAAGATACATATTTATAATATTATAAAATTGTTTACGAATATGATCAGTATAGAACAATTTTATAATATTTTAAATATGTATCTTTATAAAATGTAACACTTAAGAAGGAATGGTTGTCTGAAACATGTCTGATATGTAATTACATTTTCTTTTAAAGTTATTGTTGTATATACAAAGTATATAAAAAAGAAAAGACAAATAAAACATCTACAACTCAAAGTATGCCGAACATAGAAGAAAAAAAAATTAAATGTAATGACCAGACAAGATGATAGGTTGCCGAAAGCCATAAAAGGAAGTGGAATTAAACTAAATATTTACCACTAAAAATATAAAGGATTTTATTGTTGTTTATAGTTATTTTCATTATACTCGTAGATTCTCTTGGCTGTACAATTAAAGACAATGGTTCAGAAGTAGCACCACTTCGCTGCTCTAGGCCGCAGTCAACAGGGTGAAAATAGCCCTGATGATCGCCAACCTACGCAGAGGAGACGGCACTTTAGAGAAGAAGAAGAATTTCATTAGGTTTATCGGAAATTCGTTTGATTCGTGGATACATTTGATAATGTCTCAGCAATTATTAACATTTATCTTCTATATATACTAAATAACAAAACTTCTACAAATTATATAATATTTTGATTTGAAAGTTATTGATAAATTATTTCAAAGCATATACGAAACGTTATAATATTTAGCTTAATGATAAAGTCATAATACTACATAATAAAATACATAAGTGACTTCAAAGGAAGCTATTGAAATATGTAGCATCTATTGAGGATATCAGAATATTGGACATGTTTTGATTGGAGAGAGCAGAGCGTGTCTCCCCAATCAGTGGGCTTTGAGGGGTACACGATTCGCGGTCGAATATCCGCCGAGGATCAAAAGGACATTCAAAATGGCCGCGCATGGCACGGGCACGTACCTGTCAATTGTAATTGGCTGCCTTGTTTGATATTTACCCCTCTTGTCCCCCACGGGGAGGATAGCAATGTCACAAAATGCAAACACGGAAAGTCATAACGGTTGCAGGGGATGTTTGAAAATTAATCGAGAAAATTTACAAATACTCTATTTGTTTTTAGATAAACTTAAGGCGTTTGTAACTGCTTTGGCGTACTATTATGTATAGGGGCACAAAGTTAATGTGTTACTTTTTAAATAATTTTGTCATTTCTTTCTTACAATAATAAAACCGTGAGACGGATCTTTTGTTAAAAATTCTAGTGTGTAAAAGTAGTTTTTCAACTTATGTCAATGTACATTCGTTTTGTATTAAAATATAAACTGTCCCCTTACTTAAGCCTTAGAGCAATAAAACACCCTCAAATCAATACTTCCATCTAAAAATCCTTTCAAAATTTAATCCATTGATATGTCTATTGTTATCTCCCTAGTACTAGCCAAGTAAACTAACACATGTTATATATAATTCTAGGTTCTTCGTTCTTCTAGTTTATATCGTTCTCCCGATGGTGAAGGTGTAAGCCTTCGAAACATGTCGAGAAAAATAAACTCAAACGTGGAAACAACAGTGTTTTAATTCTTAAAAAGACTATATGTATTAATAATAGAATTAAACACTTTTTAATACTCTAACTTTAGATAAACTAAAGGCGTTAACACAGTGGAATTCCATAATGACGAATTTTTTTATAAATTAAAACACTGTTTTTTCCACTTTTGAGTTTATTTTTCTTGACATGTTTCGTAGGCTTATACTTTCATCATCGGGAGAACGATAAAAACGAAGGTGTACCTTCGAAAAAAATAAACTCAAAAGTGGAAAAAAGTGTTTTAATTCATAAACAATTCGTCAATATGGAATTCCAAAGTGCAAACGACGGTCTTGGGAGGTTTTATTTATTTTAATGGTATCAATTGTCGACTCAATACCATGTCATTATACTCGGACGCATGTTTTCTAGATTCTCGTTTTATAAATAAAAATAATACCTAAAAAAAAAGCTAATTACTTTTTCGTCTTTCTCTTTATACCAATTAAAAGGTAAGTTATTTAGAAGTTTTAATATAATTTATATAAATGACATGTTACGACTCCCTAAGGCATTATAAAATATCACATAGTCGTAATTTAACTCATTACAATTGAGAAATAAACAAAACACAATTATGAATGTTCTGTTTCTTATTGAAATAACAACGCATTGACATATACAAACTTATTCGACTGTAATATTTTACATATCTAATGTAGTTACGTAACTGAAAATAATGGGATAGGTGGAGGCTGTACGATATAGCAGTGATAGGCAACCCGCGACATGCGAGCCAAATACGACTTTTTAGCTACTAGAGAGCAGAATTTCAGAATAACGCGTTTAAAATACATTTAATGTTTCACATGAAGCACTTATCTGTGGCTAGACATTTTTTAACTGATAGATATAAAAAAAACACTTTGTATTTAACCACGGAATGGTTATTATAATTGATGCCAACTAGTTTCACACAACTTCATCAGAGCAATATAATAACGTGTTGTTAGTTATTACGAGTATATTGCCTTGATGAAGCTTGGATCAAAACAAATCTAGTTGGCATCAATTATAATAACAATGTACGACAGAGATTCAAATGTTGATATTAGGAAGGAATGTGAGCGGAAGAAAGTATTGTGAATAATATTATGAAAGGTCACTGCGTTGGTTTGGTCACATGAAACATATAGAAAAGTATACGTTAACGATGTGAATGGAGTCATCATCATCGGCTGTCCCTCGTGTCCGAGGAAGACTATCCTTCACGGTTGTGGGTCTGCATCTGACTGAAGAGCCCGATCCTGGACCCACAAATTCTGGGGCATCTGGGGCAGGGGAAAGCGCTTGTAATGGAGATGTCACTTTCTTCTCCTTTCTCCTCCTCCCCTTCTCTGCGATTTATGTGAATGGAGTACGGTGTCGAGGAAGACCGAGGAAAACATGGCTATACCAAGTCAATCAAATTTCAAAGGTTGACGAAAGAATCGGCGTGCGTGTAAGACTCGATGTACGAATGTGGAGGAAGCTAGAGATACGTCAGAATAGAGTAGTGTGACGGTCCATTCACTCTGTCTACCCTTTCGGGGAAGCGGCGTTATGGTTTGTTGTTGTTGTTCTTTTTGAAAGACTTCTGGCTTTAAAAACAAATCTAAATTGTTGTACTTATGATATATGGCTCATTTGACTATTATTATAATTTATAAAACATGCGTGCGACCTATCATGACGTACGCTGTAGAGACGCGGGCCAACACTGTGCGAACCAAGGGACTACTAACAACATCGGAGATATACGTCCTACGATCAATTACTGGAAAAACTCTCCGAGATCGTATCCGCAACGTAGACGTAAGAAAAAAATGGCGAAATAGAGGATATCGTTCATGGAGTAGATTCAGAGGAAGATATTGAAGGGACCACGTAGCCCGAATGGATGGTGACAGACTTGCATATACAGCCGCTTATGAAATCTCCTCCGGACGCCGCCCAACTGGAAGACCGCCTAAGGGATGGAAGGACAGCTGGACCCCATAATCCGACGAGACATGATTTGTGTCACAGATCGTCAGATCTATTAGAAGACGAAGAAGACTAACAAAGTTGCCGACTACTGCGATACAGGATACAGGTTTTATGGTTAAAGAAGCATTACATAATAACGTAACATTCCCGGGTGATCCATACAATGTTTATGCTTAGTTACCGGGATACGCGAGATCCAACTATAACAATACATATTTACCTGGGTTTAAGTATCACATGTATGGTTGTGATATAACATAAAAATGGGAATAATCCCAACAGCTCAAATTGACAAACATGAATTAACTACTCTGTTGTTTTCCTCTCATGTGTACATAAGTGTACAAGACTGCAATGCGACCTGCCTCGGTGTATGTAGCAGGACTGCGAAGAAAAATATACAAAGAAAAACAACTCACAAAAGAGTGAAAAGCAAAGTGCGAATATTCAACGCATCGAAAGAGTCCAAAAAATTTTCATTAAACACATTAATTTCAAAATGTGCAGGTCGTTTACAAATTATAATTATGCCCTTAATTTTTATTCCTTGGACTCTCTTGAAAATAGGCGAACAATTAATGATATGATATTGCTTCACAAAATCATTCACTTCAAAAGAGACAACTCCGAACTTCTTAGTAAATTATTACTGAATATCCCTATGCTAAATATTCCACCTTCCTGCTTATCGGACAAACTGCGCTCAGATTGCGGCGGTGTACCGGACGTGCGACATGTGCAATAAGTGCTTTAATAACATCGATGTGTTCCATCTTAATGAAAGTGATTTTAAAAAAATGGTTGGAGCAACCCTTCGGGGCGAATGAAACTAGTTACTCTACTTTTTTTCTTGTATTTTTATTTTTTTTACATTTTTAAATTATATTTCATCTTTAATTATTCATTATTACTAATACTACTAGTTTTCTCTTTAACTTATCAAAGTGTTACTTTATTATTCTTCTTCTTCTTCTTTTAATAGATCTGACGATTTGTGACACAGAAATCATATCTCGTCGGATGATGAGATCCAGCTGTCCCTCCATCTCTTAGGCGGTCTTCCAGGTGGGCGGTGTCCGGAAGGGATTTCATAAGCGGCTGTATATGCGAGTCTGTCACCATCCATTCGGGCTACATGGTCCTTCCAGTATCTTCTTCTGGATCTACTCCACTGAACGAAATCCTCGATTTCGCAGGTTTTTCTTATGTCTGCGTTGCGGACACGATCTCGGAGGGTTTTCCCAGTAATTGATCTTAGGACCTTCATCTCCGATGTTCTTAGTAGTCCTTTGGTTCGCACAGTGTCAGCCCGCGTCTCTACAGCGTACGTCATGAAAGGTCATGATAGGTACGTCATGATAGTTACTTTATTCTTCTTGTATATTTAACCTTATGTCAGTTGTTATATAATATTTGTGGTAGCATGTAATTGGCCTTGTTTTGTTGTCTCTGTGTGTTTATATTCATATACTGTAATTGTTGTTTGTTACCCTCAATAATAAAAATAAAATAAATAAATAAATAAATACAAGACATGTATCAGACCCATAATGACTTATGGTATAAAATCGAAGGCTGACACAAATAGAACCAAATCTCTATTACAAACCGCCAAAATGAAGACACTCCCCGCTATTCTGGGCAAAACACTGAGGGACAGAATCAGAAACGCATTAAATGAGACCTGCGATACCGAAGATATTGTCAGATTGGGCAGGAAAAGAAGACGCTTCTGGCGCGACCGCGTAGAACGAATGAACGACAATAGACTCTCCCAAGCAGCCGCAAATAACGAGCCAATGGGAATTCGCCGAAGAATTGGAAATCGTATAATAAATGAATTTGTCTATCTTGGATCACTGATAACTGACCGGGGGAGATTTGATGCAGAACCCAAATGGTAAAACTGCAATGAGAAAACTCGCCAAGATATGGCAAGACAAAAACCTTTCTAAGAAGATCAAGATGAGATTGGTTTAAACCATTAACTAACTAACTAACTAACCATCACGCCGTCTCCCCGAAAGGGTAGGCAGAAAGAATGGACTGTCACACGTTAACCGATGCGGCACTCCATCCTTCTCTTTTCGCCCCGCGGGAGACGCGGTGTGATGGGTTGCGAACCTCATCGCCACCAATAGGCATCTCCCGCGCACACTTCGATCTTCCAACATCCACAAAATAAATCTAAAAAAAAAATAATATAAAATACAATGATATAAAATAAAATAACAAAATAAAAAGAATTTAATACAAAATGTTATTTTTAGATGGTGCACATTTGTCTATTTAATTTATGTTCCACGAATCCACTGTTTTTTAAATTTAGCACATAATGTAATAACACATGATGTTTTTCCGATGTTGCACATGTTGACATGGACGATCCGGACTTTTGTGTTTATTTAATTTATGTTACACGTATCCACCGTTTTAATTAATGTTCCACGTATCCACTTTTTTTATTTGGCAGTAATTAGGCACTTAAAACCAACCAACACCAGCAAGAACTTTAAAAGAATATTGAAGAAATTATTCAAATTGTCATTGGAACAAATGAATAAATTATTTTTACACCTCAAAAATTTATTTTCGTTTATATAAAGAATTTTGACAGGTGTTTAAACCATTGTTTCTCCATATTCCTTTACGTTTGCGAGTCTTGGACTAAGCCAACATCGGAGAGGTCCAAAATTGATGCTTTCGAGATGTTGCGTATACCCTGGATGGCAAGAATAACACACCAGTCAATCATTGACCAGCTGGTTATCAGGGCAAGACCCGCGGTTTGTGCTTTCAGAAAGTGTTAAAATATTTTGGACACATAGCCCTGAGAGATCAAGACAAGCTTGAAAACTTTATAATCATGAGCATAGTGGAGGAAGGCGACAACAAGGACGACCAACTATCCGCTGGTCCGATCAAATCAGGCTGAATGATTTCATATTAGTTCTTACTGATAAAATCTAATCGGGTGGTGGTCTAGGGGATAGAACGCTTGGCTCCTGATCCAGGGGACATGGGTTCAAGCCTGGACACGACCAGATTCCTTCTTTCTAATAATGAACTATTTTCTGCTCACATTGAAGATTGTAAAATAAATTCTAATATCATTGATATAAATCATTCATATTAGTCTTTTATTTAAAAAAAAATGATTAGTACTTATAACAAATAGCCCAGGTTAATTTTTAAATTTAAATTATTGTATCGAATTTTAAATGCGTTTTTTTTATATTAGTCTTTGTTTAGTTTTTATTATATTTTTACACATGAAGATGGAGGTATCCTACGAAACATGTCGTGTTTTTTAATATTGTGTGGATTAAATAAAGTTATTTTCAATTTCCTAAGTACATAACAATGGAATTCCACAGTATTAATGCCCAAGTTTTTTAAAGAAGTGATTGCCAAAATCGGGAAGACCTGATATGGCACATAATGAATAAAAAGATTGAATATTGAGCTAATACAATTTAACAGTTGGTATGAGTTAAGCAGGCAGGACGTGATGTTTGTCGAGGATGTAGGATGTAATAAGTTAAAAGGCGAATGGATGAGCCAACAGCTTGGATGTTGCTATGCGATCGCATCTCAATGACATCTGTCATACATTCGCTTCCGATACAGTCACGAGTCGTTTCCTGCCGCCTATTTTGTTATTTCGTGACACCGATCGGAGGTTCGATGGCCTTTTGAAGAAAATTAAATAATTTTATCCCTTTTACTGCTGACCGGTTTCAACAATATCCATATATTCATACGGGCGTTCATACGACTCTTCGATAAACTGTTCTTAACTAATTGTACAATTTTTTTTTTAAACGCAAAACATTATTTTTAAATACAAATAAAATTAAAAATTACACATTAACCCAAACATGTTTCGGGACACAGATGCTCTTCATTAGTGTAGTTAAAATATTATAAATACAAAATAAATATTTAAACAAATTTTATCATGAATGTGGTCAGTTTTGACAAATGTTCTTAACTAGTTTACCATTGCGCCAATTATACGAATTTGTAAAGAATTTATTTCACTTCCTCATCATTTATACATTGTGTCATGCACGCACGTCGATTTATTCGACTCCTCACGTGGCTAGTATTTAATATTTCATTTATTTATTGTTTCTTGAACAATGATGAAAAACTCCATTATACTAATGAAAATGTCAGTTTTCTAGAAGTTTTATTATATTTTATGGAAATGACGTTTCGCCCATCTAAGGCATTATGAAATCTGCATTTGATAATGACTTAGAAGGGTGAAACAAATCATTCCCGTAAAATATAATAAAATTTCTAGATAACTGACGTTTTCATTCATATTAATATTTGATTTATTTTATCAATTCAATTTTGTACCATTTACATATTTACATATACTTTACTTTACATTGTTTTTTCATTTATTCATTACAGGTGTCAAAACCATCTTAATGACCCTATCATTATTTTGTTCATAACACATTCATGCGCATTGCATTAAATTCTTACATTTGCATTTGACACTTCTTAATATACAGATTTAACAGAAAATTTTCTAAGAGATCTCATTTCTACTGCATTTATTCTACGTTCATTTTTCATTTTTTCCAGTTCCATGTTTCACTCCCATACATAAGGGTCGGTACAAGAATACCACTTCGCAGTGCTAAATAAAAAGTATTGTTTCTTCTATATTCGCCATAACTGTGTGTTGTTGATTCGTTATACAATGTTTATAACTAATTAATACGAATGAAAACGTCAGTTTTCTAGAAGTTTTATTATATTTTATAGTAATGACATGTTTCGCCCTTCTAAGAAAATATCAAATGTAATGTAATAATCACATTTGATAATGCCTTAGAAGGGCGAAACATGTCATTCCCATAAAATATAATAAAACTTCTAGAAAACCGACGTTTTTATTCGTATTAATTATTTAATATGAAATTTTTATATCATTGTTTAAGAAACAATAAATAATGTTTATAACTTTGAAAACAACACTAACTGAAGGAAGGGCTTCTGTTTCTGAAACATAGTTGTACTTTAATAATAATTTTTAATTTAGTTAGTGTTGTTTTCAAAATAATACACATTGTTCAGAAAGTATTATATGATATTTGAACAATTAATAAAAAATATACAAAAATCCTTGTTCTCTTTTTACAATTTGTATCTATTTGTAAAAAGTGAGAAAAAAGGCACAGGTAAGGTTTAGTAACCTACTTTAAAATGCAGTTCGTATGTCATTTCCTCCTTTGAATTGTCCCTAGATGCCAGAAATGTTACCCGTTCCCGAATTATTGCATATAAAAACACACTGATGACAACTGTAAAAGAAAAATGATGAAATAAGTAGTCTCATCACGCGCCATCAAACCCTCAACGAGGTGGGTTCAAGGAATATTATATCCACCTAACGCGTTCCACCAAAACGCTATAGCATCGTTAACAAAAACTCAAAGTTGCAATATACTCACAAGTAAAAATATTCAAATCATGAAATAATTTTGATGAACTTACGGCGTTAACACTATGGATGTCGAAAATGATATTTTTTTAATACCCTGTTTTATACCACTTTTAATTTAATTTCGTAGGTTTTATACCTTCAAAATCGGATAAACGATATAAACTGCTTATATCGTTCTCCCAATGATGAAGGTATAAAACCTTCGAAATATGAAGAGAAAAATCAACTAAAAAGTGGAAAAACTGTTTGAAAAACCAGCGTATTAACTAACCATAATTAACCCCTCTGTGCTAAATTTTTTTTTTTTTGGATTTTTTTGCATTTTAATAAATGCAAATATTAATGACTAATGTAATTCATTTGTCTTTTTCCTTTTATAACTAACTAACTAACTAACTAACTAACTAACCATCACGCCGTCTCCCCGAAAGGGTAGGCAGAAAGAATGGAAAGAATCAGTAAAGTGTGACAGTCCTTTTTATATACTTTGTACCTACAACATTAACTTTAAAAAAAAATTAAAATTACATATCAGACATGTTTCGGACAACCGGTCCTTCTTCAGTGATACATATTATAAAGATACATATTTAAAATTGTTTACAAATATGATCAGTTTTGACTCACAGAAGAAATGTCATTCGTATTTAAAAAAAAAATTCAAATCGATCGGAACTAATAAAAAAGAAGGATCTGTACTTCCCATTGTACTCGTACGTAAGAAAAATAAATAAGTAAATAACCATCAAAATGATTTTTATAAAAATGAATCACATTCTTACTAATGAAATATGAAAAAGCTTGAAATTCAGATCAAATCATCAGCTATTTATTTATCATAAATTGAAATAAATGTCTATAGAACTCAAATCAATCGTCAAAAACCTTATTTACTTGAAAGTGTTGTCAAAAAACTAACTTATCTGACGCACGACACTCAAACACAAAATAACACGTGTTTTATAAAATTCAACTGCCAGTTGAAAGTTCAACCCATAAAGCTGGTAAATGTTTTATCGTAATATTCGAGGATGGCGCTAGATGACTGGAGCGAATAAACTTGGGAAAAGTAATTCCCAGTGATCTTTTAAGAGCAATTACGAAAGTGGGAATACGTATTCCCACCGCCCACGAAAGGTTTAAGGTATGCAGAAAGAATGGACTGCCATACTGCTCTGTCCTGACATACCTCTCTAGGTTTCTTATAATTCACAAATCGTAACATGCACGCTCGTCGATTTTTTCGACTCGACTCGACTTTGACTCCGGTCATGCCATGCTTTCCTTGGTCTTCCACGGTTTCTCTTTCCACTCAAACTGCTCATATACAACATTTCTTTCCGACAAGGAGTCATTTTTAAATTTTACTTGTGATGCAACCATCTGCCTTACATATCATCCTTATTTCCTCATACGGTATTCTATCATATGTCGTTTTCTGACACATTAATTTCAGTGATCTTATTTCTACAGCAATTATCCTACTTTTTTGCTAGCTCCAAGCTTCACTTCCATACACAAGGGTTGGCATCTTCTTATTTTTCTTTTTGTCTTGTCACACCTCCGTGGTGCATAGGGCCTCAAGGAACCTTCTCCACCCGACTATCGCATGCCTGATGCCTAACATCATCCCAAGTGAGGCCTGCTACCCTTAACCTCGTCCTGCAGGGTTCTTCTCCAGGTGGCTATAGGTCTGCCTACAAGGGTTGGCATAATAAATTAAAATTTGTATTTAATTGTTTTTCGATCATTTAATTACAAAACAAGTTTAAACATTAAAGCCACATTGCCGTTGTGGCAGAACGCACATGCGGCGTTGTCGGCGGCACGGTATTTTCGTTAGCGGGGGGGCTATTTCCGTTTACAGAGCTGGCGTATCGGAACAGAAATAACTACTGTTTATTTATTATCTGCCCCGATACGCACTAGCCCACGATAAACACCTCCGATGGAGGAATACGTAATTATTACTTAAACAGATGTTCCCCAGTTCGGTGACCCGAGAGTTTCCTAATCGCAATGGAGAATTGGAGTGTTTTATCTCTACACGGCATAATAAAAGCTTCATGATGTATCATATAACCCTGATGTATGGAAGCATGGAACTGGCAGATGAAGGATGAGAGCACAATAAGTGCGGAAAAGATGAGATCTCTCAAATGTATGTGTAGTAAAACGATGTTTATTGATCATTTATCAAGTAAATGGTTAATATTTTTAATTGAAATTTCTTTGTAGAAGTTTATTTAAAATAATGAAAACAAAAAAAAAATGGACGCAAATTTTATTTATTATATATATTTAGTGTGTTTTCAATTGTGTTTAACGGCGACCGGTTTCGGCAGCTTGTTGCCATTTTCTGAGAGATTTAGGGATCAGATAAATAAACAACCAAACCAGATAAATAGAATACGGCGCGTATGAGTGCGCGTACAAAACATATACGTAGGTCATTTCTGCGCATGTTAGCGGAGTCATTTGCAACGCAACGAATTAAATCGCTTTAACTCGCGCGAAAATTCTAAATATTATTTTATTCGTAGATGGCTCAAACGCGCAAAAAATATTTTGAAAAGGTGGGTGGTGTTTGGGTGAGATTTAAAATCTGTCGGATTGTCAATACATCTGAGGCGTGCAGGAAGATGGCGGACGGACCTGCCGCTGCGAAAGCCCGATCTCCGAAATTTGTCCGGGGGTTGCACTTGGCTCCACTAATCTGCCTATTGCCGAGGAGTTTGCTGATCGAAGCGTAGATTATCAGCAACACAAAGTTCAGATATATAGGCTGGTGCCATTCCATGAAGCGCTTTAAAAACCGTCTAGCATAGTTTATACTGGATTCTTTCAGGACACTTGAGCCAGTGAAGATCTTTTAGATGTTGTGTAATATGCGAGTTTTTTGGAACACCTTTTATAAGTCGTGCTGCCGCTTTGGACCGGCAATGGCTGAATCTAATGATTTTTTAAATCACCGCCTAGAACACACGATACTATTTCCTATGATAACTTTTAGGGCACCATTTACTCAGTAATATGGATTATTCTTTTTTTTAATTTCTTTCTCCGCCTGCCTATCCGTTGTGAACAGTGTGTAAGTATAATCACCATGTCCTCCTAAGTTTATAAGTAAACTATTTAACAACCGCGCCCTAAAGAGACATAACCCATTAGATCTATGCATTAGAGAGCCATTTCATGTAACATTAGGATCAAAACAGATAAGATTATACAAAGTTTAAAGCTATTAAAACAGAACATATCAAATTAGCCATTTAAAATCATTTTCATGTCTTCCGGACAAGGCACGATCATCGACGCGCAAAACAAATGGATGGACACCCTTAGCATTGACGTTATCATTATATTTAGTAAATTAAACCCGAAGATATCTCTCCTTGGAGGGTTAAACCTTGCCATTTTCTCCAATCCCTTAACCGTTGTAGTACTTACAAACCGTTCGATGTCCTAGAGCAGGGTAAGACTCTAATAGACAATGTTAGGAGTACTCGAGATTTAAGGATCCTTGTTTGTCAAAATGTGATCATTAAACCCACAACCACGAATTCACACGTTATCTTGTATCATAAACCTTTTGTAATATGTTATAAATAATATATAATGTTATAAATTATAAATAAACAAACTTAAACTAAATCCATCACAAACGGAATTTCTCTGGACTGCTTCCGCAAAGCATCAACATCTAATCGATCATTCTTCAATTTCGATAGCTGACAATCCACAAAGCTGTGTGTGTTTATCTTGACGCAAATCTGTCCCTAAAATCCCAAATTAATAACACGGTCAGCGTTAGTTTCTTCCACCTAAGACGATTAAAAACCGTCAAAAGGAGTATTCCACATGGCACTTTCAAAATTCATTCGTTGTGTCACGACTTGGCTAATGTAATGGAATTTATGCAAACATTCTAAAACAACAATTAAACAAACTTCAATCTGCGTTCAATGCAGCAGCAAGACCCATAAAAGGCATACCAAAAAAGTCCTATATAACAAAACAAAATAATAATTAAATTAATCTTCATAAAACAAAATAATAAATAAATCAATCTTCAATGGATTAGAATCTTCTGGTTTTTTCTTGTTAAAGTGAATTTCATAGATAATCTAATGTAACCATTGGTTTACGATCCCCAAACACGAGCGTTAAACCCAAACGAACGGTTAATCATAACCTCTCGATGACCGGTGGGGTTGAAATTATCCCGAAGTTTAAACAGAATTAAGTGTACTCTGGTGTACCTCAGGGTTCGGGAGCGGGGCTTCTAGTAACTGCCACTTACTGATGCTTAGGTATTGAACCCCAAACGATATGTTTGCTAACGTTAATGGTGACCGAGACCATTGGATGCTAATGACTTATTCTGAGTTGCAGGATTTTGCAAGGGTTCTGGCAAACCTCCTTAATTAGAAGGGTCATATTGATCCAGGAGTGAACAAACAGCGCATTGTTAGAGAAAACAAACTATTTACTTAAAGAGTTAAAACTTACTTTGAAATCACAGTGAAATATCAGTTCCACAATAATTGTTCGTGGGCGTTCATAACGTAATATAATAAAGACTAACAGTTATTTCTTGTTTCAGAAAAAAATTAATATAATTGAAAAAGTCTGTTTTTTTTTATATATATTTTATGTGAATAACATGTTTCGCCTGTCTTAGACATTATAAAATGTCAAATATCAATATAAAATATAATAAATCTTCTAGAAAATAGACGTTTCAATTCGTATTAAAGACAACAAGAATAATTTCATGGATCTTTAGAATATGAGATTTTCAGTTTCTTCTGCGATATAATTTTTGAGATAGATGCAGTTTGGTTTTTAAAGAGAAAACCAAATTCTTGTGGACTTGACTTGATTTACAGAAACAATTGTGCACTTGAAGCGAAGATGACACGGTAAATTGTGAAGTAGCCAACTGAATAATGGACAAAGCGGCTAGTAGCATGGAGGCCAAACAATGGAGCCGGTCGGAAGACTTATTATAATTTTATAGTTTAATATTTGTTGCCAACTCAATGAACAGACTGGAAGCATTTGAAATGTGGCTGAATCGCCGAATGCTCAGAATTCCCTGGACAGATATGGTTACCAATACCGAAGTCCTGAGGCGAGCTAGAGTTGACAGGGAACTGTTATCAACTATCAAGGTTCGGAAAATTTTACATCTGGGTCATATACTGCGTGGAGAAAAGTACCACCTTCTCCAACAGATATTGGAGGGGTAAGTTGAGGGAGGAGACAAATGTCCTGGCTGCGAAACGTAAGCAAGTGGTTTCGAGCGGCGCAGGACAGGGACAGGTTCGTCGAGGTGATCGCTAACGTTGGGTTAACCCGACAGGGCACTCGAAGAAGAAGAATATTTGTTGTCAGAAAAGAAAAAAAATCAAAATAAAAGACATGAAAAAATTAGACATCAAACCAAAGTTGCCGACATTATTGATCGTATAGCTAAATTGAAGTGGTAATGGGCTGAATATATAGATAATACCAGATGACAATATATGATACAGACAATACCATATTATTATTATTATTATTATAGTGATGCATCGCTCTTTAAATCATTATAACTCGACTTCCGACCGGACGTGGCCGTTTTGTAAAGTCACTTGCCCCTTTAAGGGGGTGCCGATTTTCTTGCTGAGGGAAGGGGATACTGATCCGAAATGTCGGGCCTCTTCCTCCTCCTTAATTCAATTGCATTATTTTTCTTCTCTTAATTATGTAGTATAAACTTCCTATGTTACCTTCCCTATTCCACATATTAAATAAATTTCCTTATTTCTCCCATCCTGCATTTTATCTCCTCTCTTCCTCGTGTGCCTCCTGCTGTGCATTATTTCTTTTTTATTCTTTCTTTAACATATTTATGTATCAATTGTGTATTTTGTATTACGGCGGGATATCGAGGGAGAGAAGCGTAGCTTTAATGTGGTCTGGGTCCCCCTTGGTTGCGAATATACATATAATTTTTTTTTTACGTAAGTTCCGCATGGACGGGTGACGGGTCTAGGGAGTGCACGAGTGAAGCTGACGAAAGGCGCCGCTGCGCTGGTAAGCGGAGGGAGCCCTCATGGCTCGGCCATATTAAATCATTCAGCGCGAGCTATAACCATAAGGGGATAGCTATCATATTGATTCTCGTGACATGTGATAGGATAATTGATAGCCATTTTATTGTCACGTGAATTCTATACTAGACCAAAGACAATCATATCCAGTTAATAATAGATGGGCAACAATAATTCTCCAATAGTAGTCACGGACAAAGAAAAAGAGTGTCGGGAGTCCATCTTACGAGTCCATCCAACAGATGGACTGGTGACATCACGTTAATAACTGGGACATGCTGGATGCGGATGGAACAAAACACTGGACGAGTGGAACAAACTGGAAGAGGCCTATATCGAGCAGTGGAGAGAAAAATGCCGAAGGAGAAGAAATAAGATGTATCGGTACTGACAGAGTCCATCCATCGCATTTTTGAGCTATCCTGATCTACTTCATTCTTACGACTTTAAGAGTGTGAGGGATTTCAAAACACTCATACAAGTTGTTAAATATTCATCAATTTATTTGTCATTTCGTGTTTAAAGCGCAGATTTATGTAAACGAGTGATGAATAATGTATAAAAAATAAAGCAATTAGTCGGAAAATTTGCATAAAAATCTGTTTCGGAAGTACTACAGTTTCGATAGCGTATATTCAAATGAACAACTGCTCCCTATGATAATATAATTAATATTAACTGTGATTAATGCCCAATTTAATATTTAGGCTAATGCTTCCCCGCGGAAGAAGATAAATCTATCTGGGTAGTTGTATATGAAATTTAATTTTCTCATTTCAGTTTCAAATTGAATAATCTATACGCGAGAATAATAAAGTACAGTTCAATGTTCAGTGTGAGATAAAAAATAAACAAAATAATTAATATAATCAAATGATTTTACTGAAATCTCTTGTTGGATGTTCATTTAAATAATAATTAAATAAAACTTTTTTTTAACAACATCCAGTTTTTCATCTATGTTTGTCATACTTTGTGTTGTAGATGTTTTATTTGTCTTTTTCTTTTTTATATATTTTGTATATACAACACTAACTTTAAATTTTTTTAAAATTATATATCAGACATGTTTCACAATATCTGTCAAAATTTGTAAACAATTTTATAATATTTTAAATATGTACGGAGTCGAGGGTTTAATTTAAAGGTTGGTCATGTTAGAAGTTGGAAGAATTGACGTGCCTGTATGACTCGCTACATAAATGTTGAGGAAGCTAGCGAAGTGTGCCAGGATAGAGTAGTGTGGTGGTCCATTCTCTCTTCCTACCCCTACGGGGAAACGGCGTGATGGTCGGTGTTGTTTAAATATGTATCACTGAAGAAGGACCGGTTGTCTGAGACATATAAAAAAGAAAAAGACAAACATCGACTTTTGTTTTTATTTCGACAGCCACTTGTTTCGCCAGACTCGCTGGCATCGACAGACTGGTGTCACTATTGCAAACTGAGTCCTTTATATACATACAGATCAGCCAAAGGTGGTGGTATCTTTCTCCCCTTAGAACATGACCCAAATATCCCATATCTAACTTTCACACTCGACAATAGCTGTCTATTGGCTCTGGTTCACAATAATACGTAGTACGTCCATATTACTGACCCTATCGGTCCACAAACTGCGGTATATCCACATCTCAAACACCTCCAACCGGTTCATTGCATTCACTTTCCAAGTTTCACAGCCGTATAGTAGAACAGACCATATATAACATTTAATAATTCTTTGTCGGAGTTTCAGATTAAGATTATCTTTGCAAAATAAGGTTCTCAGTTTATTTTATTGTACGTCTATATACAAATTCTTCGTCTATATACGTCGACCTTCGTGGGATAGTGGTAAGAGCTCTGACTTCCATACCGAAGGTTACGGGTTCAATTGGGTTCAAACGACCTGATATGAAGGCCCTTAAGGAGGAAGCTGCCTACGAAAGAAATACCTGGCGCCAAATAATAAAAAAAGCCGACCCCGAGTAACGGGAAGAGGCGAGGGGAAAGAAGAAGAATAAGAATATTGACTTTGAAAATCTAAAGGTCACGATTTTGTTTGGAAATCAAAGTTACCTCATACAACGAAGTACAATAAGTGTGTATCAAAAGAGATCTTTTATGGAAAAAGTCATTTTTGTTTGTGTTTTTCTCCTTTATCGAATTATTTGTGTGGGCTCACATATCGCAAACAGCCGACGCCTACGCATTTTCGGTTCAGCCCTGACAAGCAATATTGAGATATTTATCAAAAGCGGTAG
The DNA here is from genome assembly GCA_022606425.2 of Lepidostoma basale. NCBI lineage: Eukaryota > Metazoa > Arthropoda > Insecta > Trichoptera > Lepidostomatidae > Lepidostoma > Lepidostoma basale. The sequence goes on along the minus strand of JAHDVF020001001.1, from coordinate 738,040 downwards.
AGATACAGAGATATAAACAAATCAATTTGTATTATCGTGTGACGTTTTGCTATCATGTGCCACATGAGCTAGTTGTTAAATCGAGACGACATCCTGCGGTAAATCCTGGTAAGATATCAAGTCGAGTTAGATAAAATATGTTTTTAATACAAAATTACTAAAATATAATTTTTTTATTCACTTAACCCCTTATTTTATGGTGAAGCAAATTATGTATAAACCGAAACATCTTCCAATATAAAAAAAAACCACTTAAACTAACTAATCATCACGCCGTCTCTGCGAAGGGATTGGCAGAAGTAATGGAACGCCGCACTGTTCTTTCCCGGCATACTTCTCACGCTTCCTCAACATTCATTCAGTGCACAATGGTGTTCTTCTACCGACCGAAGCAAAGCATGGAACTGGCAAAAGAAGGATGAAAGTAGAATAAATGCAGTAGAAATGAGATCTCTTAGACGAATACTCTGTGTATTATAGAGTGTCGATTGAAAATATAAGAAGTGAATGCGGTGCGAATGATGGTGTTATGAACAAAATAATGAAAGGATCGTAAGATGGTTTGGACACATGGAAAGAATGAATGAAGAAATAATGGTAAAAATTATATGTAAACGATGTAAATGGAACCAGAAATAGAGAAAGACCGAGGAAAACGTGGCACGATCAAATAAATCAAATATTGAATGAACGAATGAAGAAATAATGGTATAAAAGTATATGTTAACGATGTAAATGGAACCAGAAATAGAGAAAGACCGAGGAAAACGTGGCACGATATATTTTTAAAATAATTTGTCCCATATTCTGTTTTGTAATAGATATCTAAAAATAAATATATGTTTTGTGAAAATAAATTTAAAAAAAACATGCAACGAAGGGTTGATATTTGAATACGGAATAAGCATAAAAGGTCTTCATGTTTATTATGTGTTCGAAACAGATTTTACGTAAATGATTTAAAAATCCTTTTACCCTTAAATTACACGTTGACAGAATACTTAGAAGGCACTCAAAGCTTTCCTATTGAAAAGCTACAATTTTATAAATAACTATTACGAGAGGCAAATACGCAGCATTTTAAAAGCGCTTGGCATTTGATAAAGCGAATATTCACCGATATCTATTTTTCAGAGGCGTGCTTTTTTGTACCGATAAAGTGAATTAAGCACAAAACAGAACATCAAAAAGCCTCCCCGTTTGAAGCTTTTCAGTCCGTGAACATCGGGTTATTAAATTACCTTTGTCGGGTCATATTCACTATCAATTTTCATAATCATACTAGAATCGAGGTCGAACGTATGCATTAAAGCGATGAATCAATATTGCCAGTTAATCAAAATTATTTAATAAACATTAAAGCTCAATTCTTATTAAACATATAAATTTATATACTAATTTATTTTATTTTTGAATGTATACAAATACTTGTAGAAGATAACAAATACTTGCACTTGTAAGAAGAACGGAATGGGGGATGCTGTATTAAATAAAGCGATCGCTTAACCGAACCAATGACAGGTTATAAGTCCTGTAAACGCCTCGACCACCATTATCAATTTCCAAAAAACAATTTACATCTTCGACTCTATTGAGATACAATTAATCCTTAAAACTAATTTATTTGCATACTTAATTTGAACAAGTTGGCAAGTGGAAAGAATAAATGAAAGAAGAAAGCATGGTTGAGAAAGTATATATTATCAGGACAGAAAATAAACGAAGATCAAAGAAAACGTGGTACTATCAATCAAATATTAGATGTTGGATACGTGAAGAGTCAGAGAAATAGACATGCGTACATGACACGCTGTATGTTTGTTGAGGAAGCGATATAAGTATTACAGAAAATAACATGGCGGCTTTCTTTTTGTTAACCCCTTCGGAAAGACGGCGTGATGGTAATTAAGGAGAAATAAAATTTTCTCCTTAAATACTTTGTCTACATTGAAGACTACAGGGGAAAAACAAGGAATGTCAGTTAAAATTCAAAATAAATGTAATAATGCCATCTAGCGGCATTTGTACGTATCTATCCACAGTAAAATTTTCATATTCAGAAATCATGTGTGTCATCGACTATGGCCAGATAATCGATTGCTAATTGCTAAGAAATATATGGACTTTGATTAGCTTTATTCTCAATTTATTCAAATTAACCTTCTACTGACATTCCTTGTTTTTCCCCTGTAGTCTTCATTTTAATCTCCCAAGCTCCCATTCCCAATCAAATGCAAATTAATCATTTATTAATTTCTATATAAATTATGTCTTTTCAAATGTATGTTTTTTTCTAAATTACAATTTTTATATTATCATCATGTATTATTATTATTTAATATTATTTATTAGTTCTTTCTATTAAAAAAAAAAGTTAGTACCTACTTATAACAAATAAGCACAGGTTTAATTTTTAAATTTGAATTATTGTATCGAATTTCAAATGCGTTTTTTGTGAGTCTTTCTTTGTTTAGTTTTTATTATATTTTTACACCTGAAGATGGAGGTATCCTCCGAAACATGTCGTGGTTTTTTATATTTTTTTAATAAATAGCGGATGAAACAAACTTTTTCAATTTCCTAAGTATATTTTGTTATTGAATAATAACCAGAAATAAATTAGTTATAATCAAGTTGACTTACATTGAATGTTTGGTAGGCTACGGGATGACGATGTTCCACCTAAAACAAAACAAAAAATTGCATGTTAAAATAAAAGAATTACAGTAATCTATCGTTCATTCGTCCGGCCGGACCGATTTAGTCGGTGCGTCATAAAAATAGCTGTAACTTCGAAAATATTCAAAATTTCAGAAAATACTCCTAGGGTCACATTTTTAAAGATCTAAACTTAAAACATATGCAATAAAAGAAAAATAGATTTATTAATTTTTTTACATAAGAATACGCCCCTAAAAGAAGGAGAGATTTTAAATGTAAGGTAAAATAAATAGTAATTTCTAATATACGAGTAGCCTAGAGTAAAGATTTTTAGTACTTTGCGGATTCTAAACGAAAGCCCTTAGACGAACAAGAATAAAGATAAGTGTAGATCAAAAGAATTCTGGTAAAATAAGAACAATGATTTAACAAGTGAATGGGTAAAATAAGTACGCGGGGCAGAAGTGCTTCGAACACTCGTATCTTATATGTACATAGATAAAAGTGGTGAAATGGGTTAGAGCGCCGAGTCCCAATGTTCACTTATCAAGATGGAAAGGCACGGAGATGAGGATTCCGAGGTCTGAGAATACAAAGAAACACAGATGTACATTCAGATTAACCTTTTTAGTGCCACGAGCGAGTTAACTCGTTCAACGTTACAAAACTGGTTACTCAAATCAAGCGAGAATATACGTTCTATTTATACCGATTTAACAAGTAGAGATTCCGGATTTGAAAAAATATAATTTTGAACGCAAATTACATCTTTTGGAATAAATATACAATATTTTAGTATTATGATATGAGGCATCATAAAAAAAAAACAAAAAAATAATCTAGGCATCGATGAAAATTGTGAAGAATATTAATAAACTTGTATTTATTGTTTCTTGAACAATGATGTAAAATTCAATATGAAATAATTAATAAGAATGAAAACGTTCGTTTTCTAGAAGTTTTATTATATTTTATGGGAATGTTATTTAGTTTTATAGAATTATGAGGTGAACATTTGATAATGCCTTAGAAGGGCGAAACATGTCATTCCTATAAAATATAATTAAACTTCTAGAAAATTGTCGTTTTCATTCGTATTCATTATATAATATTAATGTAAATAAGACGGGTGGTGGTTTAAATTAGACAGGAGACTTGGGTTCAAACCTGGACACGATCTGATTCCTTCTTCATCATAAAAAGCTATTTTTGACTAGTTTGGAGATAATATAATAAATTCTAATATCATAGATCCATATCTTTGCAGTCAGTATTAAACAATTAGAATATAGCTAAGCGACCTGGCAAAGAAAACAATATTTTTTTGGAAGGTTATGTTAAATGTACAACATTTAAAAATTATAAAGCTTAGTTTGTATGTAATACAAAAAGTTGCCTCGCAGCTTTATCGTTGATAACCAATGAAATTGTTTTAATTGTATGTCAATAGAGACGAAGACGTAAACTGTAAACTGAACATGGATGATCAAGGTGTTTACAGGACTTATGACCTGTCATTGGTTGGGTTAAGCGCACGCTTTATGTAATTACAACATTCCCCATTCCACCTTTGTTATTTGTGATCATGCATGACAAATTTTTGGAAGATGTATAAATACTTCAAAATCCATATTTATCATCACGTGGCAGTTTCAGTCAGCCATCTATGTAGATTTGGTTGCACTAGTGAATTTTTTTTTCCAAGAATCAACCTATACAACCGACCCACTAACGCCATCTATGGAGAATGATTTTCGGCATTTAGCAAACTACCTTATTAACACAATGTGAAGGCTGTTGATCAACATATTGTTAGAAGCCGCTAGGAGTATTATTCCATTCTATATGCCAAAATCAGTTGAAGGAAAGGTATCAGTAAAAAGAAGAAAACTCTTTACTCACCCTTAGCAGAAAAACGAGCGAGATAAGAAATATCTTCAATGTATACGAAAAAGATTTTTTTACAATGAAAATTGGTGCCCGTTTTAGTCACTTACGATTGGCTCAAATGGCAGCGAGAAACATTCCGATATATTGCGATCCAATCAGACGAGAATCATTTTGTTGGAAAATCACCGTGAAACGCAATCGGCGTCGGATTTTCCCGCGTAGAAGCTGGGAATTTTCCGACGCCCGTTCTAAAATGGGACTCCAGAGGGCACGGCGACCTCCAATGTCGATGCAAAGATTAATAACAAATATTTCGGAGATTTTCCGCATTATGATTGAAGAAACATAGCTTCGTCCGATACATTTACGATCCTACATTTCACTTAGTAAAATGTTAAGACATTGATATTAATTTAAGCAGACGAACAATGTTTTTTTTATATAAAAATATATATTATAATCGAAAGCTGGAGTTCAGCGTCTCAAGAGGACCCGCCTGAAATAACAGACTCCTGAGTCTACCAAAAGTGAAGAAGAAGATTATAATCTTCTTCTTCTTCTTCTTTGCTAGTCTTCTTCCCTCCACTGTTGAATATAGGCCTCTTCGAATTTCCTCCACTCGTCTCTATCCTGCCCCCTTTGTATCCAAGATTTTCCAGCCCTTTTGACAATATCATCGGTCCATCTCATCGGTGGCCTTCCGACACTTTGCCTATTTGCCCTTGGTCTCCAACTGAGTATCCTGGGTGACCATCTGTTGCCACCCTGTCTAGCCAAGTGTCCAGCCAATTGCCATTTCAATTTTGCCCCTCAGTCCATGACGACAACAACCCTGGTGCGGCATCTGATTTCTTCATTCCTTATGCGGTCACGCAAGCCCACACCAAGTATCTGTCATTTAATGGACCTCCGTGTACACTTGAGCCTGTGGACACTTTTTGCTCTAAGAGTTGTTGTCTCTAGTCCTTATGTCATCATGGGCAGTATACGCATGTCGTAGACCTTTCTTTTGAGACAAACCGGTATTTTATCATTTTCAAAGACATGTCTCAGTTAACCAAAGGCGGCCCAACCCAGTCCAACTCTTCGAGGTAGCTCTACAGTTTGATTCTAATATAAAAGCACATATTTATTTAATGAAACGATTTTTTTAAATAACTGCTTACACTTTTTGTCTTTAATTCAACAGTGACCGGTTTCGTTGGGCTAGCTGGCATCGACAGACAGACCAGTCAGACAGATCGTAAATAAAATGTTAAGGCACATTTATGTATTCAAATTTTATTATTCTTTACCATTTTCAAATAAAAAAATGGATAAGCAATATAAAGAAGTTTTATTTTATGTATTTAAAGTACGCATTGTAATCCACAAAACAAAGGAACGAGGATTTAAAAGCCCATACATAAACGTGTTTTGCAAGAAAAATAAAAGGAATGACGAAAAAAACGTTAAATCTCTACGATTTTCAAGTCTTAATGTATTTGGGTATTCAAGTTTTTTTATTAAGGAAACATCTTTAGGGGTAGTATTATTGTATCTACTATCTGACGGTGGTCCGTAAACATCCCCTAAAAGGTTTTCCATCCCTTCGAGGGCGTTCACCCGTTATCACAACCCCCGGGAGTATTAAAAACAGCGGCGGCGGCGAGCGTTTGATTACATATGTGATGTTTTGTTCGAGACACATGTCTCATTGTGAAGATTCATTAAAGTGTAAAACATAATTGATTCTGAATAATTAAATAAGTCAATAAACCAAGGTGACTGAGGTGGCTATGAGGATGGGCGGGCTGAAATGGCAATGGGCTGGCCATATCTGTCGGAGAACAGACGGCCGATGGGGGAGACGGGTTCTGGAGTGGAGACCGCGTACAGGATTCCGCAGAGTTGGACGTCCCCTTGCCCGCTGGACCGACGATCTGAAGAGGAATGCTGGACCTGGATGGATGGGAGCGGCAATGGATAGGGGGCGGTGGCGTGCTTTGGGAGAGGCCTACATTCAGGAGTGAATGACGGACGGCTGATGATGATGATGAATTAAATAAGTCTGCAAGTCATCAGTCTAGCCAGGAAACGAAACAAATTGATCAGAGAAAGAACCAAGTTGTCGATTTAGCGAGTAAAACAGCATCGTTTAAGTGGAATTGTGCCTGCCATATAGCGAGGACAAGGGATCAGATGCCCATACAGGACGTGTTCCGTGAGACTGATCGTTACAATATAAGGGAGTCTGTTGGAGTTCATTCTTTGGACATAACTCTATACCAGTACCCTTTTCTGTCTACTCCATCTTATAATATCCTGAGCCTCACATATATCTCTAATTCTGGTGTTCCCTATGCGAACTCTGAGTGTCTTGTCTGCTATCATCCTCAATGCCTTCGTCTCGGAAGTCCTCAGAACTTATTTAGTCCTGACAATGGTCCCTGCTTAATGCCACATGTTATTATTGGTCTTACGCATGCTTTATAGATTCTCATCTTACTCTTAATGGCCATGTCTTTGTTTTTCCATATTGTGGATTTTAGAGCAGATTGCAACTGCTTTGTTTACTTGGGCTTGTATTTCTTCCCGCAGATCAGCTTCTCCCACCAAGTCTATGCCTAGATACTTGAAGGTCTTGACTTGTTCTATGGGTTGATTTTCTATAACCAGGTTACATGTTTTGGGTGTATTGGAAAAGGTCACACATTTTGCTTTTTCGATTGCATTCGATGCAAGCTTTATAAATTGTCACATTATTCTCAAAAACTATATAATAAACAAACAAACAAACAAACCATCACGCCGTTTTCTCGCAGGGGTAAGCAGAGAGAATGGACCGCCACATTACTCTATCCTGGCACACCTCTCTAGGTTCCTCCACATTCATACAACGAGTCATACACGCACATCGATTCCTCTGACTTCTAACATGACCAACTTTTAAAATTTGATTAATTTGGTCATGTCATGTTTTCCTCGGTCTGCCTCGACTCTGTACTCCATTTTCATCATTAAAGTATACTTTCTTAACCATTCTTTCTCCATCCAAGCGATCCATATGTCCGAACCATCGTAGCGATCCTTTCATAATTTTGTTCATAATACCTTCTTCCGTTCTACATTCCTTTCTTATCAGCATTTGAGATTCTGTCGTATATCGTTCTACCACACATACATTTTAGGGACCTCATCTCTCCCGCATTTGTTCTGCTTTCATCCCTCTTCTGCCATTTCCATGCTTCGCTTCCATACATTAGGGATGGGACCAGATATCCATTGTAAACTGTATAAATAATTTTAAATATATTTTACAGACACAAAAAGGATTTCCATGTCCTGCCACTGGTGAGGGTTGCACATTTAGCGAATCCTGATTACCAATCCGGCTAACAGGCACCGTCAGGGCGGCACGTGATGTTTCACTGTAGCCAGTGTCGGCGTAATGCGTTACGGACCCCATTGCGGCACGCGCCTCAGATCTGATCTTGGTAACAGGCACCCTCCAACCTGTAGCAGAATGGTAACACTCGCAGCATCTCGGTAGAGATCATTAGACGTAAGTGAAATCCCCAACGCCGCAGAGTTTACAAATGGTCCATTAGAATTTCGGATTCACCTAAAGATTATTTATGCATTATATAGGGTGGCGTTAAATGAAAACAGAGACAAACCATCATGCCGTTTCCTCAAAGATAGGCAGAGATAATGGACGAAGCGAACCATAGAATTGGCAGAAGAAGGATAGGAGCAGAATAAATGGGGTAGAAATGAGATCCCGTAGACGTATGTATGCCAAAACGATGTACGATAAAATATCGTATTTTTTTTTCTTGTATACAACAGTCTCGCGGATTGTGTGGAAGAAGATTGGTAGAAAATGGAAGGAGTTGGGGAATGGAGAGAGATGACCAGAGACAGAAGTCAGTGGAGGACCGTTGTGGAGGAGGTCCAAGTCCCACACCGGGATTTAGCGCCGAGAAATGAATGAATGATAAATACAACAGGTCGTTCGAGTTCAATAACTGTATAAATTTATTTTACCTATTATATTGATTCTCATGACATGTGATAGGTAGCCAATCTATCTCAAATTAATTGTCACGTGAATTCTACACCAGACCAAAGACAGGGTGACAATCACACTGCCATCTGCTCTCTGATGAGAATACTTTTACCATTCTGCCACGAAGGTCGACATTGATATCAGGATGGAATATAGAACGAAAGAAAGAATTATAAACAAATTATAAAAGGATCACCGTGTTAGTTTGGATATATGGAACGCGTGAATGAAGAAATAATGGTTAAGAAAGGATAAGTTATTGTTGTGAATGGAGTATGGAATCAAGGAAGACCGAGGAAAAGATGGCATGACCAAATTAATCAAATTTTAATGGTTGGTCATGTTAGAAGTCAGAGGAATCGACGTGCGTGTATGACTCATGGTATGAATGTGGAGGAAGCTAGAGATGTGTGCCAGGATAGAGTAGTGTGGCAGTCTTTTCTCTCTGCCTACTCCTGGGGAGAAACGGCGTGATGGTGTGTTGTTGTTGTATATAAAATTCATGCAAAAAACACAATAATATCAAAATATCTTAATAGATGGCGCTAGTGTAGATTGACCTACAAAATGTGAAGTTATTTAAAAAATTGAAGCATATACACAAGTTTCAACAATTTGTCAGACGTGGTGGTCGTAAGAAGGGCGGAATGGGGAATGTTGTTAACATAAAGTGATCGCTTAACCCAACCAATGACAGGTCATAAGTCATGTAAACGCCTCGACTACCATATTGTTTCCAAAAAAAATTACATCTTCGTCTCTATTGAGACACAGTTAATCCTTAAAAATAATAATTTTAAGATAGAACAAATGTTATTTGATCAGGACAACGCTCTATAGATACAAATATCAAGGGAGGTTGCGAAGTGAGGGTAGGGACACTGTGACTAACCAGGTGTGGTTAACATTCGTAGAAACTTATCCTTGGAATAATCCTGCGACGGGAATTAAACGAAATTAATGAAAGAAGAGAAAGGATAATTCGTTCTAAAAAGGTACCTCGTTTGTCTTCCCCATTTCCAAGGGTAAAAAGCTACCATTTGAATGGAGCCCTTGATGTTTTTTGTAAGGGATTCATTGAATTTAATAATGGTATTTACAAAACTCTTGAGTATGAACTTCGAGATTCTCATGACATGTCAGAGGTACCTAATATATTGCCATTTTATTGTCACGTACAATTTACGTAATTGAAAATAATTATGGTATATCTTTTCTTAAATATAAAATAAAATGTCTTCTATATACGCCATACTTTGTGTTGTTATGATGCTCTATTTCACTTTTTTTTATATACTTTGGACATACAACACTTATATTAAAAAAATGAAATTACATACACATGTTTCGGACAACCAGTTACTCTCTAATAATATTTTTTCTGAATTTGCTAACCACCTCATAGGAAAAGATCATTCATTTAATAAAGATATTGGCATTGAAATTTTGCATGTTTTTTTTTTTTTTTTTTTAAAAAGACTAATTTCAATGATTTTAATCAATGATATTAGAATTTATTTTACAATCTTCAATGTGAGCAGAAAATAGCTCATTATTATGAAGAAGGAATCTGGTCGTGTCCAGGCTTGAACCCATGTCCCCTGGATCAAAATAAATGAAAATGAAATGATCAGGAGCCAAGCGTTCTATCCCCTAGACCACCACCCGATTAGAGTTAACTAAAGTTATATTACTAATAGAAATATAACTTTAGGCAATCTCGAAATTTTAGAAATTAAAAAAGCAATTAAAAATAAAGAAAATATTATAAATAATCAAATAAATTTAACGTCAAGTCCAATATTTTATTTATTTCCTTTGTTGTAAGTAATTACCTAAACCCCAATAAGAACTTTAAATTCCTATTTTAAATTGAATCATAATATTTGTTATAACAAAAGCATAAACGTTCCAAAATAAATCTTAATAACATCTGTCAGATCATGTAAACAATTTTATAATATTTTAAAAATGTATCTTTATAATATGTATCACTGAAAAAGGACTGGTTGTCCGAAACATGTCTATGTAATTATATTTTTTTTAATATAAGTGTTGTATATACAAAGTATATAAAAAAGAAAAAGTAAAATAAAATAAAATATTTAATTCGATTCAAAGCGGCAAATAAAGTACCTACAGGCAACCTCCAGGAAGACAACCCAAAATATGGCAAGACAGCTGGACATCTACATCCCAGGAACAAGTTCCGAGAAATAATAGGACACTCTCCTTAACCGTCGCGTTGCCATGTGGTCAATTGAGTTTCCACTGCCAATTTAAAGTTGATTTTCTTAAAACCTATGGACCCTAATATTATAAAAAAAATTGTAATCCTCCATTGAAGTGTTCTCAATATTTCGTAATAAAAAAAAAAGCAAAAAATTACTTCCTTCATCCCAAAAAAAAATATTTTCTAAGACTGCCCTCACCTTCATTCGTGTTAAGGTAGAATTTGTTTTGCTAATATTTACAACTTTATCAAAAGTGACAAATACTTACTCGCTGTTTTGAACGTATTATAAATTATATCTTTGACCTTTTCAATAGGTACGTAATAATACCGACTGGATGAAAACGCAGCACGTAAGTTAATAATATCAGAACTGTGAAAATATTAACACTTTACCAAAAGGGACAAATATTAATACGTACTCGTTGTCTTGAACGTACTATACATTTTGCCTAGGTGCCTTTATCTTCGCCCCACCGGCCGCGGCGCGCAGACAAGTTTATACCTGATGTTTAGTCGCTCGTATGCTATGACGCATTACATATCAGAAATCGCATGGTTCCAGAAAAAAATTAATAATGATATGTTTTTCAAATAATCCATGTATGTTATAGATATCGATCTATTCTAATGAAATTCCCTACAAGATGACATAAATTAAATTTTGATTCATCTAGTCATATGCTTGATATTTAGATAAAGTTAGCGGTAAACTGAACTTACCACATGGGAGCAAGCGTTTTGTTTTGAACACGGTACGTTAAGGGTTAATTAAGAAGTAGAAGGAGAAAAAGTCTCTTTTGTGAGAATTACATCATTTTTCAATCAACTTGACATTTGAGCATTGATATCCCGATCAACCGGGCGACTTCACTGTTTCGCATTAACACTTCTTCAGCTCAACTGGACCATTTCAGCAGGAAGCAGCCGGGGCTAAATGAAGATTTTAGTAAAGATAAACAAACATTTGAAAATCCAGCGAGCCGAATTTAGAGAGGTTAAATAGATATACGGGAAATAAATACCCGATGAAGATATTCTGAATTCCGCCCAGAGAGAAGTGCAAATAAATATTGGGTAATCAAATTTTGGCAAAGCTTTTAAATTTAAACAGCGAGAATGCTCTGCAATAAACGGGATTCTTGAAAGCTCCACGAGTAAAAGTAAGATCGCAGGTATCGCGAGAAGAGCACAAGTGCAAAAAAAAACAATCTACTCTTGATTAAAAACATTCCAAATGTAAATTTGGGTTTATGATTGATTATCAAGATCTAAAAGTCACAACGCTGAGAAAACAGGGTTGTTAGTATTAAGCCAATTTCACAACATATGTTACTTGATACAACAACTATGCTAGGGTTAGCCGCTTGAACTGAAGAGGGAAAGGTTCAAAGCGTCAAGTTATTTAAAGCTGATTCAGGACTCTATTGAGAACTCCTTCTCTTTTGGACTAAATTGATATATTTTTTCCAGTTACCTGCGCCAACGCCGACTATAATTGTTCTACATTCCGTCACGCAGAACCAACCTGCCTTTGGTGATACCGGTAGGAAGAGCAATCTTCTTCTTCTTCTTTTTGTCCTGTCACACCTCCGTGGTGCATAGGGCCTCAAGGAATCTTCTCCACCCGACTCTATCGCATGCCTGATGCTTAACATCGTCCCAAGTGAGACCTGCTGCCTTAACCTCGTCCTGCAGGGCTCTTCTCCAGGTGGCTCTAGGTCTGCCAGGAAGAGCAATACGAATGTTAAATAAATATATAATAATATTTTCAAAAACCGAAGTATCTTCTTCTTCCTCTTAAGTTCGTATGACCTGTTTGTGACGGTAGACTGTCCTGTCATGTCCTCTCCATCTCTTTGGCGGCTTTCCTGGTAATCTCTTGCTGCTTGGGTTTTCATCTTCAAAATTTTTTGCATATCTTGTTCGCCTCGAACTTTGCCTTCGCATAATAGACAAACGCCTATAGTTGAACAGCGATGCCAATCGCAAACCTGGATAAAGAAGGAGGGTTCCAAGGTAAGATTAGCTACCTGTCAAGGGTAAAAACCTCCTGTAGCTCACATAGCACAATAGAAAAAGCCTCGGACCCCGGATTGAAAAAAAGTATCCATACGTAAAAACATATACGAAATTTCACAATATTTTACACGATGAAACCACTAAACATACCTAGTATACCGCCGATTTTTAAAATGCATATACAAAAAGTTTTAAAATGTATAAAAAATAAAAAATTATAGTATTATAAGAGGATGGAAACAACTCAACAAGTCAAACGCTCTAAACAAACTGAAAGGTATATGTAGTTTTATCTTGGAAGTTCAACAGATGAATTCCAAATGGCGTTCAATAAAAATAATTAATTTGGAATGTAGGTGATATTAGTCAATAGTTTTCTTAAAAATTCCAAGAATTATTCACTAACAACCCCGGTTGCTTCAATTTCTAGATAATACAGGATACATCTGAAGGGGTGGCAACCCTGTTAGAAAATGATCTAGGAATGGTGCGTTATTTCCCGAAAATAACATTAAACTTTAATAAATCTAATACATAATGGTGTTCTTGTGCGGACCCTTATGTATGGAAGTGAAGCATGGAACTGGCAAAATAAGGATGAAAGGATGACGTACTGAGATCGGCGAATCTTTTGCTAGAATTGGCCATTCATAATACATTAACCGGTCTATGATATGTTCGATTTAGAAAAACAATAGTTAAAATAAAGGAGTACGTTCAAAATTGTGGAAATATATTTTCAAAAATTGATTCCAAAAGACAGGCAGGTTATATAACTCTCTATGGGGGAAAAAAGGGTTTTCAAAAATCTATTGACAAATTCGTAAAGAAGATTTCTAAGTCCTAATTCGTTTCGTTATTCTATTATGTATGTATGTTTGTGATTGATAAATACATATGTAATTGGAAATACTTACCTTTTTAGTGTTTTCTTACATGACCTCTACTTTCGCACATATTTTAGGGATCAATTAAGTGCGAAAGTCGAGAGCAGCCTGTATAACAAATAACCGAAATACGAAACAATAGCTATTATTCTGAATACAAAACAGAGGGTTGATTTCAAATGGTAAAAAATAAATAAAAATGCAAAGCTCCCGTTGGGGAGGTTGGAATGAATTTCAATTATTGTATCAAGTTACATGCCGATTTGGATGAAACCCAATAAAATAATATTTGCATTCAAAGTTGCGCAAAAAAGCTGCGTAAATATATATACGTGATGGTTTGGACATACGGTAATAATGGATTAAGGAAGAGTGGTTTAAAAGTTGTATGCTTATATAGTAAATGGAAAAGGAGTGCATAAAAACAAACCTGGATTTATATAAGTAAATTAATTATTAAAATAAAGTCATGGTCTCAACATGAAAAATTGAAGAGCGTGGGTGTCACGATGTATGAATATTCAGGAATCGGAAGGAACGATTTTTTAGGATAAAAAAGTGTGGCGATCTACCTTTTCTGCTTACCCTTCCGCGAAACAGAGTGATCGTTTTAAATAAATTCTGAATAAAGCCGTAAATGAAAAAAAAAATTGGTTAATTTAAATTTTTAATTGTATCTCAATAGAGACGAAGACGCAAACTGGAAACTGAATATGGATGATCAAGGTGTTTACAGGACTTATGACCTGTCATTGGTTGGGTTAAGCGCACGCTTTATGTAATTACAACATTCCCCATTCCACCATTGTTATTATGATCATGCATGATACATTTTTTGGAAGTTGTATATATACTCCAAATCCATACCTATCTTCACGTGTCAGTTCCAGTTAGCCATCTATGTAGATTTGATTGTACTAATTAATTTTTTAAGATTAATCTATACAATCCACCCACTAACGCCATCTATGAAGAATGATTGTTTAGCATTTAGCAAACTACTTTATTAATGCGAAGAGGCTACCGCCTCCTAGCGCACTGTTTTAGAAGTCGCCTGGAGTATCACTCCTCTTTTATACGCCAAAGAATTGACCAGAATAATTACAAATATTTGTGAAAATGTATACTTATGTATACGAATCCTGGATTTTCACCTGATGCACAGGTGAAAATCCAGGATTCGTATACAGATATAAGTATACATTTTCACAAAAATATTGGTGTTTAAGTAATGATGTTTAACTGTATATATAATAATAATTACAAATGAAAACGTCCGTTTTCTAGAAGTTTTATTATATTTGATGTGAATGATAGGTATCGCCTGTGAAATGTAAATTAACATTTGATAATGCCTTAGATAGGCGAGATATGTCGTCATTATCAACATCATCATCCGCCGTCTGTCATCCACTGCTGAACGAAGGCCCTTTCCCAAAGCACGCCACCCTTATATCCATTGCCGCTTCCATCCATCCATCCAATTCTTTTCAGATCGTCGGTCCAGCGGGCAAGCGGACGTCCATCTCTACGGAATCTTGCACGCGTTCTCCACTCCAGAACCTGTATTCTCCAACGGCTGTCGGTTCTCCGACAGATATGGTCAACCCACTGCCACTTCAGCCCGCCTATCCTTAGAGCCACCTCAGTCACCTTAGTTTGTTCGCATAAGATAGAATAAAACTTCTATAAAACATACGTTTTCATTAGTATTAATGAATGGAAAAAAATCTGTTGAAATTGCATTTTTCAAAAACGTTAAACTCAATCATTGAATACAAGTGAATAAATGAAACGTTTTTCTTTTGTTTTGCAATTCGGATTAAATTAATCAAAGAAACGAAACGGACTATTCATTTAAGGTTCCCCGAAGGCGGGGGAGACCGGAGCAAAAGGACGAGAGGAGAGAAGTGAGGGACTGTAGGATAGGCGGAAAAATAAGAGAGGAAAAATAGGAAATCTGATTTGTTTTACGGCCCTTTAGATGTAAGAATTTGAGCCGGCTGAGATGCCCCCAGGTTTAACGCAATACATCGACACGTGGAGTTACACAAGTAATATAGAGGAAAAAAATAGAATCAGATTTAAAAATAAAAGGATACACATACTTGCACTAGTATTTCTGAAGTGACACAAGTTTAACTATCTAACTATACTCTAACGAGCTCTGACTTCCACGTTGAAGGTTCTGGGTTCGATTCCCGGCGATGGCAGTGTGATTGTCACACTGTCTTTGGTCTGATAAAATGGCGATAGATTGGCTACCTATCACATGTCACGAGAATCAATATAAAAGCTAAAAAATAAAAATTGTACACAGTAATTGGGTCCAAACGACCTGTTGGGTACATAAAAAAAAAGATATAACTGTTACAAAAAAAAAATATCCATAACTCCGTCTCTGCGAAAGGGTAGGCAGAAATAATGAATCTTCACACTGTTCTATCACGTCAACGACATTTAATATTTTGTTCATAAGATTCGGTCAGACTGGTGATGTTTTTTATTTAATTATTATTTAAAATGAACTTCCATCAAGAGATTTTAGTAAAATCTTTTGATTATCATAAGATTTTCATTCGCACTGTATTCACTTATGATATTTTCATTCGACATTCTACTGCATTTATTCTACTTTTATCATTCTTTTGCCAGTTCCATGCTTCACTTCCATACACACTGGTCGGTACAAGTTTACATTATTTCTTTTAGATAGGCTTTGTTTGCGATGACAACTTTAAGTGTTTCACTTTGTTACCTGTCTCAACCCTTTTTTGAATATCCTTCTCCACACGCTCATCCTTTGCAAACATACGGAGATACTAAAATATAAGAAGTCAATGCAGTGTTATGTGTGAACAAAATGTTAAAAAGAACTTGAAGATGATTTGGACACATGGAATGAATGCCCTATGGTATTGAAGCAAGAACAGACACTGTCTCAAACAAACATCTCTTAAGAGTAGCAGAAATGAGAACATTGCGACCTATTGTGGGGAGAACCCTTAGAGATAGGACACCCAATGAAGAAATTCGCAAATTTTGCAAAATCGAAGACATATTGAAATGGAGTAGGCAGAGAAGACGATTCTGGAGGGACCACATCGAGAGAATGGATCCAGCAAGAATTCCTAATATCGTGATACACGAGACTCCTGAGGGCCTTCGACCATCAGGACGACCACGAAAGAGATAGAGAGAAGGCTGGTCGTCTTCATCACAGGAAGAAAGTTGATATCCTACATAAACAGTTCGCAAGATCTACAATCATAAGAAAAAGAAGAAGAAGGAAAGAATTCATTAAGAAAAGAAAGTAAAAAACTATAAGTTAACGATGTAATTGGAACTAAAATAGCAAAAGAGGAAAAACGAGGAAAACGATCAAATAAATCAAATATGGAATGCCGGCCACGTGAGGAGTCGGTGAAATTGACGTGCAAGCATGACACGATGTATTAATGTTGAGGGATCGAGACAAGTATGCCAGAAAAGAACAGCGTGACAGATCATTCTTTCTGCCTACCCCTTCTCGAAACGGCGTGATAGTTGGTTAGTGAGTTTATCTCAGTAAGATACAACGTGATGTTCGAATGTCAAAAATATTTTTGAAAAACAGAATAAGAAATACTCGTTTTCTTGTAGATTCATACATAGAATGAGCCCCAGATAAAATATAAGCTCTGATAAATTTTGCGAACGGAATATATTTTTTATTTTCTCCTAATACGGTTATTGCGTCTTCCCACACACACTCCAAAGGCATCGCATTTATTTCTCGTTCATACATCATCTAAAGTCTCTTCAGAATACATTAATACTCAGTGTAGGCCACGTAAATACTTTTGAAATGCCACAAAATAAGCAAATATATTAAACAGCACAAACATAAAATTTAAGCAAAAAAAATCATTTGCGTCTTAGACACGATCGTTATTTATTGAAGTATTTCATTTATTTGAATAACAGGTCCCAAAATTCAAATACTTGGGCATAGATCTCTCATTCCAAACGGATCTCTATAATGAAGTTCGCGAGCAAACCACCAAAACGGCTGCAATATCTGGATGCTTGAAAGATTTTGCGTGGAAAAACAAGCATATGCAAGTAGAAAGCAAAGTGCGAATATATAAGACATGTGTCAGACCCATAATGGCTTATGGTAAAGAAACGAGGGCTGACACAAATAGAACCAAAGCACTATTACCAACCACCGAAATGAAGACACTCCGCGCTATTCTGGGCAAATCACTGAGGGACAGAATCAGAAACGCGGTAATACGTGAGACCTGCAATACCGAAGATGTTGTCAGATGGGGCAGGAAAAGATGACGCTTCTGGCGCGACCACGTAGAACGAATGAGCGACGAAAGACTCCCCCAAGCAGCCGCAAACAACGTGCCAATGGGAATTCGCCAACCCGGAAGACCGGCGAAGAGATGGCGAGACAGGGAGTTCTGTGTCCCAGGAGACCTCGACGCCATAAAAACAGATCCACAGATCTATTAAAAGAGGAAGAAGAAGAAAAATAAAAATCAAAAACATTACAGACACATACGAGTAATTCTAGATCGTTTGCAATTACATTATAAGAATTTATAAGAGAAGCATAAAAAACATTATGATTTAGAATTAGAAAGAAACATAACATTGATATTGCATCCCTGAGGCAACTCACACTTTCACTTAATATGTCGATCTCGGAGGCGACCCGGTTAAGCAATAAGATTGCCCTACCGACAGTCAAAACCATTGGCAGGTTGGTTCTGCAGCGCGGCAAATAAAACAATATGTGCTGTCTTTGACGAATGTACTTATCAAATAGACCTACATCACTCAGGACATCCGAGTTTTGTATATGAGCGCCAATCAGCTGAAAGAAGTGAACTCCCAAGTGGATATTCCTTCTATTCTCTAATGATTGGTATATCTTTCAATATATAGTGATAGGGAGTAGAGCACCAAAATTTATGTCCATATGGGCGCAGCGCAAAAATAGACTGCGTAGGAGAGGACTGGGAGAAATTAGAATGTTCTGGAGAATGGAGAGAGATCCTGGCCAAGGACAAGAGCCAGTGAAGAACTGTTGTGAAGAAAGCAAAATCTCACACCGGGATGTAGCGCCGAGAAGAAGAAGAAAATATTTAACATATCAAATAATAATCAGTGGTTGTACGAGTAAATGTGACAAATAAATAAAACACAAAATTTTAAATACTATGTGTCAAATGGGGTTCGAAAGGGTAGTAGGGCAAAGATGGGGTATGTTTTGCTGGAAAGTTTGCCTCTACAAAATGTCGTAAGGCGCCATGTTGCATTTACAACAGCAACACTACTATCAAGTCAAACTCTCTGGCGTCCACGAGAGGTCTTTTAAAGACCCCGCGAACCCCGGGCAATGTGGCACATATTACTTAGTGCCATAGCAGATAGAGAGAGGACGAATGGCGAGCTTCCAGCGCCATAAAACTGGATACACCCAGCTAAGGGAAGGTAACCTCGACAGAAAATCCTCCAGAGAAGGCAAGGGGATACCACTCTGGATATTTTTCCCCAGGTCATCACTTGGTGATAGTCAACGTTAAGGAGACCTGACATGACACAGAAAGAAGAAGAAGTGTCAAATGCCGTTCTCTGGGCCATGGCGGGTAAATACCAATCAGATAACAAATCAGACAGAGAAGAAAAGATTTTCTACTCTTTAAAAACTTGGTTCACTTTATATTCGTTATCGGTAATTTTTAACTCTTAATGTAATTTTTTTGTTTAATACATCGCACGCTTAATAAAACACTGGCTTAACTAAAAAAATCTAGTTTTGCTCAATCTGACATGAGTCGGTGTTTTAACAAAAACAGTCGAAAAACACGTACGAATGAAAAATACCGATATAGTGTAATGGAGGTGAATTTGCGGAATTTTGACTTAATTTGATGGTTAGTTTTAACGCGAAACGATGGATAGCGTTAAAACAAGCCTCTGTCTAATGTTAACTCAATTATGACCTAAACCATAATCGGTCAGTTTACTATTAAGCGTGTGACATGTTAAAAAATTCACAATTAACCATACCATATTGTTCTCCTTTTAATTTCTACACTACTGTCTAGAAATAATAATCAGAACAGAATTAAAAATAATCAAGATACGTTCTCGGGCATGCGCATTTTCTCTCTCTCTTGCATTTAATATATTCCCGAATTCTTTGTTAATGACGGGTTTTTTCATATTTAAATTATGATTTAAGATTTATTCGCATGGGTTACGTAAAGTTTCATCATTGTTCAAGCAGTGTAAAACATAACAATTAAACATTTATTTAGTCGTGTTTGAAACCGCCTCTGTCTGAAGTCGTATAATCCGAACTTCCGCCAAGTTGGACCGTGAAATCCTCAGAGAAAAGCTCGGCGTCGGTTTGTAATTCGATCTCAAGAGCTAAGTTGCAAAGGCGAGAAAGTTGCTCAAAAAACAACATACAATAACACACATTCATTTCGTCTCCCGCAGCGATACCGCAAAAAAGGCAAGATACGAAAAAAATATGCCAAATTCAATTACTGAATTCTTCGCGAATTTTCTTTCCCTGAAAATACCGAAATAAAACAAATATATTTGTAATGAAATTCTTGATAAGGTCATTGTTAAAAAAAACACACTTTTAAAATGTAGGTTCACCTACTTTAAAACAACTGAATGAAAAAAATTATAAAGTATACTAAAATTATATAAATAGTCAATTGTTTTGGCCGAAACACAATGATTCTTTAACATTATAAACTGTTAAATTGAAAAACTTTGTTTTATATAGCACGATTGTATTTTTCTACGCAACAACTGTTTCGTCAGCCTATATTGACAAACAAATTATCAGTTCTTGTCTATTATCACTGTCAAGTGATATCCTTTTGATCCTTTATATAAATCTCACCATAAGTGGTAACCCTAGTGCTCCACTTCTACGAAATTCCCTATTTCAATAAGATCGACCAACGTCAGAAGGTCCTTTTTTTGCAGAGATAGTGTACAGATGTTGCTAGTCACACAAAATTATTATTTTTTAATTCCTACTAGAATCATTTTTAATGCAAAGTGGCCTTACGGTATTGATGGTGCGCCTACGTAGCGGCCACCAGTTATTAATTCAATTATTAATATTATTCTATTCTAATCATATTCATTTATTAATCCACACCACAAAGTGACGTTGAATCTACAAATAAATAAAACTCAATCTTCCTTCTGTGTGTGGACTTTTTCCTCAGTTATTCCTGAACAGATCCTTATACAACTTATAGAATTGATTAAGCGGAATACGGCGGGGGTCATAGGCATATTTTTGTTACTAAACGAGCTCTAATTAACTTTATATGGATAGTTATATTTTTAACACAAAATCCGGTATATATAATAAAATATGTAGTACAAATGATAGTTAGAAGTAACCATTAGACCATTGACGGGATGCACCCAAAATATTATTATATAAAAACATTAAACATCAAAAGCTCCCATTTAGACAAAAAAACAATCCCTAATTTCTTTATACAATATCTAAAGCATAAAAGATGTATGATTCCGGAGGAGATCAGAAGTGAGAAGTACTCGTATATGAGTAGAATTAAGTAACTACGTAACCAAATTGTAACCGTTTCTCATTTCGGCTAAAACTTCACTTATAGCCCTCAAGTACAGATATGAATAATATATATTTTTTGTCATTTAAATGTCAGAGTTCGTAATAATCTCGATCACCTCAAAAAGCTTAAATGTCGAAGCTTAGCAAATATTTTATATGAGAATGCGGTATTTTCAGTGCTTTGAGTACTCGTGAACTCTTGTACGAATGACGCTAAAGAGTCGCATGCGAGGACACAAACAGCGACGGTTCACCCATGCGGTAAAATACACCCAACTGAAATTCATACCGCATCGTTGGATACGTAAATTTGTACAGCGAAATATATAAGTCCGGCGATCGCTTTTTTGCCGGGTCAGCGGCGTCGCGGCGGCGCGTCGCGCGGTTTTCCTTAATAGAATGATGACGGCGGTGCTATATGCTAAGAGGGTTAGTATAATCCAGTTGTAAGACCTTCGCTAAGCTCCTTTGTATTGCGGAAATATTTAGAACAGAACCGCGATACGTACAAAGAAATAAGGCGGTTTCGCATATCAAAAAGCAAGGGCACGAGAAATGGGTTAATAAGTCAAAATACTGCGTGCCGCAACCGCATATCTTTAAGGGTTAAAACAATATAATTTATTTGTTGTATCTTGAACAATGATGTATGCAAAACTGCATATAAATAATAAGTACGAATGAAAACGTCTGTTTTCTAGAAGATTTAATATATTTTTTGGGAATAACATGTCTCACCTGTCTAAAGCATTATCAAATATCAGTTTTAGATTTGATAATGCCATAGACATGTGAGTGAAAGTGAAACATGTCAATGGCATTATGTGTGAGTGAAACATGTCATTTATATAAAATATAATAAAAATTATAAAAAACAGACGTTTTCATTCGTATTAATGATAAATATAATGTGTTTAATTATTTTTTTATATACGGGTACTTTGTATACAACACTCACTTTTTAAACAAATCAAAATTAACTATCAAACATGTTTCGGACTACCCAGCCCTTCTTCATATATAAAATATTTTTTTATAACATCTGTCAAAACTGACCATATTTGTAAACAATTTTAATATAATAATATTTTAAATATCTATATATTTTAATATCACCGAAGAAGGGCTGGGTAGTTCGAAACATGTTTGATAGTTAATTTTGATTTGTTTAAAAAGTGGGTGCTGTATACAAAGTATGTACATAAAAAATAGAAAAATATAAAACATCTACAACGAACATAGAAGAAAAATATAATGATTTAACTAAGCATCACGTCGTCTCATTGAAAGCATACATTTCTCGTTCTTTCTTGGCATACATTTCTCGGTCCTAAACATTCATGTATCGTGTCATGCACGCACGCCGATTTGTGCGACTTCTCACGTGGCCGACATACGATATTTGATCGTGCCATATTTGAATATAAATGAAATTGTTTTATATATTCGAGAACCACCCTAACTATCGTAATATTGTGAATATTTTCGACAAAGTGCATTCCGTGTTGCACGACAGTGGTAGAAAGTTCAACAGTACTCTGGTTTATTAAGTTTTTTTTTCAAATTAGTATGACACGCTTGCCAGACTATTGACTTTGGTATTCATGTACGCAGAGAGCGCAATGCGCTTACGATAAATGGAACAAACAATAATTATAGTATTGCATAATTAAATGCAGTGACGGGTTTAGAGAATGTATGCAGTCAAATGCATATAAAAACGTAGGAGATTACTGTGAACTTCGTCTTCTGTTTCCTCTTAGTCTTTCTGTTTCCTCTTAGTAGATTGTTTGACCTGTTTATGACGGTGGGCTGTCCTGGGATGTTGATGTCCAGCTATCTCTCCATCTGGTAAGTTCTTGATGCATTGGGTTCGCAGCTTTAACAATTTATTCTAAATAACTAACTAACCAACCATCATGCCGTCTCTCCGAAGGGGTAGGCAGAAAAAATTGCTTGCCACACTTGTCTTTCTTTCTCAACATTCATACATCGTGTCATGCACGCACGTCGATTTCTCCGACACTTCACGGTATTTATTTAAATGTTGAGCTAAATATATACAATATTATAAAAATACACATTTTTTAATTTTCATTGAAAAAAAATTGCTGATAATATACAATCTTCTTCTTCTTCAAGTGCCCTGTCGGGTCCCCCCAACGTTGGCGATCACCTCGGCGAACCTATCCCTGTCCTACGCCGCTCGGAACAGCTCCTCAACACTTTGGATGCCGGTCCACTCCCTCACGTTTCGCAGCCAGGACATTTGTCTCCTTCCGGGCCCTCGGCGTCCCTCAATTTTTCCCTCCAATATCAGTTGGAGAAGGTGGTACTTTTCCCCACGCAGTATATGACCCAGATATGAGATCTTTCGAACCTTGATAGTTGATAACAATTCCCTGTCAACTCTAGCTCGCCTCAGGACTTCGGTATTGGTAACCATGTCTGTCCAGGGAATTCTGAGCATTCGGCGATGGAGCCACATTTCAAATGCTTCCAGTCTGTTCATTGAGTTAACTTTCAGGGTCCAAGTTTCACACCCGTACAATAAAACAGACCACACATAGTATTTGATCATTCTCTGGCGGAGTTTCAAGTTTACGTTATCATTACAGAAGAGTGATTTCATTTTATTAAACGTAGCTCTTGCTGCCTCGATTATGCATTTTATCTCTACATCTGGGTCAAAAAATTGTGTTAGGATGCTGCCGAGGTATTAAAATTTTTCCACCCTTTCAACGTTACGGCCGTTCAAATGCAATACTGATCCAGTGTAGTCAAGCCGTCCGAATGTCATCCATTTGGTTTTGTTGATATTTATTGTTAGCCCCAATCTTTCACCGGACTCGTCAACAAGATTAAGGAGGTCCTGAAGATCGCTGACACTTTCAGCTAATAATAAAATGTCGTCGGCATATCTTATATTGTTTATCACAACGCCATTAATTTTCAACGCCATTAATAATATACAATAATAAATTAAAAAAAAAAAACGACGTTGAACGTCTGTTACTAAGCCCCAAGCGAAATAAAAAATAATATTTTCTTTGAAAAACATCGTAGCTTTAAAAAATACACTAAGGAAGAACGTGTACAGTCCGAGACACGATTGTAAAAGGTAAAAAAGTGTGAAAATACAATGTTTTTCAAAAGTGACTCAAATGTGAGACCATGAAAAATACATGTTTATAACAAAATATAGTTAACTTTCGGGAAAACGGACATTTATTTAATAAATACATAAAATTAAGTTTTATACCACTGATCATGAAACAAAAAAAAATTGTAGAAGTAATAATGATTTCACAAAAAATATGTGAATGGTCGAAAATACTTCTTTCTTTTCAGTGTAATTATAAACGCATTTTCGTACGTATTTTCAAAATACATTTTCCATGTCCGTCCCTTTTCTTGTTTCCGTACATAGATTACTAAAACAATTAATTTGTAATTAAGAAGTTCTATTTTAGATCAGTCGTATATGCCAATAATGTGAAAGCACAAATATACAGCTATTCCATATTTAAAAACCAAGTAACCAATCGTGTCTCGGGCTACTCGTCCTTCCTCAATTTTTTCAAAGGTTATTCAAAATATTTATTTTTATTTCATGAGGGGTTAATAACAGACGTTATTCGTCAGTTTAAAAAAAAATTGAATGTAGTGGTTTCTCGTTTATACACGGTTATTTGAACCCAATTACTGTATACAACATTCTAGCTATTGATTCTCAATACATCTGATTTTTTTTATACACTATCTCGCCAATATCTCTGCCTACCCCCAAAAACGGCGTTTGTATGTCAAAAAACTTATTGTTCCATTTTTCAGATAATTTATCTCAGCATGTTTTGAAGTTTTTTCATGAATTATATCGTTCTCCCGATGATGTGTAAAACCTTGTCGAGAAAAATTAATTGAAAAGTGAAAAAAAAAACTGTTTTAATTCACAAAAAAAACGTTGTTACGAAATTCCACATTGATAACGCCATAAGTTTAAAAAAATATTTTGATCACTCTAAATAAAAATATGATATAACTTTTAATGTTTAATATCTTGACGAGAACTAAATCTAAAAAAGAAAGATTCAACTCGAATATTACAATTCTCTTTTGTTTACGATTCTGAACCATTTCAATGATACATGAATAACTCTGCTGCTGTGAATAATTTAATAGATTTTATGAAGCGTAAAGCAATTCAAAGGATTTTCTACTTCTCTGAAAAGCCTTCGCTCCCTTCAACGGAAAAATGCATAAGCAACGTATGCATTCCGCTTGGAAAACATGTTTAAATTACTAAGTTATCAAGTTGCACATGGGTTAATATGCATTCATTCATTTATTAAGTATCAAAAGCATAACAAAGTAAAATTAATAAGAGTGAAAACGTCAAATTAATTAATCAAATACAAAAAGGGACCACATTCGAAGTCGGAAAAATCGATGAGCTTGCATGTTACGATGTATGAGTACAGAGGAAACTAGAGATGTATGTCAGGGCAGAGCAGTATGGTTACCTACCCCTCCGGAGAACGGCGTGATGGTTGTTCAGGTAGTTAGTTTTATGAAAATATCTGTTTTCTAGATGTTTCATTACAAGTTATAGGAATGACACGTTTCGCCTATCTTAGGCATTATTAAATATTAAAAAAATATTTGATAAAATATAAAACATCTGGCCTGCCTGAAACAAGACTCCCAATGAAGATTATGTACTCTCAGCTTACCCAAGGGAAACGTTCACACGGTGGTCAGAGGAAAGCTTCAAGGACTCCCTGAAAGGAAACCTACAAAAGACTAACATCGACTGTGATTGCTGGGAAAAGACTGCAGAAGCTCATAACGGCACGCAGGACTTTGAAGCACAGCGAAGAGACGACGTTGCAGAGAGGAGGAGGAAGAGGAGAAAGAAGAGACCACTGGGAGACGGTGACGGCTCCACTACAAGCGCCTTCCTCTGCCACAGAATGTGTGGGTCCAGGATCGGGCTCTTCAGTCACATACAGACCCACAACCGTGAAGGACAGTTTTCCTCGGACACAAGGGACAGCCGATGATGATGATGAATAAAACTTCTAGAAAACAGACGTTTTCTTTCGTATTAATATATAATTAGAGTTTCTTGGACAATGATGTAAAACTCCATATTAAATAATGAATACGAATGAACACGTATGTTTTCTAGAAGTTTTATTATATTTCATGTAAATGACATGTTTCGCCCGTCTAATGTAGTACCAAAACTATTTATAATACCTTAGACAGGCGAGACATGTCAATCCCATAAAATATAATAAAACTTCTAGAAAACAGACGTTTTTATTCGTATTAATTAGTAATTGAACATCCCTAGTTCATCGGAAGAAGAAAGAGGATCAATACTACTTAAGTTGTTATATTTCATTTAAAGTACTTTCAGAAATGAATTTCATGTAATTCTAGTATGTATTCATACTGGCATTTTGCCGTTCTAGAAAAACGTTCTTATCAGCTAAAAAAAATCCACGCATCTAAAGAAAAATATATATTTTATATAAACCCCATAAACAGTATATGATGTGCGTTATGCATAAATAAAAACAATGGAAAGAAGAGGAAATCACATTTCCGAAGGGAAAATCCAAGAAAATATGTAAATACCGTTAGAGAGAAAGAATGGAAAAAATAACGCCATGATGCTTGCTCACCTACACATAGGGAATTAATCGCATTACAGATGTGTAGGACGCCTCTGCCTCTCCAAATGTCATGTCCCCTTTTATTGAAAAGAAAAAGTGAGCCGCGGAAAGTAAATTACTACTGTCAAAAGGAAAACTAACCTCAAAAGTAAGCTCTTTACGAAATAAAAATTTACATAAAGCGTTGGACAAAAGAAGGATGTCCCCACTAGAAAATGTTTCAGCCGTTTCGGAATGACGGTGTCCATTTTAGTACCGTTTCCTATATAACGATAAGTTACTAAGTAGAAAGCGTGCAATGCAACACTCCTTAAAACCATTATCAAAAGTAGTTTAATGTGAAAATCAGATTATTTATGGAGAATTCTATTTTTTCGATCCCTGTTGCTCTTCTCTGTTGATGATAACGTTCTCCATTTTATTTTTTAAGATATTCGTAAAGAGTTTTAGGGTTGAGCATAAAAGCGATATTCCGCTATAGTTTTCTGGTTTGGACTTTTCACCCTTCTTGAATATCGGTATAGTGATACTAGTTTTCCATTCTTCTGGAATTCGTGAAGAATAAAGTATCTTGTTAAAGAGTAGGCGACATTCCTTTGACAGTTTATCTCCTCCATATTTGATGAGCTCATAGGGGATCTTATCGATGGCAGGTGTTTTCCGGTTTTTGAGATTTTTTATATCTGTAACAAATTACTTATTAGTTCTTACTGATAAAAATATGTTCGTTAGTAAGAGTTATATTCTTCAACCGGTTCACGCGAACCGGTGCACCCGAACAGAGGGCATCACTAACAAAAACGAAAAGTTTAACCGGCAGCCATCTTGCGAACGGACTCCATTTTATAATTTGCATTATGGGATGAATGTGGAATCTTCGTCCTACATTATTTTGGCAACAATATTGCCTATTCTTCCAGAATCTTTTTATTGCTTTCATTTTCTCTTTTTTCGATTATCCTCCAGTCAGTAAATTCCTTTATTATCCCTTTTAATGTTAGTTTTATCCCTGTTTTCAGGCGTCAGGAGGGATTGAATCATCGCAGAATGGCACAACTTCTTGCTGTTAATGAGTCAATTATATTGTGATCAGAATAATCTTGATTGTAAAGAACATCGTTAGGAATTCTAAAGAAAATTTCGTGTTTATTACCGCAACAAGGCGGATAATCGTGACTGTCATAGAAGATTTGAAATTACAATACTGTTGCTAATCTTGTTCCGAAGCCTTAAAAAATAACAACATATTGAAATAAGTCATTGTCATTAAGTCAATTAGTTAATCCATATTTAGTATAGGGTAAATTGTTGTTTTGAAAATTTGGTTTAGTTCATGTGGCGCTCCCGTAAATTTGGAGATATTTCGTGTAAAGGTGAACTGTTTTGGCCAATTTGATTGTTGCCGCACTTTATAATAGTTAATTGTGACACGTAATACGTTTGTGCGGTTTTGACGTTATAATTATACAAGTTTTTTCGTTTAGGTATATAAAGAATTTTGACAGGTGTAAAAATAAAATTTTCATTTGTTCCAATGACAATTTGAATAATTTCTTCAATATTATTTAATAGTTCTTGCTGGTGTTTGATTGCTTTAAGTAACTAATTGCAGCTTATTTAAAAAAAAAACGGTGGATGCGAGTAGCATAAATTTAATAATCACAAAAGTCCGGATCGTCCATGTCAACAAGTGCACCATCTAAAATGAACAATATGTGTTAATATATTTTTATTTTGTTATTTTATTTTATTTTATATCATTGTATTTTATATGATTTGTTTTAGATTTATTTTGTGGATGTTGGACGCACGAAATGTGTGCGGAGATGCCTATTGGTGGCGATGAGCGAAAAGAGAAGGATGGAGTGCCGCATCGGTTAAAGTGTGGCAGCCCATTCTTTCTGCCTACCCTTTTGGGGAGACGGCGTAATGATTAGTTAGTTCATTAGTTAAAAATATCAATTGTGATATTCTATAATAATGTTTTTATTTAAACAGGTAATAATGTTGAAATATCAAAATTTCCGCCAAAACAATGAATTATTATTAAAATCGTTACAAAGTTTAATTCGCATTTCAAAAATCTTTCCAATACCATCGTATTGGCCCAAATTGAATGCAATTCGATAGAGTTTATCAAGGTTATAAAAGGGCTTTATATTTTTGGAATAATGATCTTTATTTTCTCGTAAATTCGCATAAAATTCGACCGCTTTCTCCCGCATGTCCTATTGAAAGAGGTCCTTGAATGCTCAATAAAAATGCCTTCCTCGCCAATTATTATTATTTTCCCCTCCTTGCGCGTCTAGTGTCCTCGTGACCCAACCTATAAAACGTATTCTCTACGCTATTATTACATTTCTTTTCACAGGATCTGAGAATAAACAGTCGCTTTATTCAATTTGATTTTGTTTGCTAATAAAACATTTATTATCGCAATGATTTTTTCAATTAGTAAACATTGGAGCTGACAAAAGACGGATGAAAGTATGATAAATGTCGTAGAATATAAATCACTGAGAAGAATGAGAAGGAAAATGATATGATAGAATATACGAACATCATAGATAGTTTTTGCTTAGTCACGCAGAACCAATCTGCTTTTGGTGATGCCAGTGGGAAGAGCGATTGGACATATGGAACGAATAGACGGGAGAAGGATGATTAAAATGTTGTATACAAACAGTGTGAGTGGAAAAAAAACCCGTGGAAGAAGAGCATGGCATGACTAAATTAATACAATACTACAAGACGGACACGTTCGAAGTCGGAATAATCGACGAGCGTGAGCGTTGCGATGTATGAATGTAGAAGTGTATCAGGAGCAGTATAGCGGTCCACCGTTTCTGCCTTCCCCACCGGGGAAACGGTGAAACGGCGTTAGTCAGTTAGTGATTAGTCCATTGTTTTGGCCGAAACACTATGATACTTCAACATTATTACTGTTAAAAGTTATAACACTGTTATAATATCACGATTTCTTTTTATTCGCTGAGAGCGTCGCGAGAGCTGTTTTGCCAACCGATGTTGATAAATTGTAACACCTGATGATGCCAACATCGGTTGGCGAAACAGCTGTCGCGACACTCTCAGTGAATAAAAAGAAATCGTTATATTATAACAGTGTTTTAATTTTTAACAGTAATAATTATATAAAGATGATTTCTAGGTGGTGCTAAAAATTATATTGTATTGGGGGCGACTGGCGCTTATGTTTGGGAACCTGTGGTCTAAGGTGTCTCATTTATACCCTATTAAAGCCCACATTATCCATCGGCACCAAAGATAAATAATGTAAGATTTCGCAAAGCCTTGATTAATCAATACAGGAAGAAAATTACCCCTATACAACATGTTCAATAATGAATCACGAAAGAGCGGGGGGTTTATTGTCTATTAGCGTGATTGTCATCACTTCCGCCACACTCAAACTCCGACGACAGAATGGCGTCGGAACCAATAACTGTGAAATAGGTCAAATCTACCTGCTTAATTCACCGACACCCAATACGTACATATTTGATGCAAATTTGTTCCATACGAAGGAATAAAGAAAACTTAAAAGCTCAGTATTCTGTAATACAATTAGGGAAATTTTATAAGATAAGAATTAATTAAAATAATACATGCTAACCGAAAGTAAAGTCAAGATATACAAGGCATGCGTTCGCCCCATCATGACGTATGGAATAGAGGTCAGAGCCGATACTAATAGAACTAAAAACTCTCTTAGAGTAGCAGAAATGCGAACCCTACGCTCCATTGCAGGCCAAACCCTCAGAGATCGAATCAGAAATGAAACGATAAGGTCTGTCTCTGGTGATGAGGACTTTGTGAGATGGGGAAGAAACAGAAGGCGCTTTTGGAGAGGCACAGGAAGATGGAGGTATCCTCTGAAACATGTCATGTTTTATTTAGTATATTTTTAAACATTTTGTGGATTAAACAACGTTATTTCGAATTTCCTAAGTGTATTTTAATTATTTAAATTCTTTTGAAAAGTAAAACAAAAATTGTTTAAAATATATCCTTAAAAGCTTGCGTATTTAAACTTTAACTGTTAATGCAAAAACTTTATTTTATATCACAATTGTATTTATTTTACGACAGCTGTTTCATCAACCAATGTTGACATCATCAGGTGTTACAAAAATATATCTAATGTCAAATTTTTTCCAAATTTTTTAAATCTTTGTGTATTTGTTCCTATGTCAATTTGAATAATTTCGTTGATATAATTTTGAAGTTCTTGCTGAAATTGAGTTAAGTACCTAAATATTTTAATTTAAAGAACGGTTAGTTTCTGTTTATAGGAGAAAATATTAAAGGTGGAAAATATAATAATAAAATAATAATAATATTAAAACAATAATTAGAAGGAACAATTACACATAGTATAGAGTCAAAAACGATAAACCATAATAAATTAAAAACGATAAACAATAACAGGAAGTACATAGATTCAATTAATAGGAAAGGTGACAAAAGCTGAAGGTAATATTATTTTTTTTAGCAAAAGTTGAAGTTTATTATTTATTCAAAACAAAAGTTGAAGGTAATATTATTATTTTATAGCAAGATTGTATAGGGGAAAAGTTTTTAATGTACTTGAGTATTTAAACTAATTTGATGTTGTACCCGCCAATAATTATTTAATATATAAAGTATTTTCTCTTAATTAATTTTGAGACAGAGCCTCCATATCTTTCATTCCGTGCCTCATACGTTGTAGAAGCGCCGGTGATACTTTACCGTATTACGTTGAACGTGAAATTACCATACCGTTAAGCCCGAAATTTTACCCGTATCCGAAGTTACACCCTTGTTTCACGTGCTATCCAAAATTACACCCCCATTCCAAGTTTTCTATACTATATTACATAAAACATAAAACCTTAACAAAAATCATTTAAAATTAAATAATGCAATACATTACTATTCACATTTTATTTATTATAATATAGGTAAAGTTTCGTGTCTTAAAACATTTTGAAAATAAAAAATAAAAACAAAGTATCAGTATACACAGAATAGTGTAATTAAGTATTAATAAATAAATAATTAAAATATTAAAAGAGCCATGTTACGAATAAGCCTAAGAGTCATCCACCGGGTGGCGACTCTAAAATGGCAATGGGCAGGTCACGTAGCCAGAAGCTCAGACAAAAAACGGACAAGACGACTGCTGACTTGGAGAGCGTGGACGGCAGACAGAAGTCCACGGCGACCGCAATTACGCCGAAATGATGATCTTAACAGACATGTCGGAATAACCTGGATGCAGTCTGCACAAGACAGAGTGACATGAAAGCGAATGGAGGAGACATTTGGCCAGGAGTGGACGGGAATAGGCTAAGGAAGAAGAAGAAGAAAACATAAAAAATTATTGGAAAATGTTCATTGTAAATAATGAAAAAATATATATTTTTAATAATAAAAATCCTTCATACTACATATTTAGTTTAATTCCTAGATTTCATGGCTTCAATACTGGCCGAAGCCATAAAATCAAGTGGAATTAAACAAAATACATATTAAGTTTTTTTTTTCATTACTAAAAACAATAATAATCAAAAATGTTCACATATTGTAAAGAAAGAATATTTATTTGTTTTATTAAATAATTGGTTGGATGCTCGGTCGTGGTTTGGCAACCGTTTAAAATGGAGCCAATTGTAAAAAGTATTTTATTGATGGAAAATTTGTATCGTCTTGCTAGGAGAAGAGTATATCTGACATTTTATTATGTTCTAACGAGAAAAATCAGGTTTTTTATATATTTTTTTTCTTCAGAAAGAAAAGAAGTTTAAAAATGATAAATCAGGCATCAACATTTAAGATTTAATGATTTTCCGAAAAAGTAATAAATTTTAATCATCAAATCATTTTCTTCAGCCTGTTTTGGCAGTCCACTCCTGGATCTAGGCCGTCTTTCGTATTTTCCACTTCCTTATATCCTGAGCGATCCGGATCCAGGCACTTCCCCCACTCTTCCGGATATCGTCGCGCCAACACAACTGTGGGAGCCCAACTCCACGCTTTGTCGTTCTCGGACACTATACTAGAGCCGCTCAGAAGTGAGTCTTGGGGCCATAAATCATTTCCCTATGTCTATCTCGCTTGCACTT
This sequence comes from Lepidostoma basale, assembly GCA_022606425.2. Lineage (NCBI taxonomy): Eukaryota > Metazoa > Arthropoda > Insecta > Trichoptera > Lepidostomatidae > Lepidostoma > Lepidostoma basale. The sequence goes on along the minus strand of JAHDVF020001001.1, from coordinate 704,851 downwards.
ACGGGCCTTATGGAGCGGTTTAGGGATGGGCGTAACAATAAAATAAATATATCGATTTGTAACGTTTATTATCGTATCTTGTTCATAAACTTTAACGAGTTAACAAAGTTTTGATATTAAACTGTATTTATGGGTTTTACGTGCGTTTAAATTAGTATGAAATTAGTGACTACCAGATACTAAATTAAATACCAGTAAAAACAGAAAAATTGTTTAATTTTAAAATTTGTATACCGTATGTCTATAAACCCAGAAAGAAAGTTAAGTATAAAAAACAAAGTAGATCATATTGTGGCCCTTAAAAGAGCCGTTTATATTACAAAAAAATGTATCAATCCTCATCGGAGTCTTCTTCATCAGTGTCTTCTGCCAAATTTATTATAAGCGGCGCCTGATCTCTAATAAGAGCTTTCTGTAGGTCACTGTTTTGAAGTTCCTCGGCATGTCTCACACATTTGGCCCAGTTTTCTTTTGTGACATTATCGATGGCTCGGTGGAGGTGATTTTCAACATCTGCTATCTTGAATGTATTATTATTATTTGCAACTTCTCCCTTTACTTGTGCCCAAATTAATTTTATTGGGTTATATTGACAGTGATATGGAGGCAGCCGTATTACTTCGTGGCCTCGTTCATTTGCCAGACTGTCTAAAGCGTAGACCTTCTGCGGGTTACTGGCTTTTACTTTTTTTATTAACTCTTCTATAATTTCTCTGCTGAAATATTGAATGTTTTTTTTTGATAACCATTCTTGAATCTCGGCTTTCCTTGTGTTTCTTGTGGGTATTTTTTCCAACTGCATCGAATGATAGCTTGCGTTATCGACGATTATAACTGAGGGCTCTTCAAGTATATTTAGGAATGCGGAAAACCATGCCATATATGTATCGCCATCCATTTCTGTGTGATAATCAGCATCCTTCGATTTTACCGCTTTAAATATTAGCTTCGCTTCTGGAACAAAGCCAGTCCTTGCGGAACCAGCATGGCAAACTATCAATCTTTGACCTTTTCCTACAGGCTGATTCTTGAAACCTCCTTCATCGTTGCTTCCAAGCCACATACGCTTTCTTGAATGGTTTTGATTAATCCATGTTTCATCCAGATAGAAACGCGGCCGCTGATCGTTAGTTCTTCTAAGTAAATCCAATTTCCTTAAAAAGTCCATTCTGGCACAAACAATATCTGTTCTTTCCATTAAATATTTACGTCCTTCGGCATTTTTCTTATACTTGAACCCAATCTCCTTCATGAGTGTTCTCATCGAAGTTTTTCCGCATTTAAAATCAGGTAATTGCTCTCGGTATTTTTCTAATATTTTCGCCACGGACGGATACTCTCCACTATCATAAAATGAACCTACAGTCCGCTTCAATACACTTTTATCAAAATCGTCAATATTGGTGACAGTTTCTTGTTTCTTAAAATTTGCTCTTGGTGTACAGGGGCTGCTTGATTGCAATAATTCAGTCTTTATTCGGTCCACTGTCACTCTACTCACACCACAAATAAACGCGGCCATTTCACGTGGTTTGTTGAAATTAAGAGAAGCTATTTTATTCGGATCACTTTTCAATTCATTGACAAACAAGAATACGTTGTGAATCACTGTTCGAGTTTGAGGGCTAATATCGCCATGTAATTTCTTCAAATCAATGTTGGAAAATAAAGTATCCATAGTGCTTAACGAGTGGTGACACACGAATGAATTCATTTAATTGCAGTAAACACATTTATAACAAAAAAGCACTGCATTCGGTAAAAACCAATCATTAGTGACTCATCGTACATATCATAACGTACATATCATTACAAAATCATTATAGTGACTCATCGACACCACGAGAGCAGGTAGCCGTATACCGATAACAGTCCTGGGGCTTCCCATCCCTATTTCTATTGACATTTATGGCCCCACGACTCCGTTTCAAACGGCTGTAGTATAGCAATGCAGTCGCCTTGTCCACTTTCATCTGGGTATTAAGTTCATTAAAATTATATTTTTTTCTTGGAAAAGCGACAAGGGTGAGACAAATAATAATAATGATACTTTTTTCCGCTTTATTGGTTTTTATTATTACAATATTTGATCCTTGCAGGTGTTTATCTCTAGTATATTATTAAATTTCTTTCTGGATTATGTATTTAAACTGTACAGATCTGACTCAGTTAATACGGGATTAATCGATAATAAAAATAATATTTCAAAAATACTCCTGCAAAACGAGTATTTTTCGAATCACCGAGTATACGAGATGCCAAAGAATGCCAAATACGTGCAGTTCCCTCCATGTCTCGGAACGTACTGACGCCGCGCGGCTTATTTGACTCGGCAACCAATCAAATTGTAAAAACTATCACCGCACTCATACATCGATACGAGATCTTCAAATTGTTAATGAACTCTAACAAGCGACGTGTCCCGCCCAACGCCAATTAAGGGTTGCGGCCAACTTGGGGACATCTTAGACTTTTGTCTTCATTGTGTCTTACAAAACAACAAATTCAAATAATGGTTCAAATCTTGCGACCGGGAGTGTACCTACAAATTTCTTGTATAGGGAAGTCCCGTATACATTATCCTTATATAATATTATGAAAATCTCTTCTATGTACGTACAGTATGTGACACACTAACACACATACGCCTGTGAATACATATAGACACGCATATCAATACATTTAAATTGGTATATTCACACGAAACGATAATGCGCGAAGCACTTACAGAGAACGTGCTAAAATGTTAAAAGTATTATTTGGTAATATTGTGGATACAGGGATAATACTTTGATACTTTAGGGCAATTTTCTTTGTACGTATAAAAACAGATGTAATCAATTCCTTCTAAATACGCGTTTACTTTGTGTTGTCGATTCTCCATCTTTGTTTTATTCGATATATTTCTACTGATAGTCATGAAACATCTTAGTGATCCTGTAGCCAAGAGTCAACACAAGAGACGGAAAAATAGAGAAAGAAGGCTTCAAATAATTAATAAACAAATGAGTTTGGTGAATCACTTTGAAATTTCAATTCTAGAACAATCAAATATTATTTTTCAAAACTTTGGGGTATTTAGAGTAGTCTTTAACGAACTTCATGCTGAATTTCGTCGTATAATATTAATTTAATCGCTGTACAGAATGCACATCCGGGTTATTTGTGCCAAGATAGCTCTGACTCTCAAGGACGCAGGAGAAAAGCTTCCGCGACAGAATAAAATATTCATACAATAAAATATCTGTTTCTTCTCGAGAATTCTCATATTAGAGCATATCTCCAGTATATTTAAGGGAAAATAATGTTACAGAGATGCGTCATAGCAAATTTGACTGAATTTCAACGTGGCGTGTTGAAATAAATATTCTAAAAATCAATTTGTGCTAAAGGTCGCAGCAGTTTTAGTCGAGTAAGTTGTGTCGCAACGTGGCAAGAAAAGATTTGTCAAAATCTCGGAACGCAAAAATCTCTGTAATTTTATACGAGAAATTTTTATTTTCTATTTGACCGTTTTGTAGTGAGTTATAAAAGAAGGAAAATTTTCTAGAATGATATAAACTCTTCCGATGATGAAGGTGTAATACATTCGAAACATGTCGAAAAACTTTACGAAAAGAGGACAATGCGTTTTACTTTAAAAAAAAAAAAGAATGTTGTTATTTAAACTGTCATGGTGAAGTTCATTGTAAATATTGAAAAAATTGAGAGTAAAAACATTTTTAAAATAGATGTTTAATAAGCATGAAACTGGCAAAAGGAGGATAAAAGTAGAATAAATGCAGTAGAAATGAGATCTCTTAGACGAATGTGTGGATACTCTGTGTATGATAGAGTGTCGAATGAAAATTTAAGAAGTGAATGCGGTGCGAATGATGCTGTTATGAAAAAAAAACGAAAGGATCATTTAAGATGGTTTGGACATATGGAAAGAATGAATGAAGAAAGAATCGTAAAAAAATATCTGTTAACGATGTAAATGGAACCAGAAATAGAGGAAGACCGAGGAAAACGTGGCACGATCAAATAAATCAAATATTGAATGTCGGCCGTGTGAGGAGTCAGAGAAATCGACGCGCGTGCATGACACGATGTATGAATGTTGAGGAAGCGAGAGAAATATGTCAGGAAAGAAAAGTGTGGCAATCCATTCTTTCTGCCAACCCCTTCGGGGAGACGGCGTAATGGTTAGTTAGTTAGTTTATATTGAATTAAATTTCACCTATGTTTTTGGCTTCGATCTACCACCAGGAGATGGCAGCGAGTTGCCGAAACCGGATGAAGCCATAAACATAAATGGAATTTAACTATATACTCGTATACCATACATTAAAAAAAACACCATTTTTTTTCATTTTACTCTTATTACTGAACAAAACAGTACACTGTTCCCCGAATAGGTAGACAGATATAATGGGTTCTTCCCTAACTTTGACATGTTTTTCGGTTCCTCAACATTTATACGTACAACAACAAACCATCACGCCGTTTCCCCGCAGGGGTAGGCAGTGAGAATGGGCCGCCACCCTGCTCTATCCTGATATACCCCTCTAGATTCCTCCACATTCATACATCGAGTCATACACGCACGTCGATTTTTCCGGCTTCTAACAAGACCAACCTTTAGTATTTGATTAATTTGGTAATGCCATGTTTTCCTCGGTCTACCTCGACTCCTTACGCAATTTACATAACTAACGTATACTTTTTTAATCATTCTATATTCACTCATGCGCTCCATATGTCCGAACCAACGCAACGATCGTTTCAATTTTGTTCATATTACCTTCTTTCGCTCCCCATTTCATCCTAATTCTGTCGTACATCGTTCTACCGCATTTATTCTGCTCTCATCTTTCTTCTGCCAGTTACATGCTTCGCTTCCAGGGTTGGGACCAGAACATTTATACATAGTCTCATTTATGCACCATAATGCGTATTTTGTTCATAACGTTTTCGTTCATAATGCATTCAGTCTTCATATCTAGCAGTCCATCTAGAGATTTCATTTTGACCTATTTAATGTATTTTCATTCTCCAGTTTATAATTCGTAAATATTCCATCAAATAATATATTTGGGAGTATACCAAAAATAAAAATAATTTGAATTATCTATAAATTTCGCATAACTTCATAAAACATAATAATATTTTATGGGTGATAATTTCACGAGACGCCCTTGCCCGCCCTCCAGCGAATGGATCGCCTCCGAAACATCATCGTAAATCTTGTGTAATCTGCAATAAGTAACATTGATGAATGACGTGTTCCCGGAGGCCTAATGGGATTATTAGTGGCCTTTTGAGGAGTGGGCTTCTTTACTGCGCGTAGTTTGATGGCTCAAGACCAAAGTATGAAATTACAAAAACGGGAATGAGAAAATACACTAATAAATAATTAAACATTAAAGGTTCTTGTATCTTGAACAACGATGTAAAACTACATATTAAATATGGATGAACATGTCTGTATTCCATCCCATTCCGCCCTTCTTACGAACACCACGTCTGAAAATGATTTTGAAGGTTGTATATATACTACCATGTTGAGAAACATTTCACATATTTTAGTTCAATCTACAGCGCCATCTATTGAGACTAGATGTAAGCATTAAGCGTTGTCTAGTAATGTGTGATAATTGGGTTGATAGCCTTTCACATTACATTAATAAAGATTTCTGCTTAATGCTTACATCTAGTCTCAATAGATGACGCTAGTGTAGATTGAACTTAAATATGTGAAATGTTTCTCAACATGGTTGCATATATACAGCTTTCAAAAATACTTGTTAGACGTGGTGTAGTAAGAAGTGCGGAATGGAGAATTTTGTATTACATAAAGCGATCGATAAACCCAACCAATGACAGGTCATAAGTCTTATAAACGCTTTAACCACCATATTCTGTTTCCAAATAATTTACATCTTCGTCTCTATTGAGATACAATTAATTCAGAAATAAAACTTTTACCATTTTATAATATTGTTGCAAACTGTAATTAAACATGAGGTTTGATTGATTTTAGTGATAAAGACGTGTAGATACTTGAATCAGAATACTCTTTCAACCTCGTATTGTTTTCGGAGGTCCTGAATTCTATTGACGACAAAATGGCGTCGCTTTAGTTCAGTATAAAAGCTTTCGTGTCTCTGCAGTCGAATCGCTAAGCCCGAATCAGAAGTTAACAGGCTTAGGGAGATATACTCGTATGCAGTCCACAGATGGACGTACATTGCAGATGGAAAGAATAAAATTTGTATTACGCAAAAATGTCACTAATCTATTTAACACATTGTGTGCGAGAATAGACAGGAAATGTAAAAATACAATAATTAATAATGTTGTCATAAGTTAAAAAAATAATCACTCAATTTTGATTAATAAATATTCAATATAACGATTTGAATATTGCTGATTCCTTAACGTGAAGTTATTTAATTTTTATTAATTTAAAGTGTTTTATTTTTCGTTTTTCATATATTTTGTATACAACACTAACTATTTAAACAAATTAAAATTAAATATCACTCACGTTTCGGATAATCCGGTCCTTCCTCAGTGATATTATTTATAAAATAAAAGAATTGAAAATATTTAAACAGTTTTGACAGATGTTACAAAGATTTATTTTAAAATAAATCTCACAATAATTTTAATGTTTTTAAAGTTAGTGCTGTATATGCAAAGAATATAAAAAGAAAAAGACAAATAAAACATCTACAACACAAAGTATGGCGAACATAGAAGAAACTTTCGTATAAATCATAATTGATTTAATTTCTATGAAATTGTCGCGACAGTTGTTTCGCTAACCAATGTTAGCATCATCAGGTGTAACAATCAATTGATTGTTATAAGTTGATTGTAACACCTGATGATGCTAACATCAGTTTGTGAAATAGCTGTCACGACAATTTTATAGAAATTTTATCAATTGTGATATTATATAACAGTGTTTCAATTAAACAGTTAATAATGTTGAAATATCAATGTGTTTTCGCCAAAACAATGGATTATGAAAATATCATTAAAATTATGGAATTCTACAGAATAATGTTTTAGTTGTACCAAAAATTATCTTTTCGTAACTTTCCTCTAACGCTTTCCGTGTGGAATGAATGGCAGTGTGTGCGTCACAATCTTCTAGAATTCTCCAAAGTGAAACATGCCGCAGCATCCCAATGATGAAGCCGCATGGGAAATGAGATAAAATCCGGTATCCCAAAAAGAGCAGCTCCATCCCTTAAAAGCAATGCAATTGCGACGCTCTAAGGGATGGCGCTTTTAAATCGAAAGGGTTAACGTAATCCACCTGAGGCGGAAAGACAAAGGGATTTTTCTTTTTTATCGAAATAAAATATTCATTCGAAAAACTATACGACACGTATCACTTGAGGGGTAAACAGAGAAAAACGTCTGAAAGCTTTTCTTACTCATATTAGAGATTCCCTTACATTTAATTACTGAAAATATGAATGAAAAACATCAATTTTCGAGAAGTTTTTTTGTTGTTTAATGGAATGACACAATTCGCCTTTCGAAGGTATTATCAAATGCATGAGATATTTGATAATGCCTTAAAAACATTTAATTCCTATAAATTAAAAAAAAGCTTTTAGTAAACAAACGTTTTCATTCGTATTAATTTTTTGATATGTAGTTGTATATCATTGTTCATTTATCTTAAATTTGCGTAAACAACATATTTTAGTTTTTTCAACTAAAGTGTATTTCATATATTTACTGACCACTTTGTTCTACTGACCAGTTTCGATGCAATCCATATCTTCGTCAGTGCAATATATATGACTGAGATGTGGATAGTAACCGAATCTAGTGGGAAGTGTGGAAAATTGAAATAAAGAAATATTTCAAACAAATTTAATTAGAATAACTTTGGATTTTTTTTCTTTAACTGAAGAAGGATGTCTTCGGCCCAAAACATATGACTGGGGTTAGCGTAAGAAAGTATTACAAAATAGTGAAAATACAACGTTTTTCAAAAGTTATTTAATGCCAGTAAACAAAACAAAATGGCGAATAAAGAACAAAATCAGTGCACTTGCCTTTTTTTCTTTCACCCAGTTTCAGCAGCTCGCTGCCATATTCTGAACCAGAAGATGGCAACGGCCTGCCGAAATCGAACGGAAAAAAAAGTAAAAAAAAAGTACGATAAAAAAAAAGTACGATAAAACTAAACATAAATTATAAAAGAAAGTTCTTCTGTATTCACCATACATTGTGTTGCGGATTATAGCTTTGTGAACAACACTAACTTTATTTTAAAAATATAATAAATAATAATATCTGTCAAAACTGACCACTTTTGCATAAATATTTAATGAAAATTTTGCTCAAATATTTATTTTGTATACATATATACAAAAACAAAACACTGATGAAGAGCTTCTGTGTCCGAAACATGTTTGTATTTTAATGTATATATTTTAAAATACGGTTAGTATTGTTTACAAAGTTATAAACATTGTTTAAAGAAAGCTCGTTATTTAAAATAAAATTCTGCATACAAAATTCAATTGACAACTATTATTTTTTGAAATTAAAAGCTGATAAAATAAAAAATGTATAAAAGTTTTTATTCGTATATTTGTTACAGCATACAAACGCTTGTGTAAACTTTTAGAAGCACGTGACGCAACGTATTCAATCCCACAAAAACGCACGAAGTCCACGTATAAAACAATTTGTTCAAAATCAAAAGTTTCTAACGCGGGAAAACGGGAACAAACGGGAATCAAGGGAATCCCGGACAGTCCGGCTTCGCCATCCGGTTCAATTTACGTGCATACATTATACAATTTCCTTCGTACATCTGTCACGGACGTCGTTCACCCCCCGGGGGAGGGACGTTACACTTCTCCCAGGACCCACACCCCTCCTTTCCGCCCTTGCGTCACTCTTGGGATTGACCTAATCAGTCCGCCAGGGATCGCCCACTCGGTTTGACGGACATTTATGGACCCAGCCTGTGTGCCCGTGTGTTGTCCGTGCGTAATTTGTTTTATTTACCCTAATCGCGTATATCCCGGCCACAACAATCACATAACCATTTTTCTTAAACAAACAAACGCCGAAAAAATCACGCTGTTTCCCCGCAGGGGTAGGCAAAGGGAATGGACCACCACACTACTCTATCCTGACACACCTCTTTAGCTTCCTCCATATTCATACAACGAGTCATACACTCACGTATTCTTCCAACTTCTTACATGACCAATCTTTAAAATTTGATTAATTTGGTCATGCCATGTTTTCCTCGGTCTACCTCGACTCCGTACTCCATTTACATCATTAACGTATACTTTCTTAACCATTCTTTCTCCTTAGCTTGTATACATGGGACTATAACTCCATTGTGAAAATAAATTTATTTTCTTTTTTAAAGTAATTAAGACAAACATTCGTATTTAAATTATTTATCACGACATGGATTGAAGTAGCCAAGAAAGATATAAAGTGGACTAATTCCACTTTCAAAAATAACGGCTCGTGTAATTTTTTTGTTGTAAAAAATAACGGCTCATGTAATTTTTGTTGTTGTAAAAAATAACGGTTCATGTAATTTTTTTGTTGTAAAAAATAACGGCTCATGTAATTTGTCACGACATGTGATATTCAATATCCTTTATCCTTAAATACCCTGCCTACTTTTTAGTCTAGTAATATTGTCAAAGTCAATTAATTAATCAATTATTATCTAGCCAAAATACGTATTTTCAAATGTATTTTTGTCCAAATAACAATTGTATATTATCACTAATAATTAAAATGTATTATTAATGTTAAAAAATACTGATTATTTCTTACTGATTATTAGTTCTGATTGATAAAAATAAATTATTAATACTTAAAGCAATTAGTCCACGTAATGTTTTTAAATTCAAATGTATTCTCTGACCTCTGCCGTGTCAGGATGTCTGAAGAATCTAGTCTGGAAGAACAAGCACATGCGTATCGACAGCAAGATCAGAATTTATAAGACATGCGTGCGACCTATCAAAATGTACGCTATAGACCTATCAAAATGTATGCTGTAGACGCGGGCCGACACTGTGCGAACCAAGGGTCTACTAAGAACATCGGAGATGAAGGTCCTAAGATCAATTACTGGAAAAATCTCCGAGATCCGTGTCCGCAACGCAGACATAAGAAAAACTTGCGAAATATATAATATAATTCGGGGGAGTAGATTCAGAAGAAGATACTGGAGGGACCATGTAGCCTGAACGGATAGTGACAGACTCGCATATACAGCCGCTTATGAAATCCCTTCCAGACACCGCTCACCTGTAAGACCGCCTAAGGGATGGAGGGACAGCTGGACCTCATTATTCGACGAGACATGATTTCTGTGTCACAGACCGTCAGAACTATTAAAAGAAGAAAAATAAGATTCAAGAATTAATTGTATCTTAATTCTATGAAGATTGATCTATGAAGATTGTATTTTACCAGGCGTTTTCTAGCAATACGATAATGGCGGTAGCCTTTCACATTGCGTTAAAAAGATCTTCTGCTTAATAAATACAATCTTCATAGATGACGCTAGTATGTAGATTGAAACTACCATGTAAAGGGTGGTGTTACGGATTAACATATATACAATTTCCAAAAATCTGTCAGACATGGTGGTCATAAGAAAAGGTGGAATGGGGAATGTTGTATTACGTAAAGCGTGCCCTTAACCCAACCAATGACAGGTCATAAGTCCTGTAAAACACCTCGATCAACCATATTCTGTTTCCGATTTGCATCTTCGTCTCTATTGAGATACAATTAATTCTTGAATTTATAACCCGCAATGGGTAAAATCCAGGTCCAGCCAAAATCCATACAAGTATTTGTATACATTCAAAATGTTGTAAAAATAATATTTTTCAATTTCTAGAATTTTATTAATTTTTATGTAAATACGTGTACGTTTTATTCAGAGGCTCCCCGGGCGGATAATTACACGTAACGCCACTGTCCCCGCCGTACCGCAGGTAATTGATAACGATTTACGTAATAGACATTCGATATTTGCGATGTGTCTCCTATTTCACCGCGCCTGTCTCTCCCCATCCACTTTTTCTCGCAATGGTTTGCCAATATTTACAAATGTCAAACCGTGGTTCGCGAAAATATCTAATAACATGGGTGAGATTTAGTACAAAAAATAAGTGTTTAAATATTTTCTTCTTCTTCTTCGTTATGTCAGGTCGCCCAACGTTTACTTTCACTTACTATGTACTCGTATTTGACAGTTCGAAAGAGCTCCCTAACGCTTTTGTATCATAATACTCGTATATATAAAAAGGCAGAACCCGATTGTCATCAAGAAAGAGTGCGAGAATATTTTGAATACAAGAGAGGATACATCTTTGAATTTCATTCTGATTCGGAATCTAATTTTGAATTATGTTCTCATTATTGTTGTATGACAGATACTTACCGGACACCGCGTCTTCGATATTTAACTGTTTTTTTTATATTGAATAATATAAAACATCTACAACACAAAGTATGGCGAACATAGAAGAAAATAAATACATTTTAGATTATTTTTTAACTAAACTAACTAACTAGCCATCACGCCGTCTCCCCGAAAGGGTAGGCAGAAATAAAGGACTGTCACACTTTACTGATGCGGCACTCTATCCATCTCTTTTCACTCCGCGGGAGACGCGGTGTGATGGGTTGCGAACCCCATCGCCACCAATAGGCATCTCCCGCGCACACTTCGATCGTCCAACACCCACAAAATAAATCTAAAGCAAATAATATAAAATACAATGATTTAAAATAAAAATAATTTAACACAAAATGTTCTTTTTAGATGGTGCACATATTGTCTATTTAATTTATGTTCCACGAATCCACCGGTTTTTTAATTAAGCACATAATGGTTGTTTCGATGTTGCACATGTTGACATGGACCATCCGGACTTTTGTGTTTATTTAATTTATGTTACACGTATCCACCGTTTTTTAAATTAGCTGTAATTAGGCACTTAACCAGCAAGAACTTAAAAATAATATTGAAGAAATTATTCAAATTGTCATTGGAACGAATGAAAAATTTATTTTTACACCTGTCAAAATTCTTTATAAAAACGATAAAACTAATATAATTTTAACAGAAAAACAATACAAACGTATTACGTGTCACAATTAACTATTATAAAGTGCGGCAACAGTTAAATTGACCAAAACAATTCACTTATACGCGAAATATCTCCAAATTTACAGGAGAACCACATGAACCAAACCAAATTTAAAAAATATATATTATTTTTTTATTTGCGAAAATGTGAATTTACGAAAAAATAGATGAACCCCGACGAAAAAGTTTAACAAACGGCGCGCTAATGTCAGAGTACGTCCAATAAAACACCAAAAACAGAGGGGGCGTAAAGGTCGACACACCTAGTGACAGAGTGACAACATGACGGATCAAAAATAGCCGGCCTCGTCCGCCAATGTCGCCGATAGAGAAATGCGTCAGTAATATCCCGGTAATTCGGCAGAATAAATTCGTTTATGTCAAACTAATGCTGCCCCGAAAATGCCAAGAGCCAACTAGACAAAACTCACACGAGATAAATGGGAAGATTAACGCGAATTGACGGTGTTTTTTGTTGTTGCATAAATTGTCGATATACGTAAATAAGTTAACACTGTGGAATTTCAAAATTGCGATTTTTTTTCCTCGACGAGTCTTGAAGGTTTCATACATTCATCATCGGAAAAACAATGTTTGAAATATAATCTCAAAGTGAAAAAAATAGTGAATTTAAAACGTCTGTTTTCTAGAAGTTTTATTATAGTTTATAGGAATGATCATGGGTCACATTATCAAATGTGACATTTGATAATGCCTTAACAAGGTCAAACATTCAATTCCCATAAAATACAATAAAACTTCTCAAAAACAGATGTTTTCATTCGTATAAATTATGCAATGCCATTTTTCAAAAAAACATCATCAGAATTTAACATCATTGTTCAAAAAACATCATCAGAGTTTAACATCATTGTTCAAAAAACATTATCAGAGTTTATCCTCATTGTTCAAGAAACATTATCAGAGTTTAACATCATTGTTCTAGAAACATCATCTGAGTTTAACAACATTCTTCAAGGAACACGTTGAAGAAATATCACCAGAGTTCTAAGAATCAATCTTCAAGAAACATCAGCAGAGATTTATTGCTCAAGAAATATTATCAGAGTTTAACATCATTGTTCAAGAAACATCATCATAGTTTAACGTCATTCTTCAAGAAACATCATTGTTCAAGAAATATCATCAGAGTTGAATATCATATTGTTCAAGAAACATCATCAGAGTTTCACATAATTATTCAAGAAACAGCATCAGAGTTGAACATCATTCTTCAAGAAACATCAGCAGAGTTTAACGTCATTCTTCAAGAAACAATAAATATGTTTATACGCATGATTCTAAAATAGTGTAAATGCTATTATACACTAGATTAATAAAATAACACCAAAATCACCTAGAAGTATATAATATTCCATTGCGAATAATACAAAATCGGAAACCCTTATCACGGAAATGCCATTTGCTAACAAATAAAATAATGTCACATTTCCAAATTATGACATTCGCCGTGTCACTCAAATCCGCTGGTAAAGGGATGATTATTAAGCCCTGTTCTGATAAAAGGAAAAACACAATAAACGCTATGCGGATTCATAAAAAAATAAAGACCCCCGTATTCGTTTGGGGGTGCAGTAAATTCTAGGGAAACGATTCTGGAAAGGACCCCGACAGTTATTAAAAGCAGGCTGGTAATAAAATATTTGATGAAAAGGCGTCCCTTATTTCCGAACGGTTAGGTTGACGAGATTCCTCGTCGCATTTCTGGCTACTGGGTAAATTGGGGAAAACGAATTCGTCGCGTATAGAACTGTCTGGAATTTAATTATTCGAATTAAACATATTCACAACATTTTGAATGTATACAAATACTTGTAGACGAACAACTGGATTTCACCCATTGCGGGCTATCAATTCAAGAATCAATTGTATCTCAATAGAGACGAAGATGCAGCTGTTCGTCTACAAGTATTTGTATACATTCAAAATGTTGTAAAAAAAACAAAACTGGTCAAAATTATAGCATATAGATTGGAGTGACATCTCCAGGCGGTTTCTAGCAATGCGCTAAATGGCGGTAGCCTTTCACATTGCGTTAAAAAGATCTTCTGCTTAATGCTTATAATACAATCTTCATAGATGGCGTTAGTGTGAAGATTGAATAAACTACCATGTAAAGTGTGGTCTTACAGATTAACATATATACAATTTCCAAAAATTTGTCAGACATGGTGGTCATAAGAAAAAAAGATGGAATGTTGTATTACATAAAGATTGAGATATTGATTCTCTATTGAGATATTGATTCTTAAAAGTATTCAACTTAACGCCTATAATGACATTTGGCATTGAAACAAGAGCTGACACAGTTCGCACTAAATCACTTCTCAGAACCACATTTGCGAATGCGCAAATCATTTGGGTTGTGGTGTGGCGTAGATTTAAAATTCTGTTCGCTGTGTTCCGATGTTCGTATTGAATTATTATTCATCGACAAAACATATTAAAATAGCAGGCAAGCCAACGTTCGGGCAGAACTAATTTTGACAGGTCCGCTAGTCATTTATAAATTTTTTGAAGCTTATAAGAGAGAACGGAGGCTTTTGGTAAGATTTATTCAGGAAATATATTATACAATTTTTATTTCTTATGTTAACTAACGCTTGTCTTAGTTAAGTCACAGAGCAGTTCCATTCAAATAAATCAAATTGTAATAAAGTCGATGAATTGTCGGACGTTTCGAAGAATTCGCTTTCGATGAATATGCCATGTCCCCTCTTTACCATTTGCCCTCAGTAAACGTCGGGAACTAAGCCTGACAGGAATCGATATGAAGTGTTTTGGAGAGGATTAAAATAAGATAATGACGACTGCGGTAGGAGCAGATATATAATCATTTATTTATAGGTCTAAGCACCTTTGTTATTGATAAGGAGATAATAGTATTACTTCCTTATGGAATTGCGAATGGTAATTATTTTAATTAATTAAACAAGCTTAAACTTATTGACAATTGTAGACATTTTTTTAATAGGGATACAACTATAATTATTTATAAACTTCCATCAACAATTCTTCGAAATATTTTCGACGAATTGTTATTTTGTAAATTAAGTTTTTTACGATAATCTTATGAAATAAAACGATATTTTTTAAAAGAACTACTTCCTCTTTTGTCTTTATTTCGACAGTGACCGGTTTGGCCAGGCTCATTGGTATCGACTGAACCAAAATTTATTAAAAAAACTATGTTATTTAATTATTATATAAGTTAAGATGAGAGATAGAGTGCCCGTTGGGTGGCGTTTTTTTTAACGAAACTATGGCTTTTGTGGATGAGTGGCAAGTGCTACGACTGCCAAACTGACGGTCCCGGGTTCAATTTCCGGCGATGGCAGTGTGATTGTCACACTGACTTTGATCTGGTGTAGAATTAGATCGTGATTCTAAAATAGTGATAGATTAGCTACCTATCTATCACATGTCACGAGAATCAATATGAAAGCTATATACGAGTATACCCTTTACATCGATTTGGTTCGCGATGTAATGATGTAAAGAGCGATTCAACAAAATAATAAAAATAAAAATTATAAACCGTTCATTGTTTTGGCCGAAACTAGTTGATACTTCAACATTATTAAACGTTAAAATTTAGAACACTGTTATAATATAACATTTTTTATTATTATATTTTATTATTTTTATTATACACTTTTTTCTATGTCGTAACAGCATTGACAACAAAAAAGGTTAGTTGTTTATAACACTTGATGATGCGAACATCGATCGGCGAAGCAGCTGTCGCTATATTCTTAAAAAGTGTATAATGAAAAAATGTGAAATTATAAGTTTTGTCAATTTTAACAGTTAACAGATAATAAACTTGACTTTAATATTTTTTCATTAAATATATAAAATTGTAAAAATAACTAATAGGGTGATTTACTTACACCATTCTTGCGTAAGAATTATACAAGAAAAAATGTTATGAAAATGTATAAATTCAAAATTTATTAAACTGTAAATTCGATTAAATATGAATAATATCGAATTAATTTTAACTTTTGACAATTTCCTTCACAGAATTAAAAATAAGATATATGAAGTACACTCGAAGTTTGAAAGTCCCACTAATTTATCGTCTTTCTTTGATCTCAAGATTCGGGAAAATTCTCTCCCGGCCGGATATCGAGAGGAAACAGGAAGTTTCGGCGGAAGTTCCAGCAAAAAAAGAAATCAAAATGGCCGTTTATTAAATTTTGACGAATTTCTTATTGCCACCCGGCCCCTCTTCGCATTAGGGCAATTTCGGATTTTACAATGATTAAAGAATAAAGATAAACAACCACAAGCTCATAGATACGGAAATTGTCCGCCATGAAACAATAACAAAAGATTTCATCGGACACAAACCGAAATCAAAATTGGAATTATACGTTCTTCTTCTTTCGGTGCCGTGTCAGGTCCCCCGAACGTTGGCGATCACTACAGCAAAGGCATCTCTATCCTGCGTCACTTGGAACAGTTTCTGAACTCTTGTTATTTCTGTCTACTATTTGATGTTCTGCAGCCAGGACAGCTGCCTTTTACCAACTCCCCGACGTCCCTCCACTTTAACCATTAATATCAGTCGAAGGAGGTGGTATTTTTCTCCCAATGCACATGACCCAAATATGAGACCTTTCTAATTTTCTATCTAGTTGTCATTCTAAATATCTCGTTTTGTGATTTGTTTGCCTGTATTAGGCATTATCATTATCAAAAATTTGATAATGTCTTAGACAGGGGAAACTATCAGTTACATAAAATATAATAAAATTTTGGAAAACAGACATTGTCACTGTTTTTTTTCACTTTCATTGATAAATTCTTGTTCCCAATAAATATTTTTAAAACTCTATTCACTGTTACCCGCACCAACGCTTCTTTCAACTTCACTATCCGTTCGGCCATCCGATGCGAACATGCTACCTAAATACACAAATTCCCTCATCTGTTCCAATTTCTCTTCGTTCACACTTATATTACAAACAAAATTTAATGTAATTGTTTTTATATCAGTTACTCTAGTTATCTTCAAACATCCAGCATTTTATGTTCCACGTTTTGATGTTTAATTGCCAATTCTAAGGGTGCCATTAATTCCGCGATTCAAGAGAAGAAGAAGAAGAGAGGCTATAAATCACAATCAATGGAGGCGCTAACAACTCGCAAGGCAATGCGATCGTCGCGTTTAAATTCTGGTATTCCCATCTCTGGCTAATCTGTCTATGCATCATATTGCGATATTGTTCATGTGGCGCTGTGGCGCAGCCGGTTGATAGCAGATACGGGGGGTGGATTAAGTGACTAGTGACGCGCGAGTTCATTCCTGCCCCGACTATCACGCATGCATGACCTGTGCCTGTTATTCATAACTAACTAACTAACTAAACACCACGCCGTCTCTCCGAAGGGGTAGGCAGAAAGAAATGACTGCCACACTTTTCTTTCCTGACATATTTCTCTCGCTTCCTCAACATTCATACATCGTGTCATGCACGCGCGTCGATTTCTCTGACTCCTCACATGGCCGACATTCAATATTTGATTATTTGATCGTGCCACGTTTTCCTCGGTCTTTCTCTATTTCTGGTGCCATTTACATCGTTAACATATACTTTTTTACCATTCTTTATTCACAAATTCTTTTCATGATCCTTTCATCATTTTGTTCATAACACCATCATTCGCATCGCATTCACTTCTTGTATTTTCATTCGACACTCTATCATACACAGAGTATCCACACATTCGTCTAAGAGATCTCATATCTACTACATTTATTCTACTTTCATCCTTCTTTTGCCAGTTCTATACTTCGTTTCCATACGTAAGGGTCGGTAGAAGAACACCATTGTGAACTGCTATTCTAGATTTTTGGATAGGTTTTTGTTTGCGATGACAACTTTAAGTGCACCATTCACTTTGTTGCCCGCCCCAACCCTTCTTTCAATATCCCTCTCCACTCGCCCATCTCTTGTAAACATACTACCAAACTTGTTATTCATTGTGAATATTAATTCAGTAATAAACTCACTAACAATCACATCGTCTCCTCGAAAGAGTGGACAGAAATCATGGATCACCAAGCTGCTCTTTTCTGACATACTTGTCACGATTCCTCAACATTCATTCGTATGTAGATTTCTCCGACTCCTCACGTGGCCGACATTAAATATTTGATTGATTTGATCGTGCCACGTTTTTCTCGGTTCTTTTCTATATTTTGTTCCGTTTACATCGTAAACATATACTTTTTTATCATTCTTTCCACATTCATTTTTTCCATGTGTACAAACCATCTTAATGATCCTTTAATTTTTTTGTTCATAACACTATCATTCGCACCGCATTCACTTCTTATATTTTTATTTGACCCTCTATCATACACAGCTTTTCTACACATTCGTCTAAGAGATCTCATTTCTACAGCGTTTTTGCTTTAATCCTTCTTTTGCCAATTCCATGCTTCGCTTTCACACAATAGGGTCAGTACAAGAACTCCATTGTGCACTGCCATTTCATTTTCATCCGCACTGAATTCATATTTTATATTTGCATTTAACAAAATATATATTTTTGAAAATATGAGAAAACATTGAAATATTACCCCATTGATAAAAAAATGTCAAAGTACTTACCGAATACAGCTTTAGAAATTTATAGTTCTGAAGGTTTTGTTAAGAAGCTAGGAACTTACCTGAAAAGAAAATTCAAAATAAGAACAATGGAATTCATCTGTTTTAACAGCTCTTACAAACTACCTTTATATTGTCTTAATGAAGCTGGGTTAAAGCGAAACTAGTAGACTTCACATATAATTACAATATCCAATAACAAAGCGTGTATTTTATTTTTAATATTTATTAGAAGTAGCACTTAAAATTGTCATCGCAAACAAAAGTCCACCTAAAAAGGCTAAAATGGCGGTGTCCAGAAACATGTTTGTGAATAGTGCAAAAAAGTGTTGTGATAATACAATGTTACCAAAAAGTTATTAAAATACAATATTTTATGTAAATGACATGTTTCTCCTATCCAAGGTATCATCAAATGTGTGTATGATAAAAATTGATAATTATTTAGACAAATGAAACATGTCTTTCATATAAAATATAATAGACGTTTTCATTCGTATTAATTACTAGTAAATAATATTGTTTGATTGTTTTGTATAAAAAACACTGTGTCTGTGAATGCTACGCCCTTGCTCGTGAGATTCTCAAAGGTACGCATTACGGAAGATATCTTAGCAACGGGGGATCCTCGAAAGGTAGCCGGGTGCTCGAGACGTCTGGACGATTGGAGTGCCTACTAAAGATTTCATAATATCCTTTGAGAAGTACCACCCGACTCCAGAGAATATCCGGAGGATCCCGATATTATTAAGTTTCTTTGTCCCAGTTAAACAATGTAGCGAGGATGCTCAAATATTTACGGCCCTCGGATGGTTACCTCTGGGACGTGCTCAGGGCTTTTGGTTAAGGAGACACCTTCCTCAAAATATTGTCCTACAACCCTTCTGCGCTTCCGGATAAGGCGTAACGGAGTGTATTGAAATCTTTTGACATCTTATTCTTTGAAATCTTGTCCGCCAAGACGAAAACCAATTTTAGACGATCTAAAATATAGATTATAACGGAAGTGAAGCTTGGAGCTGGCAAAAATGATAAAAGTATGATAAATACTAGAAATGAAATTACCGAGAAGAATGTGCGATAAACGAATACCGAAAGACGAAATTATGATGTTTCTTTTTATTTTTTTTGTACACTTTGTTTATACAGCACTTGCATATTTTTTTTAAATACATGGACAGGTTTCGGACAACCAGTTTTCTTCGGTGATACATATTACAAAGATACATATTTAAAATATTATAAAACTGTTTACATGATCTGACAGAGGTTATAAAGATTTTGTTAAAATTTGTTTATAATATGTATCACTGAAGAAGGACTGGTTGTCCGAAACACGTCTATGTAATTTTAAAAAAAATTATGTAAGTGTTGTATAAACAAAGTGTATAAAAAAATAAAATGAGAAATAAAGCAATTACAACACAAAGTATAGCGAATATTGAAGGAATTATTATTAGTGAAAATATATGTTTCCTAGTAATTTCATTTTATTATATGAGAATATGATGTTTTGTCATAGTATTTGATAATGCTTTAGCAACACGAAACATATTATTTTTATAATATTCAATAAAGTTTCTATAAAACAGACATCATTTTATTCACTATACTTGTAATGTGATGTATTGTTAATGAAAATGTTTGTTTTCTAGTAGTTTCATTTTATTATTTGGGAATAGGATGTTTTATCATGGCATTTCATAATGCTTCGGACACGCGAAATATATAATTCATATAAAATGTAATAAAGCTTCTAGAAAACCAACGTTATCATAAATATTCAATAATTTATTGTTTTTTGAATAATGATGTAAAACTCCATATTAAATAATTAATACGAATGAAAACGTCAGTTTTATAGATGTTTGATTATACGAGTATTTTATTATATTTTAGTGTATATAAACTGCAACGAGATTAAGTTTTGTCACATTTGATAATGCTTGAGAAGGGCGAAACATGTCATTCCCATAAAGGACCTTTGTAGGCGAGTATTAAGTGCAATGACTGCCACCCCGAAGGTTCCGGGTTCGATTACCGGCGAGGGAAGGGTGATTGTCACGTCTTTGGTCTGGTGTAAGATTCACGTGACAATAAAATGGCGATAGATTAGCTACCTATCACATGTCACGAGAATCACTATGATCATGCTGTCATGATGTAAATAGCGATTCAACAAAAAAAAAATATAATAAAACTTCTAGAAAACTGACGTTTTCATTCGTATTAATTAAAGATTCAATACTTTTATTCACCTTAATTGTAATGTTAATTTATAAAAACATGTAATTCCTATAAAATATTATGAAACTTACGTTTTCAATCATGTAAAAAAAATCATAAAAAATATTTCCTGAAACACCCGAGTTTTGAAATACAGTTTTCTTCATTATTTATTTAAATAGTTATCAACTTACGCGGATCGTATGTTAGAGGAAATCAATATTTTATTGAGCGAAACTGACGATGGCACACCGGGTGGTCTAAAACAGCACCATACAAATCGTGATAACTTTAATCATCAACTACGTGGAACAAATAATAATGTTAAATTTTTACGGTTGAGTATCCGTTCGAGGAACGGTACATTTGAGAGTTTTTTAAGAAATTGAATTTCCTTGATTCGGCGGCGGAGCCCAAAAGAAATAATTCCATTTGCAGTAAATCCCTGTAATTATGAAGGGACGGAATACCAAACCGTTTGTGAGACTTCAAAGCTTTGTGTGAAAGAAAACCGCGTTTAAATATCGCGAAGATTACTTTCGGTACAAGAGGCCGGGATAAAGAACGGTGAGATAAATAAAAAAAATGCCATATTGAATAAGTACTCCCTATAAGTTATTTGTTACAAGTTATATGAATTTACATTTACACATTGTGTGCGGGTAAAACGTTACGACCTTAACACACGTTTTAAACCGGATGTAATGATTCAGAAATTAAAAAAATAATATACTATGATAAAAAAAAACTACAGAAAGCTCTCGATTATCCTGGTTGGAGGGCCGGCTACCGAGAAGACTTGGTCGCCAAAGTGTGTGCTTGGACAGCGTTTTGACATTATTTTGTTCTATTATAGTTGTTATTTTGTTCTATCTATTATACTTAATATTACTAATTTCGAGGATATCAGATGCAGCGTTCGTATTTAGATTTTTAGATTTAAAACGTCTTAATGCACCCTTGAGGTGATTACATCACAAAAACGGCGCTTTAAAAGTAAGCATATTATTATTATTATTGTTTTGTGTTTATTTAATTAATGTGTCACATAAATTAAATAAACATAAAAGTCCGGATCGTCCATGTCAACATGTGCAACATCGAAAAAAACAATATGTGTTATTACATTATGTGGTAAATTAAAAAAACGGTGGATATGTGGAACATAAAATAAAAAGACAATATATGCACCATCTAAAAAGAACATTTTGTGTTAAATTATTTTTATTTTGTTGTGTTATTTTATATCATTATATTTTATGTTATTTTTTTTAGATTTATTTTGTGGGTGTTGGGCGATCGAAGTGTGCGCGGGAGATGCCTATTGGTGGCGATGAGGTTCGCAACCAATCACACCGCGTCTTCCGCGGGGCGAAAAGAGAAGGATGAAGTGCCGCATCAGTAAAAGTGTGACAGTTCATTCTTTCTGCCTACCCTTTCGGGGAGACGGCGTGATGGTTAGTTAGTTTGTTAGTTAATATATCGCCATTTTATTGTCACGTGAATTCTACATCGCCGGAAATAAAACTCGAGACCTTCGGTGTGGCAAAGATTTCCAAATTAGTCAATTTGGGAATCATTGGTCTAAAATCGAACAGAATATAACATTTGTCTTAAAGATATCCAATGTTTTAAGGTGGCACATTCCCAAAGTGGTTAATAAAGGAACCACTCGGAGAATCATTGGTCTTAAACCTAATAAAATATAATATTTGTTTAAAATGTTTCCCAAATTGGTCTATGGACCCCCATAGAGATACCACTTTGGAAATCATTGGTCAAAAACCTAATAAAATACAAAATGTGTCTTAAAGTGGGTGATTCTCAAATAGGTCAGTATGGACCACCATAGAGATACCACTTTGGGAATCATTGGTCAAAAACCTAATTATATATAAAATTTGTCTTAAAGTGGGCGATTCTTAAATAGGTCAATATGGGCCCCATAGAGATACCACTTTGGGAATCATTGGTCAAAACCTAACAAAATTTGTCTTAAGGTGGGTGATTCCCAAATAGGTCAATATGGACCCCCATAGAGATACCACTTTAGGAATCATTGGTCAAAAACCTAATTAAATATAAAATTTGTCTTAATGTGGGCGATTCTCAAATAGGTCAGTATGGACCCCCATAGATATACCACTTTGGGAATCATTGGTCAAAAACCTAATAAAATATAAAATTTGCCTTAAAGTGGGCGATTCTCAAATAGGTCTCAATGGACCCCCATAGAGATACCACTTTGGGAATCATAAAATTTAAAATTTGGCTTAAAGTAGTCAATATGGACTTCCCATACAGAGACCATTTTGGGAATCATTGGTCCAAAACATAATAAATTGTAAAATTTGTCGTAAATATAAAGTAACATGCAAAACGCAATAAAAAATGCGCGATGAAAAAAAAAATGTATAAAGATGGTGGGAACACGTTAAGTGAAATAAAGAAATGTAAAAGAAAACTGGATCTCATATCAACATGGCGAAATTGGGTAAAAATAAAACGGCATAAACTGGGAAAGGAGACGTAAAATGTGGGGAGCTATTTGAGGTACTACGGGGGAACTGAGGGAAAATAGAAAATGAAAGCGAGGAAACTGATGGATGCAGGTGGGTGAGTTGCAACAGGCGAGCTTTATTATAAGAATTGTAAGGCCGCTAGGGAGACTTTTAACCCAATGGATGCGGACTTATTGCATACCCTTTAAAAAAATTAACGCTTATAATTTTACATATTTTTAATTGAGAAAAAGACACATTTTCTTAAAAGGTGACACATTTCGTTTTGACAGAGCATTATCAAAAATGTAGTTTAAGGTGGTGTTCGTTTATTTTTTCTTCCCGACTACTAACATGACCAACCTTTAAAATTTGATTAATTTGGTCATGCCATGTTTTCCTCAGTCTGCCTCGGCTTCGTACTCCATTTGCATCATTAACTTGTACTTTCTTAACCATTCTTTCTCCATCCAATGAGTTCCATATGTCCGAACCAACGCAGCGATCCTTTCATAATTTTGGTCATAATACCTTCTTCGTCTCTAGATTCCTTTCTTATATCAGCATTTCAGTTTTTGACATTAAAAGAAGTGACACATTTCGTTTTAAAATAATTCAGTACGGTATTTGTGGAGTCTATTGATCTCATTGTCAGGAGCATTGCCTTTTATTTCTTCTTCTTTTAGACCTTTGGTCTGTTCCTGTAGTCAGGCTGGCTTAAGAAGATTAACTCCCAGCTATTCCTCTATCCCTTTGGCGGTCTTCCGAGGGGACGGTAGCCAACATTTCTGTAGATTAAAATATTTAAATTATATAGATTAAATCCTAAATAAGGAGTTTCTCATAATAGTTTCATATTCAATACATATTTTGAAAGAAACTAATATTATAAAACGAACAAAAACGGTGGCGGTTTTTATATAATAATTTAAAATAAACATTGATATTTAATAGCTAAAATTATAGTCTAGATTTTATCGAGTGTTCGCTTCAAAGGGTTGAGGAAAAGGTGAGAAAGGTAGGTATCCAAGGGGTGGGAAAAGAAAAAGAAAGGAGGGGCAAGACCCGGAAGACAAAGGCGATGTAATTTAATGGGAAGCGTTGTTCAAACAGGGATGCAGAACAAAACAAAATGAAAGTATTAAAACGGGAACATTAGGTAAACAAAGTTTTATTCTTTACTTACCGGAATATTGCGAGACATTCAAAAGTTCAGAATTTCTTGTCGTAGATAGGAATTATGAAATACAAACAACAATGATTGTTTCCATCATACATTAACAAATACAATTTTGTTTGATTTGTTGTTTAGAAGCTTTCAGAGTTGGTACAGTCAAACGAAATAGAATCTGTCGTCTCACCTGATGTACTCGTACCAATTATTTAACATTGTCGTCTTTAATCAACAGTTTTGAAGTTATCAATTTCATTAAAAAGATACCTGAGATGGTTTTGATATATTTATTCGTTATTCTTCTTCTTCTTTCGGTGCCGTATCAGGTCCCACCAACGTTGGCGATCACTACAGCAAAGACATCTCTATCCTGCGCCACTTGGAACAGGTTCTGAACTCTTGTTATTGCTGTCCACTCTTTGATGTTCGGCAGCCAGGACAACTGCCTTCTACCAACTCCCCGACGTCCCTCCACTTTACCCATTAATATCAGTCGAAGGAGGTGGTATTTTTCTCCTAATGCACATGACCCAAATATGAGAGCTTTCTAATTTTCACACTCGACAACAGCTCTCTATTGGCTCTAGCTCTCTGTAGTACGTCTGCATTACTGACCCTATCGGTCCAATATACCAGGTGGTATACCTGTATACACATATCGAACGCCTCCAACCGGTTCATTACATTCACTTTCAGAGTCCAGGTTTCGCAGCCATATAGTAGAACAGACCATATCATTTAATCATTCTTTGTCGGAGTTTCAAGTTAAGGTTTGTTGTAGACGGAATAAATTCTAATAATTATTTTTAAAGAGAAAGTTAACTAATATCTAATAACATTTTAAGAGTTACGGTAAAAATTAAGCCTAAACCGAGAGATAAGACTGTGAGCACTATAAATAATACAGGTATGTATGTAGTTTATTAAAAATGACACTATTTAAATTAAGAATATGAAGATTATTAACAAGAAAAGGACAATAAACGTCGTGCATGACACGATGTATGAATGTTGAGGAAGCGAGAGAAATATATCAGGAAAGAAAAGTGTGGCAGTCCATTATTTCTACCTAACCTTTCGGGGAGACGACGTGATGGTTAGTTAGTTAGTTTTTTAGGACAAAACAATTAATAATTGAGATAAATGGATTATTCAAGGAAGAAGGATTACTAGGTTAACGTACTTGAGATGAGCAGTGTGAACATGACTGACAATTAATTAGCTAGTAAACTTGAACTCGTTTGCAAAATTAAGGGTTTGGTGGAGGTTAATACTATAGAAAGAAGAGTGTAGAAAGACATATAAAACGAATGGATGAGAGAAGAATGGTTAAAACGTCGTATACAAGCAGTGTGAGTAGGAAGATAAGTAGTGGAAGACCAAGGAAAATATTGCATGACCAACTTGATCAAATACTAAAAGTCGATAGAAAAATGGACGAGCGTGCATGTTATGGTGTATGAATGTAGAGAAATCTCGAGAGGTATGGGGATCCGTGCTCTCTGCCTACCCATTCGGCGAAATATTGGTTATTTAGTTAGCTTATTTCTTTGAGTATTTTAATAATAATGTAAAAAAAAAGTGTGTGTACTTTTATAAGCACATAGAAGTGATACTTCTTTGGGGTAAGAAAATAAAACAATTATCCCGCGTGGCAATACTAGATACACTGGATACAAAAATCGTCAAATTAAACAGTTAATAAATAATGTAGACAATATTTTTTTTTGTAAATTTATACTTATACTTGTATACGAATAATGGATTTCACCCATTGCGGGTTATCAATTCATGATTTAATTGTATCTCAATAGAGACGAAGATGCAAATTTGTGCAAGTTTGCAAATAAAAAGATGTTCTGCTTAATGCTTAATAAACATAAATCTCCATAGATGGCGTTCGTATAGAGTAATCTTAAAAAGATTAACATATATAATTAATGTCTTCATAGATGGCACATTGAAAATGACATGTGAAATCTGGTGTAGGACTTTAACATATATACAACTTCCAAAAATTGTCAGACATGGTCATAACAAAGGTGGAATGGTGAATGTTGTAATTACATAAAGCGTGCGCTTAACCCAACCAATGACAGGTCATAAGTCCTGTGAACACCTTGATCAACCATATTCAGTTTCCAATTTGCATCTTCGTCTCTATTGAGATACAATTAAAAAAAATGTATAATCTTAAATAAACAAAAAGTTGTAACGAATTCAAATCAAAAGGATCATTATGCGTCATTCAGTGTGCAAAAGTATTCATGAACGTATTAGACGAATTAACAACGTTAATTTCTGTTCACCTTCCAGGAATAAGGATCTTATCCTTAGATTTACCAATTTTAATTTCCTCTGCATTATTACCTGTAAGGCTGTGTTACCCGTATTAGGATGCCATTAAAAATTCATTTGGTAATTTACAAAGACCAAGTGTTTCGAGAACGAGAAAATACAGGACTGGTGGAGGGGTGAGTGGCAGGGGGTGGCAAGCAATGCGAGGGAGGCACCCGTTGCGTAGATGGAATAACAAAGTGCCTACGTCACGCCAGAGGTAAATAGTTCAGCCGAGAATCTTCGATCTGTTCCCGATTTACAAAGCCTTACGTTTTTTAAAGATCAAATAGTCATATGCGGGACACGTTGCGAGACTAGTAGATCAATGACAAAATAGAAGTAACAAATAAAAACTAATTGACTATCTAACCATCACGTCGTCTCTCCGAAGGGGTAGGCAGAAATAATTGACTGCCACACTTTTATACTATACACTCTCGTAACCTCAACATTCATACATCGTGTCAAGCTAGCACGTCGATTTCTCCTACTCCTCACGTTGCCGATAATCAACATATGATTTATTTTATCGTGCCGCGTTTTCCTCGGTCTTGCTCTATATCTAGTTCCATTTACATCGTTAACATATACATTTTTTTACCATTCTTTCTTCATTCATTCTATCGATGTGTCCAAACCATCTTAATGATCCTTTTATTATTTTGTTCATAACGCATTGATTCGCACCGCATTCACTTCATGCATATTTATTTAACATTCTTTCATACATAGATTTTCTAGACATTCGTAATAAAAATTAAAAAATATATGTAGGTTCTAGTGCAGACTTTAATGAATTCAAGTGAAGCTTGGAGTTAGCAGAAGAAGAATGAAAATATGATTAATGCCATAGAAATGAGATCACTAAGAATAATGTGCAGGAAAAGAGTTAATAAAAGAATACCTAATAAAGAAGTATTAAAGGAATTTAAGGGGGATGAACAATAAAATATAGAAATAGTAAACTAAGATGGTTAAGACACAAGAAACAAATGAAACACAAGAAACAAAAAAGATATATACTAGTAGTGTGAATAGAAAAAAGACATGGCAAGATCAAATTAATCTTTTTCTGAAAGTCGGCCATTTGCGAAGAAGAAACAATCGACGAGTGTGCAGCGACAACAACGTGTGAATGTAGAAGAGACGCGAGAGTTATGTCATTGTGGCCATCCATCCTCTCTGCCTACCCCTCCGGCGAAACGACGTGATTTTAGTTAGTCAGTTTAGTTTAAATCCGTGTGGGTTTCTGTCCTGGAAAAGCTATCAAAACCGGTTGAAGAAAATTCCAAGTGGAATTTAACTAAGCATGTAACTAACTAACTAACTAACCATCACGCCGTCTCCCCGAAGGGGTAGGCAGAAAGAATGGACTCCCACACTTTTCTTTCCTGACATATTTCTCTCGCTTCCTCAACATTCATACATCGTGTCATGCACGCGCGTCGATTTCTCTGACTCCTCACATGACCAACATTCAATATTTGATTTATTTGATCGTGCCACGTTTTCCTCGGTCTTCCTCTATTTCTGGTTCCATTTACATCATTAACATATAATTTTTTTACCATTCTTTCTTCTTTTATTCTTTCAATATGTCCAAACCATCTTAATGATCCTTTCATTATTTTGTTCATGACACTATCATTCGCACCGCATTTACTTCTTATATTTTCATTCGGCACTCTATCATACACAGAGTATCCACACATTCTTCTAAGAGTTCTCATTTCAACTGCATTTATTCTACTTTCATCCTTCTTTTGCCAGTTCCATGCTTCGCTTCCATACATAAGTGTCGGAAGAAGAACACCATTGTGCACTGCCATTCTAGCTTTTTTTGATAGGTTTTTTTTTGCGATGACAACTTTAAGTGCACCATTCACTTTGTTGTCTGCCCCAACCCTTCTTTCAATATCCCTCTCCACTCGCCCATCTCTTGTAAACATACTACCTAAATACACGAACTCAACTACTTGCTCCAAATTTTCACCATTCACGCTAATGTTGCAGACTGCCGTGGTTTCTTCCTTTTCAAAAATCATTACCTTGGACTTATTAACATTCATCATCAGATCATTTCGCATGTATACCTCATACATACAATTCACCAGGACTTGTAGTTCATGCTCGTTGTCTGCAAGAAGGACAGCGTCATCCGCATACAAGAGACAGCTAACTGACACTCCGCAGTTGTAACGCATTCATGTATTTTAAAGGAATATCGTTTTTTTAATGAACTAACTAACTAACTAACCATCACGTAGTCTCCCAAAGGGGTAGGCAGAAATAATGGACTGCCACAATTTTCTTTCCTGACATATTTCTCTCGCTTTCTCAAAATTCATACATCGTGTCATGCACGCGCGTCGATTTCTCTGACTCATCACGTGGCCACGTGGATTTTTTTTATTATTATTTTGATTTATACTTGAACTTCGACCAATAAATTTCAATTAGACATTTTTAGACCAGAAGTGGAGACCACATAAAGACGTAGTTTAGTCTGGTGTAGAATTAACGTGATAATAAAATGGCGATAAGTTAGCTACCTATCACATGTCACGAGAATCAATATGCTACATTTACATCGATTTGGTTCGCGCTGTAATGGTGTGTAGAGCAATTCAACAAAATAATAGTAAAAATAAATATTTTAAAAAGACCAGAATTAAATGGGTTAAAAATTAAGACCATAACACAAGGAGCGTAAATAACTCAATATTGAACTTGAAATTTATTCTGCGAAAATGAGGAAAAATAACAAAAGTGAGAATCATAATGTGCGTTGCGAAAAACAGCTTGATCCAATTAAATTATCATTTTCACACTCGTGCCCTTAAAAAATTCAGAAGCGTGACTTGAAGTGACAGAAGCTGAGCAAGGTTGAAAGTTTGAATGCGAAAATTGTGTTGGAAAAGTGTGAAATGTAAACAAAAGGGACAAATCATTTCGGTATTGTGATATACAGATCAACACGGGAAAATGATCATTTTCACACTTGTTATTGGAAAGTTACAAAAATTCTAGAAGTACTATGGACAAAGTAAATATACTTATTGGTGAATGAAAGTAAATCTTCTTATGCGTGGAAAATTTAGAACCGTAATGAAAACGGGGGTGGGGGGTTAAATTTTCCTGTGATTGCTTCGTACAGTTGACGGCGAAAATAATAAGACAATAAAATTTATTTTTCAATAAATTTAAAGCGTTAACTTTGTGAAATTCCGTAAGGAAATTTTTTTTTTGTATTAAAACACGTTTTTTTCACGGTTCGAAACATATTCCGAAACATATTTTCACGATTTTAAATTTTTATCTTTGGGAGAACGATATAACCATTTTGTATCGTTCTATAACACCGTGGAATACCGTAATGATGAATTTTATTATAAAGGAGTACAGGTAAAATATAATATATATTGTACAATAAATACCAGGAACGCATGAGAGATGGTTCGACATTAGGAAAACAAGATACTCTCTAAAGTCAAGAGTATTTGTCTTCTAAACGTACTTTTACCAATATGAAAGACGTCGATCTCCGAGGAGACTGCTTTCAGTAGACAAATTGCACTTTCCACCGGTGTCACCAAAGGCAGGTTGGTTCTGGCGGCCGATGGGTACCGTTTATTTCCGGACTATACGACGCACCTTAATATTTAAGCAATTAAAAAAATAAATATATTTTTTCCATTGTTATTATTACATTGCAAGCCAGACTAAAAAAAAATTGCCCGGAACTCATGTTCGTCATATCGGTTCACTGCCGCAGCCAGTTGAATCTAATGTTGCCAGAGAGAGATAGGTTTCCCGCGGCATCGAATATATGCCCATTTTTAAGACTGGCGGGAATTTTAAATCAAACACTGAATATTTTATATTCATTTCGAGTATAAGACGCACCTGAAATTTTTAGGCATTTTTTTGAAGAAAAAATTACGTCTTATAGTCCGTAAAATACAGTAAAACAATCTGTGCTGTCACTGTCGGAGATATTTATCAGGGACAAAAAGACAAACATCCTCCAGCACGGCCAAGTTGATAAATAAGTTAGTTATTGTATCGGACGTATGCAAATAGATGGCTTTGAGCTACTGCCACCACTCTCTTCGCTACAACTCCTGCACCGATCGCCGCATAATAATAAAACTGGGTTTTATTAAACACAAGTATCATCACGCCGTATTCTCCGATTTCACCATCATCTGGAGACGAGGAGCAGTCAGCGGCCTAAATAAATATTAATAGTACGGGGCGAGCAACCTATCCCGTACAGTTATATTGTTAAGAATTTTAATAAGTAGACTGTATTCGTAAGGTAATATCGCAGGTATTTCTTGAGTGATATTTACAAAGCGAAATTTGAAAGAAATTAAACTTCCGAAGAGGGAACCAGGCCCGGTGTTCATTATTTCAAAATTAAAGGAGGGGGGAATATTCAAAAGCACAATAGATTTTGCAACAGTGTTTTTAAATTGATGTAATCATCTGATAATAAAATACACGGCATTTCGCGTAATAAGCTGTCCAATTATTTTTTCCCTCAAATTCTATCTATTCGAAAAAAAAAATAAAAACGAACAATGTTTTGCGATAATGAAATGTAAAAGATGGAAAATTAAAACGTTCCCTTTGAAAGCCTTTAGAATTATTGTCAAATTTAATTAAAATAAAATACAAAACGAGGTAAACAACATTAAATTTGAAAATATATTTATTAAATTTAAAAAAAAAGTGTTATGCTACATTACCTCGGCTATATAAAAAGTAAGTGAATAAAATAATAATACACTTTTAGTATTTGTATAGTAAAAACGCTAGAATGGCAGTGCACAATGGTGTTCTTCTACCGACCCTTATGTATGGAAGCGAAGTATGGAACTGGCAAAAGAAGGATGAAAGTAGAATAAATGCAGTAGAAATGAGATCTCTTAGACGAATGTGTATTTATATAATGTATATTTCTGTGTATGATAGAGTGTCAAATGAAAATATGAGAAGTGAATGCGGTGCGAATGATAGTGTTATGAACAAAATAATGAAAGGATCATTAAGATGTTTGGACACTTGGAAAGAATGAATGAAGAAAGGATGGTAAAAAAATTATATGTTAACGATGTAAATGGAACCAGAAATAGAAGAAGACCGAGGAAAACGTGGCACGATCAAATAAATCAAATTGAATGTCGGCCATGTGAGGAGTCAGAATAATCGACGCGCGTGCATGACACGATGTATGAATGTTGAGAAATCGAGAGAAATATGTCAGGAAAGAAAAGTGTGGCAAACCATTCTTTCTGCCTACCCCTTCGGGGAGACCAGAATATTTCTTTTTTATTTCATCGTTCGGGATTCTATCATATATCGTTTTCCCACCCATTCTTCTCGTAGTTGAATTATATGATGAAATTTTATCATAAAAGTATAGAAAACACATATTTAAACAAGAAATACATATTGCATAAAATCAAACCAAACAGAGAAATAAACTTCGCAGCTCAAGTCTTGAAGAACTCTATGGAGACATGCCTTTTATGTTCTGCATATATTATTTCTGTTCTGAAAAATTATTATTTCATGTGAGTTTATTTTTCTCGACATGTTGTTATAATTCATAAAAAAATCGCCATTATGGAATTCCACAGTGTTAACGCCTAAAGTTTATCTCAAATTTGATTTCTTTATTAACAGATTTAAGGATTACAAAAAAAAAAATGTTACGTAAAATGGGAAATTTTTGCTGAAAATAATAAATAACGTTAAGGGTTGATTTAATCTTCGCCGAAAGGACGCGGCGTGTTCGGAAAACTGTGACAAATTCAATCAAAATGTCCTTCGATAGCATTTTGTGTTATTTGTACAAAGGAAGGATAGATGTTTTAGCGTGAAAAATAAGGTTAAATATAATATTATTACGTATATTGTATCGTCCGAATCGTTATACATCTAAGAACATACTTAAAAAATAATGATTTGATTTGTAAAGCAGTGAACAAAATACAGAGGGACAGTTTTAGAAACGAATTTATTCGACAACAAACCAAGGTGACTGAGGTGGCTCTACAGATAGGCCGACAGCCGATGGGGAAGACGGGTTCTGGAGTGGAGACCGCGTACAGGATTCCGTAGAGTTGGACGTCCCCCTGCCCGCTGGACCGACGATCTGAAGAGGATTGCTGGACATGGATGGATGGGAGCGGCAATGGATAGGGGGTGGTGGCGGGCTTTGGGAGAGGCCTACATTAAGCAGTGGATGACAGACGGCTGATGATGATGATGATGACGAACAAAATAGATTTGTAAAGTAGTAAAAAAACGTAGGAATTATTTATTGTTTCTTAAACAATGATGTAAAACTCCATATTAAATAATTAAACTAACTAACTAACTAACCATCACGCCGTCTCCCCTTAAGGGTAGGCAGAAAGAATGGACTGCTACACTTAAACCGATGCGGTACTCCATTCTCCTCTTTTCGCCCCCGCTAGAGACGCGGTGTGATGGGTTGCGAACCTCAACGCCACCAATAAGGTTCTCCCGCGCACACTTTGATCGTCTTACGTCCGCAAATTAAATCTAAAATACAATGATAAAAAATAAAATAAAAATATAAAAATAGAATATCTATAATTGAGGTTATCAGTAAGTATATTTACAATTACTGCGTTCTGAGATTTCGGAAAATTATGTATTTAAAACGTGGAATAAAATGCATAATTTATATTTAATTGTATCTCAATAGAGACGAAGACGCAAACTGAATATGGATGATCAAGGTGTTTACAGGACCTATGACCTGTCATTGGTTGGGTTAAGCGCACGGTTTATGTAATTACAACATTCCCCATTCCACCTTTGTTATTATGATCATGCATGACAAATTTTTGGAAGATGTATATATACTTCAAAATCCATACCTATCTCCACGTGTCCATCTATGTAGATTTGGTTGCACTTGTGTATCTATTCAAGATTAACTTATACAACCGACCCACTAACGCCATCTATGGAGAATGATTTTCAGCATTTAGCAAACTACCTTATTAACACAATGCGAATGCTGTAGCCTATAAACGTATTGTTAGAAGTCGCCAGGAGTATTATTCCATTTTTAATTGCCAAAGAGTGACCAGAATAATTACAAATATTTTTGTGAATGTATACTTATACTTGTATACGAAATTCTGGATTTTCACCAAAGGGTGGTGAATTCAAATTTAATTGTATGAAAGAAACTTCTGAAGACTGCACTGTTCGGTCAGTCATTTCCTAGTGCGCCCTTGGAGTAATTGATTTTACAAAACGGCGCACTTAAAATACAATTAAATTTGAATTGACCACCCTTTGGTGAAAATCCAGAATTTCGTATACAAGTATAAGTATACATTCACAAAAATATGCATAATTTATTATTATTGGTTTTGTACAATTGAAGCCCAAAGCCAAATCAAATATTAAATAATTATTATGTATGAAAACGCCTGTCTTCTATGAGTTTTAATATATTTAAGATGGGATGACATATTTCGCCCTCCTAGGGCATTATCAGCTTTAGAAGAGTAAAACATGTCATTCCATTTGAAATATAATATAACTCCTAGAAGATTTCGTTTGTAAAGAACGAGTAGTAAACAAAACTAGACAGTATGACCATTTAGATGGATTGGACTTTTGAAGCGCATGGACGATAGAATATTGGTTAATGAATTGTATACAATCAGTGTGAACTGAAAAAGAAGGCGTAAAAGGCCGAGGAAAACATGGTATGAGCAAATTGATCAATTACTAAAAGGCGACCACTTTCGAAAAATCGAAAACGTGAGCGGTACGATGTCTACATGCAGAGGAAGCTCGAGAAGGAAAACGGCGTGATGTATTCGGCTTGTTAAGTCTGGTTTCTTTCAACTGAGACAGCTAAAGCATATAAGGAGATGTTTACCTGTTGGTGAAACTAGGACCCTTATAAATTCTTTTGTAGTGACACGGTTAGATTATTGCAACGGAATGTACGCTGGATTGCCAAATAATCAATTAAGCAGAACACAAAGCGTATTCAATGCTGCTGCCCGATTGATTATGGGGCAACAAAAATACTGTCATATCACGCCGCTCCTGAAGGACCTTCACTGGCTTAAAATCCGAGAGCGAGTAAAATATAAATTGTGTTTGACAGTGTTTAAGGCTCGACACCAGAGAGCGCCAGCGTATATATCGGACCTCTGCGTGACACCCATGCCAACGGAAAGGCAACGTTCACTCCGATCAGTAGAAACAAGTGCAAACAACATAGCAATTCCAGTCAGAGCCAATAAAGCATGTTTCTATGATCGTGCTTTCAGCTTTGCGGGTCTGTTGGCGTGGAATAGCCTCCATGTTAGTATTAAGTATGAGGATAGTGACGTTAAATTTAAGAAACTTCTGAAGACTGCACTGTTCGGTCAGTCATTTCCTAGTGCGCCCTTGGAGTAATTGATTTTACAAGACGGCGCACTTAAAATACAAATCATCATAATAATAAATAAATAAATCGTAACATGTAGGCTCGTCGATTTTTCAGACTTAAAATGTGGCCGCTTTTTGGTATTAGATTAATTTGATCATGCTATGCTTTCCTTGGTCTTTCGCGGCTTCTCTTTCCACTTATACTGCTCGTATACAATATTTTAATAAATTTATCTCGACCATTCCTTCCATATGTCTAAACTATCTCAGGGATCCTTTTCTTATTTTTACTTATAATGTAATCATCTGCCCTATTTCTTCCTTATTTCGTCGTTCGGTATTCTATCATATTTCGTTTTCCAGCTCATTATTTTCAGTGATCTCATTCAATATGAGTTAATAGTCTCGCAAAAGGAAAAAAAAATAATAAAAACACGTTATTTCGTAAAAAAAGCAATATTCCTAATTGGTTATAAAAACTTTCTAAGAAATACAAAAATAAAAAATTTAAAAGACTTCCCGTAGCCAATATCTCATAGTAGAATTTAATTGTGTTTCACAATTTCACGAAAGCTAATTAGATTTTTTCGTATATTTAATTTTCCCACGAGGAAAATACTTTAGGCGAGAGTAAATATCGCCTTCGCCGTGAATATAGCACAGAGTCGTAGCAAATAAGCAAATAGGCAGCTTTATTTTACGACCCTTATTAAATGTCATTATAACTAACTAAAAAAAATACTTACTAACCATCACGCCGTCTCCCCGGAGGGGTAGGCAGAAAGAATGGAACGCCACACTGTTCTGTCCTGACATACTTCTCTCGATTCCTCTACATTCATACATCTTGTCATGCACGCACGTCGATTTCTCCGACTCCTCACGTGACCGATTTGATCGTGCCACGTTTTCCTCGGCCTTCCTCTATGTCTAGCTCCGTTCACGCCGTTTACCATTCTGTCTTCATTCTTTCTTTCCGTGTGTCCGAACCATCTTAATGACCCTTTCATTATTTTGTTCATAACACTTTCATTCGCACCACATTCACTTCTTATAATTGCATTTGACACTCTATCAAATACATATTTGCCACACAATCGACTCAGAGATCTCATTTCTAATGCATTTATTATACTCATTATAAATATACATATTAAATATTATTAATAACAGTAATGATAACGGTAAAAATAATTAAGGGAGGATTCCGTCATCGCGAACCCCAAACAGGATGCTGGAGTGGCACCCAGGTGCTAGAAGACCAATTGGACGACCAAGACTACGATGGGAGGATTAAGTTCGGAGAGTTGCAGCGAAATTGTTAGGATTGTCTAGTTGGAGGGTCAAAGCAGAGGACATGAGGAGTTTGAGGCGAGGAACAATGGAGGCCATGTCTTGATATGGGCTGTAGGGCCATCGTATAATAAGATGATGTCTACCGTTAAGAAGAATAAGAATAACCTATAAGACGAAGAAGAAGACTCCGCGTGCAAGAATTTCAGTGATACCTACATATGGTACAGGACGATCATTTCAGTGCGCAGGGAATAAGGATCACTACCCCTTTCTTTGCCGGCTGTCATCCAAAGCGCACGTGAATGCCGGTACATTTTATATCTACGTAATTCATATCGCAAGTGTAAGTGAAAGGTGTATTTGATATTTCAAATAACATGGCATATATTTTACATTTCGACACAATACAAATATAATCCAACAAAAATCAAGTAACTACATTCGTACACATATAAAATATTTACTGCCAAAATCATTTATTATAATTATATAAAGAAATAAAAGATGCTTATATTTCTTTATATAATTATATTATTATTAATACGAGATTTATTAGATTTTTTTAATTATTATTGTTATTATTATTATTATTATTTTGCTGAATCGCTTTTTTTTCTTTCTTTGTAAAAAAAAATACTAATACCAAAGATTTAAATCAATGATATTAGAATTCATTATTACAATCTTCAATTTGAGCAGAAAATAGCTCATTATTATGAAGAAGGAATGGTCGTGTCCAGGCTCGAGCCCAAGTCCCCCGGATCAGGAGCCAAGCGTTCAATCCCCTAGACCACCACCCGATTTGAGTGTGAGCATGAGCACCAGAGCATGAGCCAAATCGCTGTAAAGGGTATTTATTGCGATCATAGTGATTCTCGTGACACGTGATAGGTAGCTAATATATCGCCATTTTATTGTCACGTGAATTCTACACGAGACCAAAGACAGTGTGACAATCACATTGCCCTCGCCGGGAATCGAACCCGGAACCTTCGGGGTGGCAGTCAATGCACTTACCACTCGGCCACGAAGGTCGTCGTCAGGTATGAATTCAAAACACTGTTGTTTCACGTCTGAGTTTATTTATTCGAAACGTTTCGAATGTTATACAACTCAATTATCTTTTTATCTTTTATATAATGTTCCTAAAATTTTCATGTATTGTATATTATGCTTATTTATTCAATAAAGTACAGCTGAGCATAGAAGTAAGGCGGGGTAGATTAAATGTGGTCTGGCACCCCCTTGTTGTTGCTGTATTTATATGAAAGTCCTGGATTGACCGGGGACAGGCCCAAGGAGTGTACGAGCGAGGCTGACAAAAGGGCGCCGCTACGCCTTATAACAGACTCGGGTATGTGGCGGGAACTATGTTCCTTAAAAAAAAAAACTCAATTATCGAAAACTGATGTTTTTATAAAAGAAAATTCGTCACTATGGAAATCCAGTGTTAACGCCTTGTCTATATAAAAAAAAAACTTTTCTTCACTTTGAATGTTTTAATCTCTCGTGAAAATATTATTATATTCTGGCTTTCGTTAATGTGAGAAAAAACAATGTAATTAAGCTTCATTAAACACGTTAAGAGATAAAGCGTTTTCGTTTTAATAATCAAAATGGCGGCTAAGCGTACAAAATGGCGGCTAAGCGTACAAAATGACGGGTAGTCGTTACGCCACAGTTATGAAGACGCAGTTTACATTTTCCTAATCCGGGCTTCCGGGAATAATTATTTAGAAAATATTACACAACGAATTTTCAAGGAAAACTTTGTGAATTATATATTTTGATACTCTCGGCTTTGAATCTTAGTACGCAAAGACGGGCAGCATTTACATGCATGATACTTTATACGAATTTTTCTATTTTGTTAGGTACATAAAATAATACAACATTTTGAATGTATATGTCGCCGCCACCTAGTTAAATACGCCGCTCAATTGAACGGCTAGGCTGATAATGCATTGGCGGCCGTTAGTTGAATAAATTAAGATAGCTCAACGTTTTAGTTCTAATTTTTACCACTGCAATGCTAGCAGTCATCTAACAAATTTCAACTGTCAGTCGGCATTCGATAACATGTGTTTTTGTAAAAAGTAACACGACTTTAAAACCAAAAAGAGAGAGAGCTTGCGTATAAGGGATGTGGGATGTATTATTTATATAAAAAAAAACTAAATGGTCCATTGTTTTGGCCGAAACACTATGATATTTTAACATTTTATAACTGTTAATTCAAAAACTTTGTTTTATATCACAAATTGTATTTATTTTACTTTACGACAGCTGTTTCATCAACCAATGTTGACATCATCAGGTGTTAATGTTAATGTTGACACCTGATGATGTCAACATTGGTTGATGAAACAGCTGTCGTAAAGTAAAATAAATACAATTTGTGATATAAAACAAAGTTTTTGAATTAACAGTTATAAAAAAAACTAAATCTAACATAAAGGTTCGATTCTCGGTGAAATCAATAATAATTAAAAAGTGTTTTTTCTGAAGCCTGGGTGATTGTGATGTAATTCCTCTCTGTAATTGGGTCTTCCGGTCTGTTAAGGTGGTTAAAGTAAAATACAATAAAATAGAAATAAAAATAAAGTTATGTTTTTATAAACACGCTATGCGTCAATATGAACGCATTCATCTGCCTTAAATTTCTTTCTTACTTCATCATTAGATATTCTATTATCGTTTGTTTTTCTGCGGCATTTATCCTAGTTTCATCTTACTGCCAACTCCATGCTTCACTTCCATACATAACGGTTGGCACTAGAACTCCATTGTACTCTGCCGTCTTTGCTTTAGTCGATATATTTCTATTTGCGATAATGACTTTGAGTGAACCATTTACTTTGTTTCCAGCTTCAACGCTTCTGTCGATTATCTCATATCTTTCTCCATTTTTCAATCTCTTGTTTGGCGTTTGTCATGACTCTTACCAGCATATCAGGCGTTATCTTGGCAATTTCTTCCTGGATGTTGGTCTTTAAATCTTTAAGGGTCCCTGGACGGTTCACATAAACCCAGATTTCTGTCACGGGATGACTGTTTTGAGGGAAAACTTCTCAGAGCGCCTCATCTCAATTAGGGGCGATTTGGATGTCCAGGAAACCGTGCTGCCGCGTCCTGTATTAGACATTTTTTTTGTACACAACAGGTCGTTTGGACCCAATTACTGTATACATTTTTATTATTTTTTAGCTATTATATTGATTCTCGTGACATATGATAGGTAGCCAATCTATCGCCATTTTATTGTCACGTGAATTCTACACCAGACCAAAGACAGTGTGACAATCACACTGCCATCACCGGGAATCGAACCCAGGACCTTCGGCATGGAAGTCAGAGCTCGTAACCACTCTGCCACGAAGGTCGTCTCTTTCTACTCTGGCTATATACCTCTCTCTGGTTTCAATCCTTGGATTTTATTGCAGAAATTTCCTCTATTCTTCCCTGTCTTGGGCGGTTCTTTTAAAATCTGCATATGATGAGCAGCGCACGTCCACCAACAGGTCCTCCAGGTACTCTCGGCATGGGCGTCCCCTAGAGTTTGTCCCCTCGGTCATACACTCCATTATGGAATGCAAGAGGTTTTATTGTCGTATTACATGGCCGATCCATCTTGCACGCCTTTCGGACAAGTTCCTGAGCAGGTACCTTCCTCCTTCGATTCTTAGGAGAACCTCCTCATTTGTAATGTGGTCTCTCCAGGAAATTCCTAATAGTCTTCTATAGGACCACATCTTAAAAGCCTCTAGTCTCCGATTATCTCTTTCGAATAGACACCATGTCTCGCAGCCGTACATCAAGATACTCCATACATAGGTCTTGATGAGGAGTATTCTTAGTTTAAGGTCTATATTATTCGATTATATTATTTTCTATTTGTATAACACCTCATTGTTGGTGACCATGACAGTCCACGGGATCGGCAACATTCTGCGATGGATTCACATTATTATATTAATCTTATTAATGTACACATACCCTGAAATACCTTGAAAATGGGCTTAGAAGGATTGATGGTTCCTGACAAGCGCAGTGTACTGAGACACCATTGTCATCTATCAAACACTGACATAGGTGAAAAACACCTTTCACGCAAAAACGCGTATTCATCGTTCATAAAAGGGTATTTTGTGATTTATTTTGAAACACTGATTATGATGGATTCGGTGTTATATTAAAACAGAAGTATATAAAGTGAAAGAATGTGAAAAAAGGGAATAATCTATGTAAAAAAAAAAAAATACATCTGTCTTAGGAATTCATCCCAAATGGTTAGCAATACAAATGTTAGCATATTTCATTATACGTGAGGAGTCAGAGAAATCCAGGTGGGTACATGACACGATATATGAATGTTGAGAAAGCCTGATAACGACCGACTGATCGACGACTTTCGTGGCCGAATGGTA
Organism: Lepidostoma basale; assembly: GCA_022606425.2. NCBI lineage: Eukaryota > Metazoa > Arthropoda > Insecta > Trichoptera > Lepidostomatidae > Lepidostoma > Lepidostoma basale. Next base: position 663,632 of record JAHDVF020001001.1, on the reverse strand, counting down.
AGTGCATTGACTGCCACCCCAAAGGTTCCGGGTTCGATTCCCGGCGAGGGCAGTGTGATTGTCACACTGTCTTTGGTCTGGTGTAGAATTCACGTGACAATAAAATGGCGATAGATTAGCTATCTATCGCATTTCACGAGAATCACTATGATAGCTATAATACCCTTTAGGTACATCGATTTGGCTCATGCTGTCATAATATAAAGAGCGATTCAACAAAATAATAATAATAATAAATATGTCAGGAAAGAACAGTGTGGTGGTCTATTCTATCTGCCTACTTCGGAGAGACGGCTGGTAAGAACGAAAGATTTGTAAAAGGTATGCTTTTCGATAACACGATGAATGAAATTAATATATAAAATAATAATAAACTTTCAGTATTTGTATATGAAACCGGTTAGTGTTACCAAATAAAGTGATTAAGATACAAATACTTAAAGTGTATTGTTATTTTATTTTATAATGTCACACCACAAATTAAGTGCTTCATACGAAAGAGCGCACCTTCATACGAAGGTGCGAGCACAAACACCACATGGAGGAACAAACACATGCTTACCGAAAGTAAAGTCAAGGCATGCGTTCGCCCCATCATGACGTGTGGAATAGAGGTCAGAGCCGATACCAATAGAACTAAGAACCTTCTTAGAGTAGCAGAAATGCGAACCCTACGCTCTATCGCAAGCAAAACCCTCAGAGATCGGATAAGAAATGAAACGATAAGGTCTGTCTGTGGTGTTGAAGACACAGTTAGATGGGAAAGAAGCAGAAGGCGCTTTTGGAGAGACCACGTGGACCGCATGGAGAATACAAAAATTGTAAAAATTGTTAAAGATGAAAACCCAAGCAGCAAGAGATAACCAGGAAGGATGGAGAGATGGCTGGACATCATCATCCCAGGACAGCCCACCGCGGTGGGCTGTCCTGGGATGAAAACAGGTCATACGACCAAAACTAAGAGGAAGAAGAATAAGAAGAAGATACGAAAGAAATTAATATAAAATATTTTGAATCCATAAAAAATACGTTTTATTGTTTAAAAATACGTAAAAATCACGCCTAAAAGAAATAAATCCTTAAATAAAATATTTTAAACGTAAAATTAATCAAACATTGGTAATATTTCACTCGAATAGCATTACACGGCACATATTTCATAACTAAAGAGGCCTTTTCTTCCCCCGGGAGCCGATAAATTGCCACTTTCACAGATATATTCGATGAACTTTCGATAAATTATCCCGAAAAAAGTTTTAAGCTATGTCCTTGCTCTCTAATGCCTTCCTAATGACGCGTGAAACCTTAAAGCAGTGAAAGTTCGCGACTTGCGTAGGTTTTGGGTCCTGAAATACCTTAATTTGGATTTTTGGAAAGGTTACATTTCATTTTCAAGAAATCTCCATTATCATATTATTTTTTTTTTACTTTATTCTATCGTAGTAATAATTTAGTTTTTTTTAATGAAACATTGCATTTTAGATGAAAATTTTAAATAACTTTTGCGTTTTTTTAAAATAAATTGTATTTTCTTAATGTAACTTTGCACTTATCATAAACATGTTTCGGATTATTCACGTTATTTCTCAGTGTAATTTTTTAAACTAATTATAATAATAAAAATATTTTGGGAATGATGTGTACGGTTCAAAACATGTTTGTGAAAAGTGTCGTAAAAATACAATGTTTTTTATAAGTTTTACAAATTAAAACATGTTTTTCATCTCTATTATTACGACAGTTTTCTAGAAGCCTTAGAAGGGCGAAATATGTCATTCCCATATAATATAATAAAACTTCTAGTTTTCATTTGTATTAATTATTTATTTTCATTATTCACAATGAACTTCTTCCATGAATTTTCAAATAACATTATTTTTTTTAAATGGTAGCTTATCCTTGTTTTAAAATGAACTCTCCGGGATGAAACCCAAATTTCCTGGATTAAAACCTCAGCAATATAAAAGCGTAATATGACGTCATTATAAAATATATCAGTGTTCGAGTCTCGCTGGTAGCGTATTACATATTTTTTGGAATTAACGAAAAAATTACCACAAAAAAAACACTTACCTCTTCCACGTTCAATATTCTTAAAACAATATCGAAGCGATTCAGTTTGAAACTCGAACTTACCTGAAAACAATAGAAAACAGTTTCTTAGAACAAATGAAAGTTTAAGATTTCAAATACTTTTAACCGTCGCGTTGCCATGTGGTAAATTGAGTTTCCACTGCCAATTTAAAGTTGATTTTCTTAAAACCTATGGACCCTAATATTATAAAAAAAATTGTAATCCTCCATTGAAGTGTTCTCAATATTTCGTAATAAAAAAAAAGCAAAAAATTACTTCCTTCATCCCAAAAAAAAATATTTTCTAAGACTGCCCTCACCTTCATTCGTGTTAAGGTAGAATTTGTTTTGCTAATATTTACAACTTTATCAAAAGTGACAAATACTTACTCGCTGTTTTGAACGTATTATAAATTATATCTTTGGCTTTTTCAATATGTACGTAATAATACCGACTGTAGACGGAAACGCAGGACGCAACTTAATAATATCAGAACTGTGAAAATATTAACACTTTACCAAAAGGGACAAATATTAATACGTACTCGTTGTCTTGAACGTACTATACATTTTGCCTAGGTGCCTTTATCATACGTAAAATCTCGTAAAGTCTAGCCGCGCCGGCCGCCGCGCGGCGCTTGTCTTTACTTGCGTGTCCAGTCATTCGTATGCTATGACGCATTACATATCAGAAATCGCATGGTTCCAGAAAAAAATTAATAATGATATGTTTTTCAAATAATCCATGTATGTTATAGATATCGATCTATTCCTAATGAAATTCCCTACAAGATGACATAAATTAAATTTTGATTCATCTAGTCATATGCTTGATATTTAGATAAAGTTAGCGGTAAACTGAACTTACCACATGGGAGCAAGCGTTTTGTTTTGAACACGGTACGTTAAGGGTTAAAAAGTTTTTTTCTTTTATTAAAAAGCCGTATTATACAAATTTTATTACAGGAATAATATGTTTTGCTTTCCTAGGACATTATCAAATCTGAAATTGAAAGTGTAAAACGCAAAAATAGGAGTAAACGCAGTGCGAATGAAAGCGTTAAGAACAACATTATGAAAGAAACATTGAGATAGTCAGACGCATGAAAAGAATGATAGATTAAAAAAAATTATAAAGAAAATATTTGTAAACAGCGTTAACGGAACAAGGAAAAGAGAAAGACCGAAGAAAACGTGACACATTCAAATCAATTAAATATTAAATGCCAGACACGATGTATGGATGTTGAGTAATCGAGGGAGTTTTTCAGGAAAGAACAGAGTGGGGGTGCATTCTATCTGTCTATCCCTTCGGAGAAATGGCGTAATGGTTAGTTAGTTTGTTCTTAAACTTTATATGGAGTTTTACAAAAGAGTTTACGAAGTTTAAATGAGGTGTTGTTTTGTTTTCGCGGAGTTTCGCTTAACAAAGGAGTTTTCAAAATTTACTATAATTTTAACTATATAATAATTAAATAGTCCATTGTTATGGCCGAAACACTATGATACCTTAACATTTTCAACTGTTAAATTAAATAACTTTGTTTTTTTGTATCACAATTGTATTTTATTTTACGCGACAGCTGTTTCATCAACCAATGTTGACATCATCAGGTGTTACAATAATATATAAAATGTCAAATTTTCGTGATTTTTCGAATCTTTATGTGTATTTGTTTCTATGTCAACTTGAATAATTTTTTTGATATAATTCTGAAGTTTTGTTGATATTGATTTAGGTACCTAAATATTTTAATTAAAAGAACGGTCAGTTACTATTTATAGGAGAAAATATTTAAGAATAAGAAAAAATTAAGAAATTATAAATATAATAATTATAATCTGTTGCTGCAATGCAAGATGAATAATAAGCCAGATTTAATCTTTGGGTATGATATTTAAAATGGGGCACATATGATGATCGCCGAACAGGAATAGAAGTTCGCGAGATAGAAGCGAGATCCCTCTGGGTCAATAAACACGCTGTCCGAGATGAATGGCGCTGAAATGACCCCTCAAGAGGTTGGATAATGTTTACAGCATCCACAGATCTGAGTAGCAGAAGGTGGCGCGTGATATTATTTTCAAGCGGATGGAAATCAATTAGTCGGTTGTCGTGTAATATAAGTTTATTTTTCTCAAAAGAAATTACAAACAAAAATATATTTTAAGGCATCTATTTGAGAACGGGTAAAATACCAGGAATGCATAATAGATGGTTCGAATTTAGAAATACAAGATACTCTCTAAAGTCGTGCGTATTTATCTTCTGAACGTACTTTCCAAAATACGAAAGACCTTGATCTCCGAATTTTTCATACCTTTTTTGTATTTTCCTTTTTCAACATTGAGCTATTTTTTCCCCATTAAGATCATTGAAGGAGTTATTTTATCTTATAAATGTATTGATACTTCTATCGTGATAATAAAAACTTAATTTATCAACGGTAGGAAGTATAATCGGTAGGAAGAAAAAATGGATCCCAACACTGTTATATCCTGTATTTATTATTTATTTATATTTTATTTTCCTGTATATCCGATTTCTCGGACTCCTCACGTGGCCGACATTTAATATTTGTCGTATCGTGCCACGTTTTCCTTCGTCCTCGGTCTTCCCTTATTTCTAAATCCGTTTACATCGTTTTCTAATCTTTCTTCATTAAATTTTTCCATGTGTCCAAACCATTTTAATGATATTTTCATTATTTTGTTCATAACACTTTCATTCACATTACATTAATTTTTATTCATACAAGTTTTTAATTTAAAAAAATACTTGAATTACCAGGGACCCACTCAAACACACCCAAAAAATCATCAAAATCGGTCCAGCCATTTAGGAGGAGTTTAATTACATATGCACGTATAGAGATTTACTGCCTATGTATGAGTATGGCGGCCTTTCTTGGAATATGATTGGTTACAGGGTCTAGGTACGTTAAACTCTCAATATGTTGCGAGACGCGAGGAAGAGCGCACTCGTTTGGCTGCTTATATACCAGGTGACTAAAATTAAGCCGATAGCATTTTTGTTAATAAAAAATAACAGGTTTATTTATTTGAATGTTTGGATATATGATAGAAACATATTTTGGTATTCCAATCATAAAAAAATAAAATAAAAATAGCGTCTAGATTTTTTATAAACGCACTGTCACTCATACTATTGCAAACAATCTCCCTGAAGTGAACGGACTCTACAGAAGAATTATATATTATAAATAAAGATAAGAACTCTTAAAATTGTCTATATATAAAAAAATAAATGTAATATTCTTTAATTTCTTGAAAGTTAAGGCGTTGACACTGTGGAATTTCATTGTTATTACACTGGATTTTTTCAAAAGAAAACACTGTTTAATATTCCTTCTTCTTCTTCGATGGCCCTACAGCCTATATCGCGCCTTAGCCTCCAACTCCTTCTGTCCTCCGCTTCGACCCTCCAATCTGACACTCGTAACCATTTCGCCCCATCTCTCCCAACTCCATCCTCCCATCGCAGCCTTGGTCGTCCAATTGGTCTTCTACCGCCTGGGGCCACTCCAGCAATCTTTTTGGGGTTCGCGATGACGGAATTCTCTGCACGTGACCGGCCCATCTCAGTCTATTCAGTCTGACCTGGGTGGAGAGACTGGTTTAATATTCCACCATACTATTGTATATTTATAGACTACACAACATGTTTCGGAGTTACCTCCATCTTCAGGTGTAAATATACGACTAGTTTCTTTGGTTCAATGTTGTAAAATTTAAAGACAAAAAAAATGCATGATAAATTGTTGTAATGAAACGTGAAACGTGGAAAATTCGCGGTTGAAATCTGCGATCATTAGCAAATCAAATATTTAGCCGAACCAGTTCCTTGTTCCCGGTACTGCGAACATAAATTTCCCGAAATCTGCGGCCTGGCGCCTACTTTCCCGTTTAATTAAGGCCCGGGAACATTCTCATTTATTAAAATAACAGTATTAGGTGCCCGGAGTCGCTGGTGCCTAGGAAGCTACCGTCCTGGAAATATTCGGGACCAAAGTCAAATTTATTTATTTATATCCATGCGACGAAAATGTAGTCCTAAAATAATGACGTTCTAAATTTTAAACTCGTATGCAACACCATGAAATGCATGAACATTCGAAAATAATCGTTTTAATATCTAAATAATCTTCTTTCTGTGTCTTGTCAGGTCTCCCTAACGTTGACTATCGCCCTTGAGTAGGCCTCATGGTGATGACCTGGAGAAAAATATCCAGAGTGGTATCCCCTTGCCTTCTCTGGAGGATTTTCTGTCGGGGTTCCTTTCCCTTAGCTGGGTGTATTCAGTTTTATGGCGTTGGAAGTTCGCCATTCGTCCTCTCTCTATCTGCTATGGCACTAAGTAAGATGTGCCACATTGCCCGGGGTTTGCGGGGTCTTTAAAAGAAAAAGCTGTTGTAAATGCAACATGGCGCCTTACGACATTTTCCAGAGGCTTATTTTCCAGCAAAACATACCCCATCGTAGCCCTACTACCCTTCTGAACCCCATCTAAATAATAATGAAATAAAACGATCTTTTTTAAGTACTTCCACTTTTGTCTTTATTTCGACAGCGACTGGTTTCGCCAGGCTCGCTGGCATCGACAGACTGGTGACACTATTGGAAATCGAGTCCTTTATATACATACAGATCAGGGGTGGTAAACATGATCTGTATGTATATAAAGGACTCGGTTTACAATAGTCTCACCAGTCTGTCGATGCCAGCGAGCCTGGCGAAACCGGTCGCTGCCGAAATAAAGACATAAGTGGAAGTAGTTGAAAAATATATTTTTATTTATTATTTAAAATGAACTTCCATCAAGAGATTTCAGTAAAATCATTTGATTATTTTAATATTTGTCAAAAATTACCACATTCACGAAAAACCTGTTAAAATTTTATTTTGTATACAGAATAATAAACTACACTGATGAAGAGCTTCTGTATCCGAAACACGTTTGCGTTAAATTAATTTAAATTTTGAAGTAAGTGTTGCTTACAAAGAAATAAAAATTATTCTAAAGCAATTTTGTTAAAAAAAGTTAATCTCGAAAAAATCCTCAATAAAGTTAATTAATATTAATTACACTACAAATAAGATATTTAACCTTCTGTTGGAATCTAGGACTTTGGACTCGTATATTTCAAAACTACCCCTATTAGAAGGGAAGCGACATTCTGCAGTAATATAGTAACACAATAAGTACTCTGTGAATTAATAATACATGCCTACAAGACAGGGTTGTTTCTGAAATAGTTGCTAGTAAATTCAGGGTATATTTCCCGAACAAAGTTTCATAATAATAATTCACCCTCCCACGATTTTCCGCTCCTGGTAAAAATTATACCTTAGTGTATATAAACATATTTTTTTAGAAAAATCTAAGGAATCAAGAGACCTGCAAATTCAAAACTTTACAAAAATAATAAAAATAAGTAATATTTCTTTTAAAGTGTATATTTATTTAAATTCCAATTCGGTTTATAGGTTCGACCGGTTTCGCTAGATGATGGCAGCGAGCTGCCGTAACCGGTCTAAAAACTGAAGTGGAATTTAAGTAAATTGAATGAACATTTTAAAATAATTTTAAAAAAAAATTTCTTGACAACAATTAAATTCTGCCATGAAATTTCAAATGACATTTTTTTTCGAAAATTTCACTAATTTAATGACATGGTTACTAGTATTATTGCTAAAAATATATTCAAAGATGAAAAACATTTTAATCAAAAAACTTTTTTTGAAAATATGTACACAGTATTTAGATATATAAATAAACTATACAAAACACAAACAAATTTCTATTTATTGTCTTCGGACACTCATCGTGAAGTAACGTTGCTGTTTGATATTGACGCGCTTGCTTTCGGTAATCCTGCTTTAAAAAAGGAATCAAGTTTTGTGTGCACTTTTGAAGTAGGCTGTTTTTTTTATAATCAACTCTCTAAAATTACGAAAATGCTTATAATATAGTTGAACTTCGTTATCTGATGATTAGTTAATAAATGTAATTAGATCGTCGAGATGTGATCTTATCACTGATAACTTCATTTTTGGCAGTGTTGTTTCTTCTTCTTTGCTATCATCACTTCTATCCTCGGCATTATGTCTCAAATTCTATTGCTAGACGTATGACATGATTATCATGGCCGCTAAAAATTGTTTACATGCGGCGACACTTGAATTTAAGCATTTATAATATTAACAGGACGTTTATATAAAATCTAGACGCTATATATGTATATTTTTTAATGTTTGGAAAACCTAAAAATGTTTCAATAATATATTTAAACATTGAAATAAATAAACATGTTATTTGTTTTATTAACAAAAATGCTATCGGTTTAATTGTAATTACTTAGTATACGAGTATAAGCAGCCAAACGCGTGCGCTCTTCCTCACATCTCGCAATATACTGAAAATTTGACGTACCTAGAAATTGACCAGATTTTTTGTCCGTTATATCCGAAGTTCGTTAAATAGAGGTCCGTTATATCGAGATTTTACTGTACTACTTAAAGCGATCTCATGGCTACAATATAAAAAAAACAATATCAAAAATATGCCTAGCAAGATGTTGAATATGAAATGAACAAAAAAAAGCCTCATAGGGAGGAAAACGTGAATGAAAAGAACATAGAAATGCGGGGAGGAATAGGTAGCAGAGATCATAAAAGCAAATAAAGCAAGAAAATTTCCGCGGAGGCCGGTACAACTTATGACGCAATTTTTTTTAAATTTCAACCTTGTTTTTATTTTTCATTTCCCCCCAGTCTCACAAAAAAGTTTTCATTTAATTAAATGCGCCAAAGTTTATGAAGACGAAAAAATATACCATATAACTTCAATAAGAACTCATATCTCGTAAATTGGATATCAAATACAGAAAATAATTTAAATATCTTCTTTTCTTCCATATTCGCATTTTATTATTTATTTTGTGGATTCATATTTGAATAATTAACTTTAAACTTCGTATATTCACATCCATAAAAGTTGTTTTAGTTAGAACATATCTGAAAAGTAAAATAAAGTGTTCTAAAAATACAATGTGCAAACAAAAAAACCATCACGCCATTTCTCCGCAAGGGTAGGCAGATAGATTGTACCGCCACACCACTCTATCCTGACACATCTCTTTAGCTTCCTACATTGCATCCAATCGCCAGCAATTCTTTTAATGTCATCGGACCATCGTGTGGGGGGTCTCCCTCTGTTTCGTTTGTCTTCGCGGGGTCTCCACTCTACCACCCTTCTGGTCCATCTATCGTCTGCCAATCTGGCAACACGTCCCGCAAATGCTTCGCTACCCTTGCGACGACATCTGTTACTCCCGACCTTCTACGTATTTCAGTATTTCTTATCCGCCTAAAAGTCTTACGCGTAGCATGGCTCTTTGGTGTTTCCTCTATGCTACACGGAGTCTCCTTATGGTCGACTTGGTGAGGGTTAGCTATTGGTTTCTGCTCCATATGTCAGTACTGGAAGTACGCATTTTGCGTTTCAGACACTGAGAAATCTTAACTATTAAAGAACTTCTTCAGATTGCCATATGCCGCCCACCCAAGACAGATTCTTCTCTGAAGCTCAGCAGTCTGATTATAGAACGAGTCATACACGCAGGTCGATTTTCCCAACTTCTAAAATGACTGACCTTTAAAATTGGATTAATTTGGTCATGCCATGTCTTCCATGGGCTTCCTCGACATCTTTTTCCATTCACACTACTTGTATTTATATATTTAAACATGTCTAAATATTATTAAGGACGCATTCATCCGCCTCACATTCCTTTCTAACTTCTTCATTGGATATTTTATCATACACTGTTTTTTCGCCCAATATTCTTAGTGCATTTATTCTGCTTTCATCCTTCTTCTGGCAACTCTAAGCTTCACTTCCATACACAAGGGTCGGTACTAGAATACCATTGTGTACCGCTTAAATTGCTTCAGTTGATATATTTATATTTGGAATGATGGTTTTGAGTGCACTATTTATTTTGTTTTCAGCACCAACCCTTATTTCGATTCATTTCTCCAATTACCCATCTCTCGTAAACATGCTTCCTAGATAAGTTAATTCGGTAACTTGCTTCAATTTCTCTCCATTCACATTTCAATCAGAAATCATCATACATCAACATTTTAAATGTATACAAATTCTTGTAGACAAATACTGGATTTTACCCATTGCGGTTAAATAATTGTTCATAAAGATTAATTTAACAACATTCCCCATTCCGCCCTTCTTACGACCACCACAGCTAACAAATTTTTGGAAGTTGTATATATGCTAGGATGCTGCGTCTAACTTTACATTTTTAGAGTAGAGTGAACTGTTAAACATAAAGCGATCGCTCAACCCAACCAATGATAGGTCATAAGTCCTGTAAGCGCCTCGGCCACCATATTCTGTTCCCAGAAAAACCATTTACATCTTCGTCTCTATTGAGATACAATTAATACATTTTTAATTTCCAAATACCATTTCGCTTCCATACATACCATAATCATACATTCTAATTATTTAATATGGAGTCTTACATCATTGTTCACTAGAACCCTATCATACGTATAACAAATACAATATAATATTTTAAAAACTATCAGCTATCATGAAATTTTTACAACAAATATTTGATGTAATAACAAAACAAATAAAAAAGAATATAACGATTTACACAGAGCACCACCAAAGAAAACATATTATGTCCTAATAAAACATATTTCCAGTGACGACGGTCTAAAAGATTTTATATCACTTATTCCACAATAGCCAATAGAAAAGTAAACAAATACGATAAACTTTGATTTACACTTTAGTAGATTTACTCCGAGATATAGTGAAGTATGAATTACTTTTATTATTATTTGGCAACTTCCCTTATTTGTGCGCGCGGAACACAAAAAGGTCATATTTCCGAATAAATATTATACGCAACTGTTAGGGGAGGGTGTCTCCAGTGGCGGTACGGAATTGGTCGAATTTTTCGTAACACAATAAAAATTTAGACAGCGACCGGTTTCGCCAGACTCGCTGGCATCGACAGACTGGTGGACGACAGACGGTCGCTGTCTAAATAAAGACAAAAGTGGAAGTAGTTAAAAAACATCGTTTTATTTAATTATTATTTAAAATGAACTTCTATCAAGAGATTTCAGTAAAATCATTTGATTACAACAAAAATTCACTAATCAACTAACTAGCTATCCATCACGCCGTTTCTCTGGAGGGGTAGGCAGAGATGATTGACCGCCATGCTCGTCGTGACATCGTAATTTGCACGCTTGTCGATTTTTCCGACTTCGTATGTGGCCGCCTTTTTAGTATTTATTTGTTACTTTATTTTTATTTTTTAAAGACCAACATCAAAGATCAATCACTAACTAACATCTAACATCAAAGTATATCAATGATATTAGAATTCAATTTACAATCTTCAATATGAGCAGAAAATAGCTCATTATTATGAAGAAGGAATCTGGTCGTGTCCAGGCTTGAACCCATGCCCCCTGGATCAGGAGCCAAGCGTTCTATCCCCTAGACCACCACCCGGCTGAAATTTTGGCATGCCATGCTTTCCTTGGACTTCCACGGTTTCTCTTTCCACTCACACTGCGTTTATACAACATTTTAACCATTCTTCTCTCGTTCATGTGTTCTATAAGTCCAAACCATCTCAGGGATCCTTTTTTAAATTTACTTGATATCGGCGATACATATACAGATGAGATGGTCAGACCAAAAAGAAAGGCAGATGAGATGGTACGGGCATATAAAATGGAATCCACTAGACTACACAGGAAATAAAGCTTTTTCTGTGAATCTTTCTCGTCAACCATCCAGAAGAAGACCCAGGAACACGTGGATGATTCAGTGCAATAGCGTCTTGCAGAGAAATGAAGGTAACCATGAAACCATGCGAGGTACAGCCAGAGATCGAGAAGAGTCGACCCCAACAGTCAGCACAGACAGTGAGTTGGGGTAGCGCCAGGAAGAAGAGGAAGGAGCTATCTGCCATACATATATCTACCTTGTTTCATCGTTCGGTATCCTATCATAATATATCGCTTTCCCGTACATTTTTATAGTGACCTCATTTCTGCGGCATTTATCCACTTTCATCCATTTTTACCAGCTCCAAGCTTCACTTCCACGCATAACGGTTGGCACTAGACCTTCATTTTGTACTGCCATCTTTCCTTTAGTGTATGTATTTCTGTTTGCAGTGAAGACTTTGAGAGCGCTCTTTATTTTGTTCCCAGTACCGACCCTTTACGTTTCCGAGTTTTATTCCAATGGTTATTTTAGTTAAATTAAAAATGGCAGTGCACAATGGTGTTCTTCTACCGACCCTTATGTATGGAACCGAAACATGGAACTGGAAAAAGAAGGATGAAAGTAGAATAAATGCAGTAGAAATGAGATCTCTTAGAAGAATGTGAGAATACTTTGTGTATGATAGAGTGTCGAATGAAAATATAAGAAGTGAATGCGGTGCTAATAATGATTTTATGAACAAAATAATTAAAGGATCATTACGATGGTTTGGACATATGGAAAAAATGAATGAAGAAAGAATGGTAAAAAATATATACGTTAACGATGTAAATGGAACTAGAAATAGAGGAAGACCGAGGAAAGCGTGTAAATCAAATATTGAATGTCGGCCACGTGAGGAGTCAGATAAATCGACGTGCGTGCATGACACGATGTATGAATGTTGAAGAACGAGAGAAATATGTCAGAAAATAAAAGTGTGGCAGTCCATTGTTTCTGCCAACCCCTTCGGGGAGACGGCGTGATAGTTAGTTAGTTAGTTACTTTAGTTCTGACGAGTTTCGGCAGCTCGCTGCCATCTTCTGGTCCACCATATTAATGACCAAGGAAATTAAAAAAAAAAAACAGTACTTTAAAACAAACTGAAATAAACACGAATTGGGAAAGCGGAGAAAAGCTCTTAGAATAAATATGTCACGTTCAGTCACTGGGGTGTTTTTCCAGATATGAGATAGTTATAACGTCCTTCGGAAAAGCGATTCAGTAGCCTGAATCCGGTACACGCACCTAATTCACGAGAAAACATAATAAATAACTAAATGTGTATATAGAGAAATACTTCTCATGTTCAACATAAAAGCATATTTTTCCTTCTTTATCAACGGTATAAAGAAATAAAATACGTATATTTCTACACTTTTTATACCCTCATGTATGGAAGTGAAGCTTGGAGCTGGCAAAAGAAGGATGAAAGCAGGATAAACCCCGTAGAAATGAGATCACTAAGAAGAATGTGCGGGAAAACGTTGTATGATAGAATACCGTACGATGAAATAAGAAAGAAATGTAAGGCAGATGACTGCATCATGAATAAAATTATAATAAAAAAGGATCCCTGAGATGTTTTGGACATATGGAACGAAGACTGATGGAGGTCAATACTGAAGAGCCATCGAAGAAGAAGGAAATGAAGAAAGGACAAAGAATTTGCGTTGGCCGTATGAATAGTCTTAATATAAGATATTATTTTTCCACACGATCGGATAATAATTTGTTCCGATAATAAATGAAAAAAAAACGTGGAAAACTATTTTTAATTACACCTCTTACTTATAATACCCGAAAGGGCGCTTGGGGGCGCAAATTAGCCATAAAAATATAACGAAAATAGTTTCCCAAACATTTCCAGTGGTGAAGGGTAAAATTTTTGTAAAGAAAAAAGGTTATTTTGTGAAATGAAGTCAAAAAGATGTTTCTTCGCCGAGTGCCGAGCATTGAAAGACAAACGGCCGCAATACAACGAGAGACATGATAAAGTGATTTTACAGCATGACAATGCTCGACCCCATGTTGCGAAAGTGGTCAAGGCATACTTGGAAACTTTGAAATGGGAAGTCCTACCCCACCCGCCGTATTCTCCAGACGTTGCTCCTTCGGACTATCACTTGTTTCGATCAATGGCACACGGCCTAGCTGACCAGCACTTCCGGTCTTATGAAGAAGTAAAAAATTGGATCGATTCGTGGATCGCTTCAAAAGATGACCAGTTTTTTCAACGCGGGATTCGTATGCTGCCCGAAAGATGGGAAAAAGTAGTGGCCAGCAATGGACAATACTTTGAATCATAAATGTATAACCAGTTTTTTACGATAAAGCCTCGAATTTCGGGGGAAAAACGGCGGAAGCAAAGTTATACACCTAATATACTCGTATATCTATTTTTCTTTCTTTCTTTATTAGAACACTTTTTTACATACAAGAATTAAATTAAATTACAAATATGTTTCGGGAAACAGAAATCCTTCATCAGTGTAATTAAATAAATACAAAACAAATTAATATATTTCACTATGTGCCAATGGATTGGAAAGTCTATACATTTCTGTATCCCACGGTGTTCGAAATATTTTTTTAAGAGTAAGGGTGGTCACGAAAACATTTTATGTTTTTCAATTCAATTTCCGTGGAAGAACCTTCCGAATTTCATTATGTGCATTGGCAGAGATAGATTGGAAAGTCTATACATTTCTGTATCCCACGGTGTTCGAAATATTTTTTAGAGTAAGGGTGGTCACGAAAACATTTTATGTTTTTCAATTCAATTTCCATGGAAGAACCTCCCGAGAAGTTTTTTTTTTAAATAGAACTAAGTTTTGTATTCGTTTAATAGCTATTACCAAACTTAACAACTTTAAAACTCTACTTTATATTTTTAACAAAAAAAAAATCTTATATAAACTATTTTAACATTATCTAAAAATTTTACTGAAATCTCTTGATGGAAGTTGATTTTAAATAATAATTTAATAAACAGACAAAATTATAGTATATATAATTTAATAAACAGACAAAATTACAAAAATTATAGAAAAAATCATAAAAAACAGCTGGTAAATTTTATAGAAAAAAAATAATTGTTGTCGATTAACCAGTATGGATTCCGACAAAATAGAGGAACGCAAGACGCCATAGTAAAAATCACTGAATTAATTGCAAAAAATACAGATAACAAAAAATTCTGTATATCAATTTTCCTTGACATGGCAAAGGCTTTCGATACAGTTTCCCACAAAATCCTCATAAAAAAACTTTCAGACATTGAAATCAGTGATGGACCCCTCGAATGGTTTAGAAGCTATTTATCTGGACGAGTTCAATCCGTAAAACTTGGAATGCTCCTTAGCGATACTCAACCAGTTACCTTCGGTGTGCCTCAAGGTAGCACACTCGGCCCATTGCTGTTCCTCATTTACATAGATCCGCTGTGCAGACTTGTAACTGGAGGGGAAACGACCGTATTTGCAGACGACACGGTACTCCAGTTCGAGGCGAACACCTGGGAAGAAGCATTTAGGAAGGCAAACAAAGGACTCAAACTTGTGAAATACTGGCTGGACAATAATCTTTTGACTTTAAATACAAACAAAACGACTTATTTAACTTCAACTATTGACAATAGACGACAACCATTAGGAAAAAATAATCTCATTATACATACATGTAATAATAGTAACTGCAATTGCCTGCCGCTGACTAAAGTTACTTCTACCAAATACTTAGGAATACATTTAGACGATCATCTTAGATGGACAGACCAAATTGAAGCTGTCTCCAAGAGAATTAGAAGCCTTATTTACACTTTTAAAAATATTAGAAATATATTACCGTTAACCACACTTAAAACAGTATATTATGCATTCGTCCAATCCATCCTAAACTACGGTTTAATAGGATGGGGAGGAACTACAATAACTACATTAAACCCAGTCATTGTAGCCCAAAAGACAATAATTAGAGTCATCAACAAAAAACCATATCGATTCCCCTCAGACCAACTTTACAATGAATTTCAAGTACCGGACATAATACAACTATATATAAGAAATTTAGTCGTGCACTACCACAAGGACACCGACAGACACTTAAAAGCACAACAAACGTACAACACACGCAACAAACATAACCATTTTGTACCAAAAACTAAAACTTCTTATGCGCAAAGACATTTCTACTATCTTGGACCCAAACTCTATAACATAATTAACAAAACTATAAACGACCCACAAAAAATGACAATGCACAATTACAAAAAACATGTAACTACGGAGACATTAAAAAAAGGGCGGCTTGAATGTAGTATAATTTTTAAAAATAAGTAAATAGTTTAAATAGTGTTATATAAGACAATATAGTGTTTAAATAGTGTTATATAATATATAAGTCAATTAATTTTAAGTTATACACTTTAGGATATGTGTTGCTTCCTTTAACTGCTCCCTAAATTTGTAAATTATATTATATATTGAAATTATATAGAGTACTAGGAATGCCTCCCTAGAACGGGTTACCCCAGTTGGGAGGTATTAAAACCATGTACTTGGTAAATGATCAATAAATAAATAAATAAATAAATGTTCATTTTTTTTTGGCGAAACCGATCGCTGCCGAAATTAGTGGAAGTAGTAGAAAACTGATTAATATTTAATTATTATCTTATCTATCATGGATTTATTATTGTGTTGAATGTGTTGCCAAACTAAAGTGGAAATTGCCAGGACATGTCGCCAGACAGGGAACAGAGATTTGACGTGGAGACCGTCTGAAGAAAACAGGAGCATCGGTCGACCCCTTAAAAATATAGGCTGGCGATTGAATTCCAGTAGAGGGAAGAAGATGGATGAAAGTCCCACAGGATAGAGAAAATAAGAGAAGGTTTGGAGAGGTCTACATCCAGCAGAGTGATGGCTAACGAAGAATAATACGAATAAACCAGATAAAACCACAAATTCTTCAGTTAAAACCACAAATTCATCAATGTTGCCATTCGCACATAATGTAAAGTTATTCTATCCGCTTAAATATTGTATGATGGAGCAGTTAAAATCGTACGTGTATACAAAGGAGTATGGACGATTACCGTTAACGGGTAATACGGAATTCACTCGATAAGTTTAATTATTAATAAAGCCGGGAAGCGAGGGGTTCACGTTTTATGCTTCATCAGGTATTAGAATGGTTGAGCCCTCCTTATTTAGAGCTATTCCATTATAAACGATGATACGCCATGTAGCAGTTTGTAGTCTGGAGAATTCGACGCTAGATTATGTGGATGCTGAGTTAATGGATGGACTGGAATGATTTAATTTTTAAATATGTAAAAATAGGATTTGATATTTTTATATTATTCTTCTTCTTATTCTACCTCAGCCTATTCCCGTCCACTCGTGGACAAAGGCCTCCTCCATTTGCTTCCATGTCATTCTGTCCTGTGCAGACTGCATCCAGGTTATTGCGACGTGTCTGTTTAGATCATGCTTCCACCGTGGTTGCGGTCGCCCTGCACTTCTCTTCGCCGTCCACGGTCTCCAAGTCAGCTGTCTTCTTGTCCACTTTTCATCTGAGTTTCTGGCTACGTGACCTGCCCATTGCCATTATAGAGTCGCCACCCGGTGGATGATTTCAGTGACCATTGTTCTTTCTCTCACCGAATCGTTTCTGACTCTATTTCTTAGGCTTATTCCTTACATGGCTCTTTGGGTCACTGGTAGTTTCTCGGCACTTTGTTTGGACAGTGTAACAGTTTCAAGACCATAAGTACCAATTGGCAGAACGCAGGCTTCATAGACTTTTCGTTTCAGGTTGATCGGTATTTTCCGGTTTTTAAGGATGTTTCCGAAAACTGCCCAGCTTAGTCCAATTCTTCAAAGAAGAATTGGAATTTTTATGTTATATGTGATATAAATAACAGGAATACCATATATCTGTAATCAGTGGCGTGCTTAAGGTCAACCAGTAAGGCAAGCCCGTCCGACTTTTTTGTATTAAAATATTAACAGAGGGTCGCGATAATGTATTTTTCCGGATTAAAAGAAAAAAACAATAATTTATCAATGAAAGCGAAAACAGCCGTTCACAATGGAGTTCTGGTCCCAACCCTAATGTATGGAAGCGAAGCATGACACTGGCAGAAGAAGGATGAAAGCAGAATAAATGCGGTAGAGATGAGGTCCCTAAGACGTATGTGTGGTAGAACGATATATGACAGAATCTCAAATGCTGATATAAAAAAGGAATGTTGAGCTGAAGAAGGTATTACGAGTATGAACAAAATGGTTCGGACATATGGAACGCATGGATAGAGAAAGAATGGTTAAGAAAGAATACGCTAATGATGTAAATGGAGTACGGAGTCGAGGCAGACCGAGGAAAACATGGCATTACAAATTTAATAAAATTTTAAAGGTTGGTCATCTTAGAAGTCGTAGGAATCGACGTGCGTGTATGACTCGTATGAATGTGGAGGAATCTAGAGAGGTTTGCCAGAATAGAGTAGTGTGGCGGTCCATTCTCTCTGCCTACCCCCGCGAGGAAACGGCGTGATGGTTTGTTTGTTTGTTCGTATATTATTAATTTTGAGATTTGTTTAAATAGATTTAACAACTAATAACATTTTTAAGTTATTAGTTACCAGAATTAATTGTAAACTTAAGGGTTGTTAAGGTATAGGGTATATAATGTGAAGCGATATATCGTAGTGGCGAAAGCATTTCAAAGTCCAAGGATTAATAAGGGCGTTTCAGAAACTAAAGGATTCTACGGAAGGACTAAGCTAGTGGTGATGAAACTATTCTGTAGGGTTTAAGAAACAGGTGGATAGAAGGAGAGAATTAGAGAAGGGATTATCTGATATTAAGAGTTTACACAGCTGATATCCAGAGTGGAGCCATCCACAGGGCTCTTCATTTTTAAAGATAATAAAATAACGATATTTTTTAAAAACTACTTCCACATTTAGTTTATTTCGACAGTGACCGGTTTCGCCTGGCTTGCCTGCATCGACACGGCAGCGACCGGTTTCGCCTGGCGAAATCGGTCACTGTCGAAATAAAGACAAAAGTGTAAGAAGTTATTACAATAACAATAAACCATCACGCCGTTTCTCCGCAGGGGTAGGCAGAGAGAATGGACCGCTACACTACTCTGTCATGACATACCTCTCTTTCTTTTTTTATCTTTCTTCTGCCAGTTCCATGCTTCGCTTCCACACATTCGGGATGGGACCAGAACTCCATTGTGAACGCTGTTTTCGCTTTCATTGATAAATTCTTGTTACCAATATAGATACAAAACGTGTAGATAAAATAAGTGAACGCAATGTATGAAAAATTAGCTTATAACATCCCATCCTTTGTAAACATACTTCCAATATTAACAAATTCATCCACTTATTCCAGATTAAAAAAAAAGAGAAGGATGGAGTGCCGCATCGGTTAAAATGTGACAGTCCATTCTTTCTGCCTACCCTTTCGGGGAGACGGCGTGATGGTTAGTTAGCTAGTTAGTTTTATTCCTGATTTTCACCGTTTACAGTAATGTTGCAGACTGTCACGTTTTTCTTCTTTTTCGAAAATCATTACCTTGGAAATCGTATCGCTTGCAAACCTCATACATGCTAGACACCAGGGCTTGTAGTTCATGCTCGTTGTCTGCAAGTAGCACAGTTGTCTGCAAGCAGCACACACCGTTCATTTTTGCAGCTGCTTCCAACCCTTTCAGCTCTTTCGTACTATTTATTATTTTGTATTACTCGTAACAGAAATAAAAAAAAATGTTTATTGAAAGTCACTGCGGTCTGCTTTAATTACTAGAAGAGGAAAATTGGATTGCGAATGAGAAGAGTGCACCAACAAAGAGCTTGGAAATCAAGAATTCTCGCAAAGTAGAATATTTATAAGGTGGAACAAGGAAGGGCAGTCGGCGGCGTCAGGCCAAAAAGAGAAAACTGCAATAAAAATCCCTCTTTATGGGGCACGGGAGGGCCAATTCAAAAGTTTTCACTCGAGACTCGAAATGCTCTTAAAATTAAAGTGCAAAAGCTGCAGTCACCGGCGGCGAAAGAAACTTTGAAAATGCTCCTCCCATTTTTGATTGCAATAAGAAATCAAAGAGAAATCGTGTTCTGATTCATTCCATTTTTGATTGCAATAAGAAATCAAAAAAAATCTGTTTTGAATTCAAGTATAGAACTAGTAGAAATTAATTTTATTTATTGTTTTTTGAACAATTGCACATTTTTGAACCGGGTGGTGGTCTAGGGGATAGAACGCTTGGCTCCTGATCCAGGGGGCATGGGTTCAAGCCTGGACACGACCAGGTTCCTTCTTCATAATAATGAGCTATTTTCTGCTCACATTAAAGATTATAAAATAAATTCTAATATCATTGATATAAATTCACGATGTATGTAAGTCTTTTTTCAAAAAAAAAAAAACTTCGTATTAAACAATTAATACAAATACTTTTTTTTAAAAGTTTTATTATATTTTATGTGATTGACACGTTTCCCCTATCTAAGGCATATTTGATAATGCCTTTGACAGGAGAAACGTGTTATACCCATAAATTATAATAAAACTTTAAGAGTAAATTCGTTTTCATTCTTATCAATTATTTAATATATAAATTTAAATATTTGTTTTTAAGTGAATTTATAATAACAAATAATCAAATAAATATAACGTCAAGTCCAATATTTGATTTAATTCCTTTGTTGTGAGACGATAACATAATAATAATAAATTAGATAATATATAGAGCGCCATTTCTATAAATTACTCATCTCAAGGGCGCTGTAGAAGCAGGGTTAGTATATTTTTATATTAAGGTAAAAAAATTCACGAGCCACCACTGGCGCGGGATAAAATCAAATTACGAGGACAACAAAGGTTCCAGTGGCGCGACAAAACCCCTATGCAACGATGCCTGCATTGGCTTTATGCGGCATGGTAGAGAAATCTTCGCAAAAACTCCGTGCGGATATCACAACATACATAAATTAATCCGTGTCCACGTTATGCAGGATATACGGTTTCTATAGGGCCAACATTACAGCATACTGCAACCGCGAAAAAAAGGCGTAGGAAAGTGCAAACATCGGATTAATCTAGAACATTGCAGCCGGCAAAGAGGAAGAGAAAACCGCAGAAGGCTTAGTGCTTCGAGATTAATAGTTGTCGGAATTTTAATGAATTTTGCATACGAATCAAATAAGTAAGGATAAAAATCGCGAACGCGATTTAAAGGGTTATATATGTAGTCAGGAGGTCGAAAAAAAGTGATTTTTTAATTTATTAACGTCAAAATTTACATATATAGACTGTTAACTTCTTCTTCTTCTTTTAAAAGATCTGACGATCTGTGACACAGAAATCATATCTCGTCGGATGATGAGATCCAGCTGTCTTCCAGGTGGGCGGTGTCCGGAGGGGATTTCGTAAGCGGCTGTATATGCGAGTCTGTCACCATCCATTCGGGCTACATGGTCCCTCCAGTTTCTTCTTCTGGATCTACTCCACTGAACGATATCCTCTATTTCGCAGGTTTTTCTTATGTCTACGTTGCGGAAACGATCTCGGAGGGTTTTTCCAGTAATTGATCTTAGGACCTTCATTTCCGATGTTCTTAGTAGTCCCTTGGTTCGCACAGTGTCCCGGTGCGCTGGTAACATTTAGCTTTATTTAAAAATATATATTATATTATATATTTGTAAATATAATAATTTTGTGCATTAGCAGAAATGCGAACCCTACGCTCTATCGCAGGCAAAAACCCTCAGAGATCGGATAAGAAATGAAACGATAAGATCTGTCTGTGGTGTTGAAGACATAGTGAGATGGGGAAGAAGCAAAAGAGCTTTTGGAAAGACCACGTGGACCGAGTAAAACGTGGCACGATCAAATAAATCAAATATTGAATGTCGGCCATGTGAGGAGTCAGAGAAATCGACGCGCGTGCATGACGCGATGTATGAATGTTGAGGAAGCGAGAGAAATGTCAGGAAAGAAAAGTGTGGCAGTCCATTATTTCTGCTTACCCCTTCGGGGAGACGGCGTGATGGTGAGTTAGTTAGTTTTTAATCGAATGAATACGCAAAATATTTTTAAAAAATGGCGGCTACACAAACAAATTTTTTCGATTGTCGATCAAAATTTTGGTCTTAAGTTGTTTATAAAATATTCAAATTCGAATCAAACCCGAGACCTTCGGTATGGCAGTCAGAGCTCTTACCACTTTGCCACCTATTAATACCCTATCCGCCGGCAGTGAGTTAAATATTCGCGTTTCTTCGAGAATATTTTACCAATTAAAGACGAACTGAGAGACTCGTACGGTCGTTCGTTCCACTGCCGGTCTATCGTGACAATCTAAATTACACGCTACACCTTGGGCAGCGTTATACGCGAGCGATTCCGCTTCCGCCGCTTCGACCCTGCATCCTGTATCAGTTACCGACTTTCGTGCCCGCACAAAGGGCTCCAAATTGCTTTTTTCCTCGTGAATAAGTGGGCAGGCCACTCGGGCCCGCTCCGGATGTGTCGATTACGGGGATTATTATTGTTTGTCTCGCCTTCCTCGGGAGTGGCGAAACCCTTCGGGGATTCACGAACCAGAATTGGGAATAATCGACGCTGTGGTCGTTGAGTTTCAAGCCTCTGATTGTTTTTTAGCACCGGTTCACAGAAATAGCCAATTCGACGTGTTAACACTAGATGAGCGGATTTCGTCATTTTGACGGATTAACACTACGTTTACGGATCATGTCAATTTGACGGTTTCAAATAAACAGATTAATGCCACTGCCTTGGGAGTGGCAAAACCCTTCGGGGATTCGCAAACCAGAATTGGGAATAATCGACGCTGTGGTCGTTGAGTTATAGGCCTCTGATTGTTTTTTTAACATTCGGTTTACGGAACTAGCCATTTCGACGTGTTAACACTGTACGGATTTCGGCATTTTGACGGATTAATACTACGTTAACGGATCATCTCTATTTGACGGTTTAACGCTAAACTGACGCTACCCTACAAATACCCAATTAATGTTTCTTCCTCGGGAGTGACGAAGCCCCTTCAAGGATTCACGAACCAGAATTGGGAATACTCGGCGCTGTGGTCGTTGAGTTTTAGGCCCTTTGATTGTTTTTTAGCACTAGGTTTACGGAACTAGCCAATTCGACGTGTTAACACTAGATGTGCGCATTTCTTTTTTATTCTATATTCATACATCGTAACATGCACGTTCGTTGACTTTTTCGATTACCGATTTGATTTATTTGGTAATGTTATGCTTATTTTTACTTTCACGGCTTCTCTTCCCACTCACACTACTTGTGTGCAACATTTTTACCATTCATCTCTCGTCCATTCGTTTCATATATCGAAACCATCTCAGTGATTCTTTATTATTTCTTAATGATTTAATAACTCACAATTAATTAAAATAACAATTTTTACTATGAACGAACTTAATGCTGTTTTTGTTTACAACAGTTTTTCAGATCTGATTTTAAACAAATGAAATGTTTTATTTGTTTATTGTTTTAGAAAATTCAACACTATGCCTTGTGAATTGTTTTATTTACAGCATTATGTACGTGCATAAACAGAACAAAAGGGCGATAATTGAATACCGATCATAAATGCACGTATTTGAACTGAACGGAGCCGAACAATACAATGTCCCTTATGTTATGTAGGTATGGGCATACGCGTATATACTCGTAACACTGTGTCAAGCTAATGAAAGAAAATTCCTATCGCAGCGAATTAATCCCGTACAGAGACGGTCGAAATATTTGGGAAAATGGGAGGCACGTAGCAAGAAAACTCAACATTGATACAATACTAAACAATAAACTGATGGCTGCAATGATAACTTTTGATGCATTCGTTTTAAATTATTCGAATTCAAGTTAGTTATAATAATGTGGTTAATACTTATGGGTACACGAGATATTTATCTAAATTGAATACATATTTCCAATACAACCTTTTAAAGACCTTACCATATTATCATATACATTTTATTTGTAATTATTAATAATAAACAACACATATCTTCTATACCGTCATCAATTTATGTTGTAGATTCACATTTGAATAATTTTGTGAAAAAATTTAATTTCACAATTGTATCAAATGTTGACCATTTGATAATGCCTTAGAAGGGCGAAACTTGTCATTCCATATAAAATTTAATAAAACTCCTAAAATACCGACGTTTTCATTTATATTAACTATTTAATATGGAGTTTTACTTCATTGTTCAAGAAACAATAAAAAAATATTTATTACAAAAATAAATAAAATTAGTAAATATTTAATCCTGTTAACACCAATATTGTGCGTATATGCCAATAAATTATACGTTATACGAGTATAATACACTTACTGAAAAAAATATACACTTAATAAATAATTTTAATTATTATAACAATTTTCTTAAAGATTAAAAACAAAGTTTTGAGTATATTTTTCTCGACACATTTCAAAAGTATTACACCTACATCTTTGTTTATTTCCTTTTCCAGATGATAAAGGTTTAAAACCATCGTCAAATTTTGAGAAAAACATTTCAAATGTGGAAAACAGTGATTGTTTTTAAAAAATTCTGTTATTTAGTATTTCAAAAAAAAATTTCCACAAGCTAATATTATTATATTACATATGCTAGAAATAATCTTATTACAGTTCTTCTTATGTCCATGACCTTCTAGATAGATAATTGGATCATTTCAATCATTTCTGTTGTTACAACGTTGCATAATCATACTTATTTGAACTATACAGATCTATGACTGTCACATCGAACGTCCCGGGTTCAATTCCCGGCGATGGCAGTGCGATTTTCACACTGTCTTTGATCTGGTGTAGAATTCACGTGACAGTAAAATGGCGATAGATTAGCTACACGTGACCATGAAATGAGATATCGCATGTTATGAGAATCAATAGCTCAACAGTTGTATACAGTAATTGGGTTCAAACAACCCGCTGAATACAATTGGGGAAAGCACCGAGAAACTACCACATTAAAGTGGCAAGTGGCATTCCAAGAACCAGCGAAAATGTTACATTTTGATGCAAACCAATCTCTTGGATTGAAACTAACGTAGAAGATCCAAACTAACCATCACGCCGTTTCTTCGGAGTGGTAGGCAGAGAGGATGGACCGCAATACTGTTCTGTCCTGATATACCTCTCTAGCTTCCTCTACATTTATATCATAATACGCAGCGCTAGTCGATTTTTCCGACTTCAAATACGGCCGCCTTTCAGTATTTGATCAATTTGGTATTCCACGGCTTCTCTTTCCACACTGCTTGTATACATTTTAACCATTATTTTCTTGTCCATTCGTTCCGTAAGTCCAAACCATCTCAGGGATCATTTTTTAATTTTACTTATGATGCAATCATCTGCCTTATATTTCTTCCTTATGTCGTCGTTCGGTATTCTATCATATATCGTTTTCCCGCACATTCCTCTCTTCTTTCTTCTTCTTCCTTATTGAAGACCTATGAGGTCTGTTCTCCATAGTATTACTCCCCCTGTGAGGTAGATTCCCAGCTGTCCTTCCATCTTTTAGGAGGTCTTCCACGAGGACGAGTCCCTATTAGACGACATTCTTTTCAATGATCTCAATTCTACGGCATTTTTTTCTACTTTCATCCTTTTTTTCCAGCTTAAAGCTTCACTCCATATACATCAGGAAACATAAATATCAGATATTTAATAATGCCGTAGCAAGGACAAACATGTCATTCCCATAAAATACAATAAAACTTCTAGAAAACATACATTTTCATTCGTGACTTAAAAAAAGCTGCTTGCGCAAACTTTTGAATTTAATTTAAGTAAAAAATAATGAATTTGGCGAGTTTAATCTAACGTTAGGAGTGGAAACTTCCAGAAAAACGTGAAAACAAACTGTCTAATCCATTTCGCGGAGAGACTCCGTTTTATTAGGTGCGAAAGTTTTGAGCGGGAGAAGCGCGCCTCTGTCCCACCGGACCGCGGGACAATAGCCCGGCCTGGCGGGCGTACAATGGCCGGAAGTGATTATCACACAACCCCGGACAGATCACGGCGGAGGGGACACATCAGACGGGACCACGCCGATGGATTTTATGGCCCCTATCGACCTGCCCACCGTGGAAATCACAGCACAAAGAAAATGCACGAACGTGCTGAAAATAATATCACTCCGTGCGAAATGTTTTATGTGTGAGATAAAATATTGAAAACTAATACGGAAAAACAACATATTTTTTAACAATAAACCATCACGCCGTTTCCCCGTAGGAAAATCAAATCAAATCAGTTTCTTTTCTCAAAAGACATTACAAATATTTTTTATAGTTCAAAGCATCTATTGAGAACAGGTAAAACATAATAAATATATAATACCAGGAACGCATGAGAGATGGTTCGACATTAGGAATACAAGATACTCTCCAAAGTCAAGAGTATTTGTCTTGCGAACGTACTTTCACGAATATGAAAGACATCGATCTCCGAAGAGATCATGTTCAGCAGTTTGATTGCTCTCCCCACCGGCATCACCGGACCGCCACATTACTCTATCCTGGCACATCTCTCTAGCTTCCTCCACATTCATACAGCGAGTCATATACGCACGTCGATTCTTCCGACTTCTAACATGACCAACCTTTAAAATTTGATAAATTTAGTCATGCCATGTTTTCCTCGGTCTGCCTCGACTCCGTATCCATGCGCTTCATATGTCCGAACCAACAATCCTTTTATACTTTTGTTCATAATACTTTCTTCCGGTCAACATTCCTTTCTTATATCAGCATTTGAGATTCTGTTGTATATCGTTCTACCACACATACGTCTTAGGGACCTTGTCTCTACCGCATTTATTCTGCTCTCATCCTTCTTCTGCCAGTTCCATCCGAGATGGACCGCCATACTGCTTTGTCCTGAAATACCTCTCGAGCATTCTCTACATTTATACACCATAACATGCACGCTCGTCGATTTTTCCGACACCGAACGTGACCACCTTTTAATATTTGATTCATTTGATCATGCCATGCTTTTCTTGGTCGTCCAAGGCTTCCCTTTCCACTCACACTACTTGTATACAACATTTTTAACCACATTTCTCTCGTCCATTCGTTCTATATGTCCAAAACCATCCCAGGGATTCCCAGGGATTCCCATGAAATAATAATAAAAACATCTAGAATACAGACGTTTTCATACGTATTACTTAATATGGAGTAAATTATTCAAGAAATAATAAATAAAAACTCATTTGCCTAAATAAGATCGTGTATTCAAAATTACGTATTTAAAAAAATGTTGCCAAAAGTTTGGTTTTATTTTTAAAAAAAAATACAGATTAATTTAGAGATTGACCATCACTGATATTTTTTCATTCAAAGACATGTACGAGTGTATAAATAGGTTTATTCAACAATAACAGAAACCTTTGCACGCCCATGAATACACACAAAAGCAAAAAAAAAAAAAACTTGTTCGTATTGTGCTAAGGATAAAAAAGTTCTAGGAAAATTGTAACAATAAAGTACTTAACCTGTGTAAAACAAAAGACGATATAAAAACAATAGAAACACACATTTTCGAACTTGTAACGAAAGAAATTAAGTTTTGGACAAACATTAATTCTGTTCGTTTAACCTACTCGACCCTTATGGCCTTAAGATTAGCTGCGATTTTTTACAAAATTATACGAAATAAGTCGATTTATCTACTTTCTTGTACGAGTAGTAAAATTTTATCGTATTCTTTGCAAAATAAATTTTCAAAAATGAATTATCGACTGAAAACAATTAATACAGGTGAAAAAGTTAGCTTTCTAGAAGTTTTATTATATTTAATATGTTGACATGTTTTGCCTGTCTAAGGCAATAACAAATGACATTTAAAAAAAGAAAACTTCTAGAAAACGGACGTTTTCATTTGTATTGATTATTTGATATGATGTTTTACACTATTGTTCAAGAAACAATCAATATAAATTTTGCAGAGGTTATATTATATTTTCCCTGGACAGATATGGTTACCAACACCGAAGTCCTGAGGCGAGCTAGAGTTGACAGGGAGCTGTTGTCAAGTATCAAGGTTCGGAAGATTTCACATCTGAGTCATGTACAGAGTGGAGAAAAGTACCTCTCCAACTGACATTGGAGGAGAAAATTGAAGGACGCTGAGCGGCCGGTAGGAGACAGAGTCCTGGCTGCGAAACGTGGGGGAGTGGACCGGCATCCGAAGTGTGAAGGAGTTGTTCCGAGCGGCGTAAGACAGGGACAGGTTCGCCGAGGTGATCGCCAATGTTGAGGGGACCCGACAGGGCACTTGAAGAAGAAGAACATATTATATTTTATGGGAATGACACGTTTCGCCTTGCTCAAGCATTATCAAAGGCCTAAGCATTACGAAACATCTAACTCTTTTAAAATGCAAATAAACTTATATAATGCAGATGTTTTCATTAATATCAAATATTTACCATGGAGTTTTACATCATGTTTTATGCTGACAACAATTGGTAATGCTTTATTCAGTCATTCAGACAAAAAGACGATTTCATTCGTATTACTTGTAAGCATTTTAGGCCCCTTTGCGCGGATGACTTCATTTGCAGTATATAAAATAAAATGGTCTCGAACTTCGGCTAACTACATTCGCAGCTATGATAGATAGTTCCAGTTCATCATAATATTATGTACAAGATTGAAGTTAGGAATAAATTATTGTTTTACGTGTCACCTACTGCTTAATTAATTTCCGAAAAAAAAAATACACGTAGGAGTCTCTAAAACGCCGTATTAGGAAGATGTAGAGTGTATTAAAATTATTATTTGTAGTTTTTAAAATGGCGTCGTATAATGTCGACTTTAGGTCGACATAGGAGTTGGTGTAAGAAATATTTTGTCGAGTCACACTCGACATTGGAGTGGTAAGAGTTAAAGAAAAATGTTTATTGGGTACATCCATATATCGCCTCTTTGCAAGAATAACGTGTTATCTCGAAAAATTGATTTTTTTTTTAAATGAGACAAGATACCTTTCTGAAAGAGACAACGTGACAACACTATATACCACTGTTGTGTTATCTCTTTCCTTCATAAATTCTCTGTTTTTCGCTTCAAAAATACCATGCTTTTGTATAAAATAATGTTGAACACGGCGGATTTGATTTTCGAAATGTCACGTTATCCTTGCAAAGAGGCGATATGAGCTACAAATGTAGTCTGCCGCAGTATAAGGGTTAAATAACGAAAAAATTAAACATTTTTAAACGCACTTTTTGGATGTCATTTTTGATCGATATAAAAGAATGGGTCCAAAAGGGTTAAAATGGACGACGTAAAAATGATTGGTCCATTCATTGTTTAGCGGGGGACGCCCGTTGAAAGTTCATCTCGGCCTACATGATATATTAATGGCAACAAAGAGAGATGAATCATTCCTGGATGGGTGGTCGATCGTAAGATGAAACAAAGAATTATAGGAAGATAATGTAAAGTAATTTCAATGCAAAAAAAAACAAGGTGTTAGGCGTGTGTATTTTGTAAGACATTCAGCAATAAAAAAATCGGTACCTATTTAGCAAAAGCACACTTGTCAATTTTTGTCGATTTTCAACTAACTAAATAAACATAACGCCATAATAAGAGACCGCCACACTGTTCTTTCCTGACATACTATACTTGTATCCTCAACATTCATACTCGTACATCGTGTCAAGCAAGCACGTCGATTTCTCCTACTCCTCACATGGCCGACATTTCATATATGATTTAATTTATCGTTCGCATATTCCACGATTTTCCTCTATATCTAGTTCCATTTTTTTTTACCATCCTCTCTTTATTCATTCTATCGATGTGTCCAAACCATCTAAATGATCCTTTCATTATTTTGTTCATAACACCATCATTCGCACCGCATTAACTTCTTATATTTTTATTCGACACTATAGGTACACAGCTTTTCTACATATTTTTCAAAGAGATCTCATTTCTACTGCATTTATTATATTTAAATTCTTCTTACTGTTTTGATGTCAAAATTATACAAGTTGTTTCGTTTATATAAAGAATTTTGACAGGTGTAAAAATAAAATTTTCATTTGTTCCAATGACAATTGGAATAATTTCTTCAATATTCTTTTAAAGTTCTTGCTGGTGTTGGTTGGTTTTAAGTGCCTAATTACTGCCAAATAAAAAGTGGATACGTGGAACATTAATTAAATCATATAACAGCTAATTTAAAAAACGGTGGATACATGTAACATAAATTAAATAAACACAAAAGTCCGGATCGTCCATGTCAACATGTGCAACATCGGAAAAAATTATGTGCTAAATTAAAAAAACGGTGGATTCGTGGAACATAAATTAAATAGACAAATGTGCACCATCTAAAAATAACATTTTGTGATAAATTATTTTTATTTTGTTATTTTATTTTATATCATTGTATTTTGTATTATTTGTTTTAAATTTATTTTGTGGATGTTGGAAGATCGAAGTGTGCGCGGGAGATGCCTATTGGTGGCGATGAGGTTCGCAACCCATCACACCGTGTCTCCCGTGGGGCGAAAAGAGAAGGATGGAGTGCCGCATCGGTTAAAGTGTGACAGTCCATTCTTTCTGCCTACCCTTTCGGGGAGACGGCGTGATGGTTAGTTAGTTAGTTAAATTCTTCTTTTGCCAGTTCCATGCTTCGCTTCCACACATAAGGGTCAGTACAAGACCATCATTGTACACTGCCATTTTAGCTTTTTGGATAGGCTTTTGTTTGCGATGACAAACTTGCACCATTCACATTATTCCCTATCCCAACCCTTCTTTAGATATCCTTGTCCACTCTCCCATCATTTGTAAACGTAATGCATAAATTTACAAACTCATCTACTTGTTTATAGATTTTCACTATTAACGCTTCACATTTCAAATCAATCAAATCAAATCAGTTTATTTACTCAAAAGACATTACAAACAGCATAAATGTTTCAGGCATCTATTGAGTACAGGGTAAATATTATATTTAACTTATTAACATTCATCATCAGACCATTATATTTAAGAAGCATTTGATTATAAATGTTTTAGAAAGGTGAAACATGTCATTCCCAAAAAATATAATAAAACTTCTAGATACAAGATGTTTTCATTCGTATTAATTAGAAAATGCAATTACGATTACATGTTTTAATAAGATACGTCAAAGCATGTCTTATATATTAATGCATAAGTTTGGTTAGATTTTCATACGTTTCTTGTGGCATTTGAATTCATATCGTATCCGGAAGTTTGTGAATTTCATATGAAATTTCGAACGTAAAACAATTTCCCGGTTGTACAATGTGCGGAGGGCAATTAACGAGTTTGTACGTTACGATGTTCATTTTAAGTCCTACTTGGGAGATGACAAATTAGTTATAATTAAACCCTTTAGAACATGGACTACCAGCAGTAACACTGTATTTATATTCAGTGTCTACGCCTTAAAAGGATTCAAGTAGATAGGTCAAACATTTTGTTGAGATTTTCATATTGTGATCGTTTAAACCAATCATTCCCAAAGTGGTCTGTATCGACCAAATATATTAATGTTAATGAAAAAAATGGAGTCCATATGATGTAATTTTATTTTATTTTAATAAGAGACTAACATCAAAGATTTAAATCAATGATTTGATTTGATACTTGATTTATTTTATTGTATCAACTTTCTCTCGATCTTCTTCTATTTTTAGTTCCATTTACATCGTTAACAAATACTTTTTTTATCAATATTTATTCCTTCTATGTTCGCCATACTTTGTGTAATAGATGTTTTATTTGTCTTTTTCTTTTTTTAAATACTTTGTATATAAAACACTATTAAAATTACACATAAGACATGGTTCGGACAACCAGTCCTTCTTCAGTGATACATATTTAAAATATTATAAAATTGTTTACAAATATGATCAATTTTGGCGTCAAGCCTAATCTTAGAAAGCAATAAAAAATAAAGAAAATATTATAAATAATCAAAAAAAAATTACGTCAAGTCCAATCTTTCATTTATTTACTTTGTTGTAAGTAATTACCTGAATCCCAATAAGAACTTAAATTTATTATTTTAAATATTAAATTGATTCATAATATTTGTTACAACAAAAGCAAAAACGTTCCAAAATAAATCTTTATAACATCTGCCAAAATTGATCATATTTGTAAACAATTTTATAATATTTTAAATATGTATCTTTATAATATGTGTCACTGAAGAAGGACTGGTTGTCCGAAACATGTCTGATATGTAATTTTAATAGTGTTGTATATACAAAGTAAATTTAAAAAAATACATTATTTATTCATTCATTCTTTCCATATTATGTCCAAACAATGTAAAGGTTCTTTCATGATTTTGTTCATAACACTATTGTTCACACCGCAATCACTTCTTGTATTTTCATTCGACACTCTATCAAAGATAAAACAATAAAAAAATATATAAATAATAATTAAATAAAACGATGTTTTTTAACTACTTCCACTTTTGTCTTTATTTAGAAAGCGACCGGTTTCTTCAGGCTCGCTGGCATAGACAGTCTGTCGATGCCAGCGAGTCTGGCGAAACCCGTCGCTGTCTAAATAAAGACAAAAGTGGAAGTAGTTAAAAAACATCGTTTTATTTAATTATTATTTAAAATGAACTTCCATCAAGAGATTTCAGTAAAATCATTTGATTATCTTAAAAAATATATAGAAAAGAAGTTTTTTTTTTTTTTTTACGTACACAACAGGTCGTTTGGACCCAATTACTGTATACAATTTTTATTTTTAGCTATTATATTGATTCTCGTGACATGCGATAGGTAGCCAATCTATCGCCATTTTATTGTCACGTGAATTCTACACCAGACCAAAGACAGTGTGACAATCACACTGCCATCGCCGGGAATCGAACCCAGGACCTTCGGCATGGAAGTCAGAGCTCGTAACCACTCTGCCACGAAGGTCGTCGTCCTTTTCAATATATAACCTTTTCAACAATATAATTCAATTGATCTAAATTTACTGTTATACTAAAAGCTTACTGAACAACGATCGTTTAATAACAACTTATATTATATAACCTATCATATAATACAAAACAAGCCATTACTCTGTACAAACTTCCCACCTAATAATAACAGCGATCAAACCACAGCGAGTTCTCAACTCGGATATAATAGGTGTTCTAGGAGAGGAAACTTCGGGAGAGATAGAGGGAGAAGAAGGAAAACTTGGCTTATTCCCACGGGTATGGCCTACTGCTGATTTGAAATGTTCAAGATTTTAAAAATAATCAAAACTATAAAAATATACACACAAATTGTATTATAAGAACTTGGACTTGGATCTTCTGCCTTACAGAGGTTTATCTCTAATGTCTATTCCTCTTACGTTTGATGAAAATGTGTTTTGGTGGTTGTTGTTTGCTGAAAGATGGAGAGGAAGAATATAGGGTTTATGGTAAAGTCCTTGTTTTTTCCGGTGATTTGAAATATTCAAGATTTTAAAAATAATCAAACTATAAAATTATACATACAAATTTTATAATAAGAACTTGGACTTGAATCTTCTGCATTCTTCTTATTTTTGTCTTGTCACACCTCCGTGGTGCATAGGGCCTCAAGGAACCTTCTCCACCCGACTCTATCGCATGCCTGATGCCTAACATCATCCCAAGTGAGGCCTGCCGCCTTAACCTCGTCCTGCAGGTTTCTTCTCCAGGTGGCTCTAGTTCTGCCTAGCTTTCTCTTTCCCCCCATAGGGGACTAGTCTAGTGCACCCTGAGCGATGCAGGCTGGGTTCCGTCTCAGAGTGTGACCGATCCACTGCCATTTGCGTCTAGCGACTTGTTATCTAATTGGCTTTTCGCCTGCCATGGTCCAGAGATCGGCATTTAACACTGTTTGGGGCCAATAGATCTTGAATATAGGCGACCTTCGTGGCAGAGTGGTAAGAGCTCTGATTCCCATTCCGAAGGTTCTGGGTTCGATTCCCGGCGATGGCAGTGTGATTGTCACATTGTCTTTGGTCTGGCGTAGTATTCACGTGACAATAAAATGGCGATAGATTGGCTACCTGTCACATGTCACGAGAATCAATATATCAGCTTAAAAAAAAAAAATGTATACTGTAATTGGGTTCAAGCAACCTGTTGTATACGAAAAAAAAAAAAAAAAAAAAAAAAAAAAAAAAAAAAAAAAAAAAAAAAAAAAAAAAAATTGAGCGAAGGCACCTACTCGTATTTATAAAAACCTGGAGTTTACCAATAACGTCCGCGGTAGACTTCCAAGTCTCACATCCGTACAGCAGTACGCTTTTAACGCTCTTCTTCTGCATTACAGAGGTTTATCTCTAATGGCTATTCCTGGTCTGATGGAAATGTGATTTGGTAGTTGTTGTATGATGAAAGATGGGGAGGGAGGTAATAGGGTTTATGGTTAAGTCCTGATTTTTTACTGTTAAAATTTAAAACTCTGTTATAATATCACAATTTCTTTTTATTCACTGAGAGTGTCGCGACAGCTGTTTCGTCAACCATCTTTTGAGAAAATTAACTGATTTGATTTGTTCTACTCGTATATTCGCCATACTTTGTGTTGTTATGATGCTTTATTTTTCTTTTTCTTTTTTATATACTTTGTATATACAACACTTATATTAAAAAAATAACAGAAATGTTTCGGACAACCAGTCCTTCTTCAGTGATATATACGAGTATTATAAAGATACATCTGATCTGACAGATGTTATAAAGATTTATTTTGGAACGTTTATGGTTTTGTTTATAACAAATATTATGATTCAATTTAAAATAATAATTTAAAGTTCTTATTGGGGTTCAGGTAATTACTTACAACAAAGGAAATAAATCAAAGATTGGACTTGACGTTGAATTTATTTGAATATTTATAATATTTTATTTATTTTTAATTGTTTTTTTTTTAATTTGATTTAAAAACAGCGTTGTCAATTATTGAATCTTTCTAAAGTACTTGTAATAAATGTACGTTTAATAATATTTTTAATATGTATGAGTTTGCTGTTGATTTTATGGGGTTTGCTAACGAAATTAGAGGCAATCTGATCTATCCGAATTGCTAGGAATTAACCCATATAATCTATTTAGAGCCGAGTGCGAGGACTGCATGACCAGACATACGGGCCTAGGCAGCCATGACCAGAGGCGGCCCGTAATACTTTTTTTCTAACTAACTAACTAACTAACCATCACGCCGTCTCCCCGCAGGGGTAGGCAGAAATAATGAAACGCCACAATGTTCTGTCCTGACATACTTCTCTTGCTTCGTCTACATTCATACATCTTGTCATGCACGCACGTCGATTTCGCTGACTCCTCACGTGACCGACATTTGATATTTGATTGATTTGATCGTGGCACGTTTTCCTCGGCCTTCCTCTATTTCTAGCTCCGTTCACACCGTTTACATATACCTTCCTTACCTTTCTGTCATCACTCATTCATTCCATGTGTCCAAACCATCTTAATGGCCCTTTTATTATTTTGTTCATAACACTTTCATTCGCACCACATGTATACTTGCATTTAACACACTATCATATACAGATTTGCCAGGGGTACCTTGTATATATTTTTCTTTTTTTATAAACATATATTAGGTATTTCGGAAAGATCGGTTCGTTTTACAACAGAGTGCTCTGGCTGCTTCAAGCCTTCAAATCTGGTAGCCATTTTTTTAGTAAGCCTGAGCATCTGTCAATTAAGTTCAGTTCGCACATTTTTGTCATTCTCACAACAACATTTGTTTTATCGCTCCTTAAAATGTCGACTTTCATGGTAAATAAGA
Source organism: Lepidostoma basale (assembly GCA_022606425.2). Lineage (NCBI taxonomy): Eukaryota > Metazoa > Arthropoda > Insecta > Trichoptera > Lepidostomatidae > Lepidostoma > Lepidostoma basale. Next base: position 627,816 of record JAHDVF020001001.1, on the reverse strand, counting down.
AGCATTTGCTTGAAGTTCTGCTGTTACCTTTTAATTGGAAGAAGAGTGCAGCCGAGGCACATAAAATGCTTGTGGAAGTTTATGGCGATCATGCCCTACTGGATAAATCATGTAGGGAATGGTATGGACGCTTCAAAGCTGGTGATTTAAGCGTTGATGACAAAGATCGCCCTGGAAGACCGAAAAAGTTTGAAGACAAGGAATTGGAGGGTTTACTCGATGACGATCCAACTTAAACACTTCAACAACTGGCAAACGCATTAAATGTTGGTGTGTCAACAGTGAGTGTACGTTTAACAGTCATAGGAATGATCCCCAAAGCAAGGTTATTTGGTTGCCACATGACCTGGGAGAAGACCTGAAGCCAAGGGACGTTGAAAGGCGATTTGACGGGCGAATTACTGCTTGCAAGGCAGAACAGAAAGTCGTTTCTCTATCGAATCATTACGGGAGAAGAGAAATTGATAAGTGACGATAATCCTACCCTCTAACTAAAGAAATCTAATAATTTGTCCCTCTCTTATTCGTTAAGATGAAATTAGCAAGAGTGAGAAGTAAAAAGTGTATGAGACATTGCCCTAACAGTATATCGCAAACGATATCGTTGTATTGGTAAGATATCTCCGATTTTCGATTAAAAAAAAAATACTTATTCTATTTCCAATGAACTAACTAACTAACTAACTATCACGCCATTTCCCCGGAGGGGTAGGCAGAGGATGGATCGCCACTCTCGGGCTTCCTTTACATTCATACATCGTACCATGCACGCACGTCGATTATTCCGACTCCGAATATGCCCGCCTTTTAGTAATTGATTAATTTGGTCATGCCATGTTTTCCTCGGTCGTCCTCGGCTTCTTTTTCCACTCACGCTGCTTGTGTACAACTTTTTAACCATTCTACTCTTATCCATTTTTTTCATATGTCCAAACCATCTCAGGGATCCTTTTTTAATTTTATCCACGATGCAGTCATCTGCCTTACATTTCTTTCTTATTTCATCGTTCAGTATTCTATCATACAACGTTTTCCCGTACATTCTTCTCAGTGATCTCATTTCTACGGCGTTTATCCTTCTTTTGGCAGCTTCAAACTTCACTTCCATACACGAGGGTTGGCACTAGAACTCCCTTGTGTACTGCCATCTTTGCTTCTGTGGATATATTTCTAATTGCAGTAATGACTTTGAGTGTGTCATTTATTTTTTATTCCCAGCACCAACCCTTCTTTCGATGTCAGTTTTTTCCAATGAAAAATTACGTAATAATTAATAATATCAACGATTGGAAGCATAGCATTGGTATAAGGTTAATGCATATAAAAATATATATTTCCGACAGTATCATGTAATGATATTATTGAAATGATGTTTTAAACCCGTAAATAAGTTTGAAATCATCAAAAGAATCAGAGTGGAAATAAAAAAAACGGTTTTATTTGGAAGGTGGTAGGTACCTTCAATGAATAGTTCCAAGGCAAATTATTGGCCTTGCGCTTATGTTTAAGAGCATTCATTGTGGCCAATTTAGTTATTTTTACCATCGATTCAAAGCGAAGCTGTTATTGTATAATATGCTATTAGAAAATTAAAATATACCCGTTTTAAATGTATCAATATAAATAAAGAGAAAGAATATTGCCAACAGACTAGAGACAACTACCCCCATAGCAAAAAGTGTCCATTAATTAACAATAGACCATTGTTTTGGCCGATTCACCATAGTGTTAAGGTATCATAATACCTTAACATTTTAAACTGAAAAACTAACTTACTAACATTCACGCCGTCTCCCCGAAGGGGTAGGCAGAAAGAATGGACGGCCACACTTTTCTTTCCTGACATATTTCTCTCGCTTCCTCAACATTCAAACGTCGTACTATGCACGCGCGTCGATTTCTCTGACTCCTCACATGGCCGACATTCAATATTTGATTTATTTGATCGTGCCACGTGATCATTTTAAACTGTTAATGAATAAACTTTGTTTTTGTATCACAATTGTATTTTATTTTACGCGACAGCTGTTTCATCAACCAATGTTGACATCATCAGGTTTTACAATAATAGGTATATCAAATGTCAAATTTTCGTGATTTTTCGAATCTTTATGTGTATTTGTTCCTATGTCAATTTGAATAATTTCTTTGATATAATTTTGAAGTAAGTTACTATTTTACTGGCAAAAGAAGGATGAAAGTAGAATAAATGCAGTAGAAATGAGATCTCTTCGAAGAATGTGTGGATACTCTGTGTATGATAGAGTGTCGAATGAAAATATAAGAAGCGAATGCGGTGCGAATGATGGTGTCATGAACAAAATAATGAAAGGATTATTAAGATGTTTTGGACGTATGGAAAGAATGAATGAAGAAAGAATGGTAAAAAAATTATATGTCAATGATGTAAATGGAACCAGAAATAGAGGAAGACCGAGGAAAACGTGGCACGATCAAATAAATCAAATATTGAATGTCGGCCATGTGAGGAGTCAGAGAAATCGACGCGCGTGCATGACACGATGTATGAATGTTGAGGAAGCGAGAGAAATATATCAGGAAAGAAAAGTGTGGCGGTCCATTCATTCTGCCTACCCCTTCGGGGAGACGGCGTGATGTTTAGTTAGTTAGTTAGTTAGTTTACTATTTATAGTAACTAACCGTTATTTTAATTAAAATATTTAGGTGCCTAACTCAATTTCAGCAAGAACATTAAAATTATATCAAAGAAATTATTCAAATTGAAACATTTGATTAGGAAGCCTTAGAAGGGCGAAACATGTCATTCCATAAAAAAACTACATAAAACATCTAGAAGACAGACGTTTTCATTTATATTAATTGTTCATAATATTTTCACTCTCAAGAAGAAGATTATTAAAATAAATATTGTCATATGTCGCCACTGCTGTTTACATGTGTGTGTACAATGTACCCACGCCCCTTGTGTGTATTGGTTGACATTTAATACGATATGCTCGTAGGGGGTCGCCGGTATTAAATGTCGCTCTATATAATGCTGTGTGGAGAATGGACCCGCAGTATCTTATACTAACTATCCTGCACTATTTCAGAAATGATTTTCACTCTCTTATAAAGACCCGATACCCGCCCTATCGCTCCTTAAAAGGTAGTCCTTTGTAATTATCGTTTTCTGAACAATGGTGTAAAACTGCGTATTAAATAATTAAAACGAATGAAAACATCTGCTTTCTAGAAATTTTATAGGTATGACATGTTTTGCCTTGCTAAAACATTTGATAATCACTTAGCAAGGCGAAACATGTCATTAAAAGAAAAATAATAAAACTTTTAAAATTCGTATTAATTTGGAACAATCTCCCTTCACACCTCAGATGCACAAATGATCCGACAGATTTCAGATCTAAACTGAAAACCCATCTTTTTCATATTTCATACCCAATTTAAACATTTATACTTTGCTCTACTATACTTTTTAACCGATCGCGAAAATTTAGATTTTTAGATTTAAAACACGTCTCAATGCGCCCTTAATGTAGCCTTTCGTATTAATTTGGAACAATCTCCCTTCACACCTCAGATGCATAAATGATCCGGCAGATTTCAGATCTAAACTGAAAACCCATCTTTTTCATATTTCATACCCAATTTAAACATTTATACTTCGCTCTACTATACTTTTTAACCGATCGCGAAAATTTAGATTTTTAGATTTAAAACACGTCTTAATGCGCCCTTGAGATGATTACATCATGAAAACGGCACTTTAAAAGTTAGCGTATTATTATTATTAAAAGACAAAGAGCAAAAAGTTTGAAGTTTGTTAATATATAAAAAAAAGAGATTTGAAAATACCGTTACATTTGTAACTAAATATGTATATTACTAAATATATTTATTACTAAATATGTATATTATGTACGTATTAAAAATGTATTTTGTTATTTATTGTTTCTTGAACAATGATGTAAAACTCCGTATTTAATAATTAATACGAATGAAAACGTCAGTTTTCTAGAAATAAACAAATAAAACTTCTAGAAAACTGACGTTTTCATTCGTTTTAATTATTAATTTTGTTGTTTAATACAACAACATTTTGAATGTATACAAATTCTTGTAGACAAATACTGGATTTCACCCATTGCGGATAAATTATTTTTATTTTACAAGGATTAATTGTATCTCAATAGAGACGAAGATGCAAGTTGTTTTCTGGGAACAGAAGGTGGTGGCCGAGGCGCTTACAGGACTTATGACCTGTCATTGGTTGGGTTGAGCGATCGCTTCACGTTTAACAACATTCCCCATTCCGCCGTTATGACCACCACGTCTGACAAACTTTTTGGAACTTGTATATATGGTAGGTTTCTACACCTATTTTCACATTTTTATGTTCACTCTACACTAGCGTCATCTATAGTTATTGAATATGTATATTTTCTAGAAGGTTTATTATATTTTATGACAAATACAGGTTTCACCTTACTAAGGCATTTGATAATGTTTTAGCAAGATGAAACATTGTTTTCCTACAAAATATAATAAAACTTCTAGAAAACCGATATTTTCATTAAGTCTTAATCTGTACTTAAGAGCTTAAAGTTTTACATGATTTTTTGTCTGAATTTATTTACATATTGTGTAATCAATAACACAGTATCCACTGTAAATAAAGTAGATTCAGCCCACAGTTTATAGTACAGTCATTAGTAACTATTAAGACGAACAAAACCCTAGACACACTGAAAATATTATGAAAATATGACCATCATAACTCCAGTTCATGTTCAATACTTACATAAGACTTTTTGGCTCAAAGGTAAAGAAATGTGTCAGGATATGTATGCATACTTATTCTGAGAAATGACGTTATGGTTAATTTGTTAGATATTAATGATTTTGGATTAGGTTAAGTAATTATACATCTGTAGTGCAAACAGAATAGCCAAAGAAACATCTGCTATGCGGTAAAATTAACAAATCATGTCTCCTAGAGCAATATCGTTATTTTCCTAGTTGTAATATATTTTCTAATGCTTTAAGCCATACCATTCCAAGAGGTAATCTATTTATGAGGCTAAGGAGTATATTTAAATCCAAGATCATAAATGTGCAATTCCAAGATCATCAATGTGCAATTCCAAAATCATTAGTGTGCAATCCCAAGATCATCAATGTGCAATCCCAAAATCATTAATGCCCAATTCCGAGATTATTAATGCTTAATACCAAGATCGTAAATGTGCAATCCCGAAATCATCATTGTATAGGGTGTTTTTTTATAGAGGTTTGGTTTTTTAAACTGCCAACATTGTTTCTACAGACTGTCGATTTGGCAGTTGACAGTTGATTTGTAATTAAAGCGTTTTGCCATTTTACCCAATTGCTCAATAAAGGTGTCGAAAATTGGACTTCACAATTGCGCTTCATTCGAGCTAGCCGTGGCGCTCATATGCCCGAAATTATATTTAAACAATAATGGCATAAAATTATCTATTAAATAAAGCCAATATCATAGACATTAACAATATTTAAATTAATTTTTTTTCATTTTGAATTTATATACCTCTAAAAAAAACTACCTTTATATTATTATAACAGTGTGTATAAGGTTGTTTTTTTAGAGGCATACAAATCAACTGTCGAATTGACAGTCTGTAGAAACAATTTTGCCAGTTTAAAAACCAAAGCTTTTAATAAAACACCCGATACAATTCCAAGATCCATGTGCAAATGTGCAATCCTAATAGTATCAATGCAATATATATTACAATTCAAGGATCATCAATTTTGATTCTAGACTGCGATACTTAGAATTATTTTTATCCTGCTTTATCCATAATGTTAGTTGCACATTTCACATTAACAAACAAAAATCATAAGAAACATATAAAAAACTAACTAACCATCACGCCGACTCCCCGAAGGGGTAGGCAGAAAGAATGGACTGCCACACTTTTCTTTCCTGACATATTTCTCTCGCTTCCTCAACATTCATACATCGTGTCATGCACGTGCGTCGATTTCTCTTACTGATCGTGCCACGTTTTCCTCGGTCTTCCTCTATTCCTGGTTCCATTTACATCGTTAACATATAATTTTTTTACCATTCTTTCTTCATTCATTCTTCCCATATGTCCAAACCATCTTAATGATCCTTTCCTTATTTTGTTTATTACACCATCATTCGCACCGCATTCACTTCTTATATTTTAATTCGACACTCTATCATATCATACACAGAGTATCCACACGTTCGTTCCACAGGAGATCTCATTTCTACTGCATTTATTCTACTTTCATCCTTCTTTTGCCTGTTCCATGTTTTGCTTCCATACATAAGGGTCGGTAGAAGAACACCATTGTGCACTGCCATTCAAGCTTTTTAGGATAGGTTTTTGTTTGCGACGACAGCTTTAAGTGCACCATTCACTTTGTTGCATAAACATATATATATACTCGTATATTTAAAATCAATGATACAATTACAACGATAAAAGTACTTTTCAATGTTACTTGTCGACATTGTCAAGTCGGTAATGTTAATTGAGTTAAGCCTCCGAAGGCAATAATATAAAATGTTCTTGAATTTAATGAGTTCTGGTAGACTGACTGCAAAGACAGACAAGGAGACACGAACTGGTGTTGTACTAGAATGAATAATGAATTAATCTATTGCGGAAGGCGTAAACGTGGAAAACGCAGAACACGAAAAATCGATAAACACGAAAAAAATTGTGCCGCTTATACGATTTATAAATTGAAATAATACTATGACGAAAATATGTGCGTCTTAAATACGATATATAAATTGAAATATAATTATGAGGAAAATCAATATACTCGAAAAAAATTGTATCGTAGATACGATTAATTAAATGAAACAATATTATTAGCTGACACCATCAGAACAAAAAGTCTCCTAAGAACCACAGAAATGAAGACTCTTCGATCCGTTGCGGGAACGACTCTCCGAGACAGAATAAGAAATTCTGTTATAAGAAAGATCTGCAATGTAGAAGATGTCGTGCGATGGGGAAGACTGAGAAGACGCTACTGGAGAGATCATGTGAAAAGAGCATGTTCTGAAAGAGTGATAAATATAGCCGCAAATAAAGTACCAACAGGAAATCGACCCGCAGGAAGACCTCCTAAAAGATGGCGAGACAGTTGAACATCTGTATCCCAGGAACAGGCTTCGAGAAATAACAGGACACAGTCCTAAATAAAGCAGAAGAAGAAAAATAAGTATTATATGTATCTTCTTCTTCAAGTGCCCTGTCGGGTCCCCCCAACGTTGGCGACCACCTCGGCGAACCTGTCCCTGTCCTGCGCCGCTTGGAACAGCTTCTCCACACTTCGGATGCCGGTCTATTCCCTTACGTTTCGCATCCAGGACATTTGTCTCCTTCCGGGCCCTCGGCGTCCCTCAATTTTCCCCTCCAATATCGGTTGGAGAAGGTGGTACTTTTCCCCACGCAGTATATGACCCAGATGTAAGATCTTTGTAACCTTGATAGTTGATAACAGTTCCCTGTCAACTCTAGCTCGCCTCAGGACTTCGGTATTGGTAACCATGTCTGTCCAGCGAACTCTGAGCATTCGGCGATGGAGCCGCATTCGGCGATGGAGCCACATTCGGCGATGGAGCCATATATATGTATAATGGGGGTAAAAAATATGCGTCTAAAATACGATTAATTAATTGAAATAGCATTGACAAAAAAAACATGCCCAAGTGGCAACCCAAGAAACGAACAAAAAAAATACGCTTTGCTGCAAACCAATCCCTTGGATTGAAACTAGGGGAGAAGTGGCAATTAAGCATTGTGAATAATGAAATACAGGGGATTTAAAGTGCTAACGTTTACAAAGATACCTGAAATAGACCGGAATACGGTAAGTAATTTTGTATGAAAAATAATTTGATTAAAAACACAAAAAAAAATTTTAATTAACGAACCATTAAATGTGCAATTATCATTTTTATAAAAAAAAAACTATTTTAAATGATTAGAAATACTATTTATTAGTTTTATTTTATTATTTCTTGAAGAACGATGTAATACTCCGTATTAAATAATGAATACGAATGAAAACGTCTGTTTTCTAGAAATTTTATTATAACTGTTAAAATTTAAAACACTGTTATAATATCACAATTTCTTTTTATTCACTGAGAGTGTCGCGACAGCTGTTTCGCCAACCGATGTTAGCATCATCAGGTGTTACAATTAACTTATTGTAACACCTCAAAATCAGTTTATTGTAACACCTGATGATGCCAACATTGGCAAAACAGCTGTCGCGACACTCTCAGTGAATAAAAATAATTTGTGATATTATAATAGTGTTTTGAATTTTAACAGTAATAATGTTGAAGTATCATAGTGTTTCGGCCAAAACAATGGACTGTTTAATTTTATTATAATTTATGTGAATGACATGTTTCACCTGTCTAAGGCATTATCAAATCCCCACTCCTTAATATAGTTCCGATATCGAATTAGATTATCGGAACTCTTGATTCTGCACTGTTTTTTTTTTCATATTACAGATGCAAACGAGAAGAGCATACTGATTGAGTCTACGCCACTTTATTAATTAATTAATTAGTTTGAAATATGTAAAATCATTAACATAATAATTTGTAAATAATTGTAAAAATATATTTTTCTAAGAAACACATTATTTTGAACACTGAAATTCTTTTTTGATTTATGTAGGGTCTTTCAATAGGGACGCTTTTCTGATTTATATAGGGTATTTTAATCGCTTCTGCAGAATTTCCATCGTGCCATGCGCTGTGTGCTACGTAGCGCCGCCATAGAGTTGGCCACAAGCATTCCCAAAAGAAATGCTGTAGGATAGAGCCACGGATAGCTACCATACTCCCCCATGTAGAGATACCTCAGGGTTTTTTCTGAACCCTCTCCAGCATAACGGAATATCTCGCCTCGTGAGGACTCCATATCACAGAACCACTTTCGAGTCTGCTCCGAACCAATGTGTTGTATAGGAATCTGAGCACATGAGGATCCCTGAAAACTCAGCCGGTCTCGACGATGAAACCCAACATCCTTAGTGCAATGCCACAAATCCTCTCAATATGTGCACGAAAAGTCAGCCTACTGTCATAGATGATCCCGAGATCTCTCATCGTAGATACACGTGTAACACCTGATGATGTAAACATAGGTTGACGAAACAGCTATCGCGTAAAATAAAAATACAATTGTGATACATAAAACAAAGTTTTTTTTTAAATTTAACAGTTTATAATAATAAAACTTCTAAAAAACAGACGTTTTTATTCGTATTAACTTTTGATTAGCACGAATTTATTTATGTCGCGTCAGAAATTGTAATGTTGAACAGTATTAACTCTAGTATCTACGCATCGTACGTATGTTATAAACTAGCGTACTGTTGATTCACGTAACATGCAGGAATTAGTCATACGAACTGATGAACGGGTGGCAAACCAGGGTAAACGTGAGCCACTATAAAAACAATCTTGGATTGAATCATTAATTTTGCCAGAAAAACATTCATCATTTCACCTTGGAAATATTATTGATTTGATGAATCACATAACAATCTAACTGCCATTAAACCGTTTTTCACACCACACTGTTTTGTCCTGACATACTTCTCGAGCTTCCTCTACATTCATAAATTTTAACACACACGTTCGTCGATAAATACCGTAGAAATGAGGTCACTAAAAATGATGTGCAGAAAAACAATGTATGATAGAATATCTAATGATGAAGTAAGAAAGGAAAGTATAGCGGATGAATGCGTGATAAATAAAATCAAGGAAGGGTCACCAAGATGGTTTGGAGATATGCAACGAATGGATGAAGGAAGCCTCACACATGCCTCTGAAACCTGGGTGATGACAAAACACACTGAAAGGTCCATCGCAGCATTTGAAAGAAGGGTTCTTAGGACAATATATGGCCCAGTGAGAGACCACAATGGTTGGCGTCGTCGATATAACCGAGAGCTATATGATATCTATAAAGAGCCCGATGTGATCAGATCCATCAAAGTAGGGCGCTTGAGATGGGCTGGTCACATAATCAGAATGGACGACGATAACCCTACAAAACGCCTCACGCTCTCAGTACCACAGGGACGTAGAAGACCAGGAAGGCCCAAAATACGATGGTTGGACAGTGTCAACACGGATGCATCGGTGTTGCAAGTGAGAAATTGGAGAATAAGGGCATCAAACAGACAAGAATGGAGGAAGCTCCTGGATTCAACCAAGGCCCACCCAGGGCTGTCGAGCTTAGGATGATGGATGATGGATGAAGGAAGAATGGTTAAAAAGATATATAAAAGTAGTGTGAACGGAAAAAGAAGTTGAGGAAGGCCAAGGAAGACATGGCATGACCAAATTAATCAATTACTGTTCTGTACTGACCAAATTAATCAAATATTGTTACAATAAATGCGGCCGTGTTCGAAGTAGAAAAATAGACGAGCGTGCATGTTACGAAGTGTGAATATACAAGAGGCCCGAGAAATATGTCAGGATAGAACAATGTGGCGATCCATGTTCTCTGCCTACCCCTCCGGGGAAACGGCGAGATGGTTAGTTAGTTAGTTAGAATGTGCCCGTCTTTTAGTAAATGATTGATTTGTTCATGACATATTTTACTTAGCTATCCCCGTTTTTTTTTTAAATATTTTTTTTATACAACGGGTCACTTGAACCCAATAACTGAATACAATTTGTTTTTAGCTCATATATTGATTATCGTGACATGTGCGTTGCTTTCAGCGTTGCGGGTCCATTGGCGTGGAATAGCCTCCATGTTAGTATTAAGTATGAGGATAGTGACGTTAAATTTAAGAAACATCTGAAGACTGCACTGTTCGGTCGGTCATTTCCTAGTGCGCCCTTGGAGTAATTGATTTTACAAAACGGCGCACTTAAAATACAAATCATCATAATAATAATAATTATGTGATAATGTGATAGGTAGCAAATCTATCGCCATTTTATTGTCACGAGAATTCTACACCAAACCAATGACAATGTGACAATCACACTGCCATCGCCGGGAATTGAACCCGGAACCTTCGGTATGGCAGTCAGATCTTTTACAACTCTGTTTTTTTCCATTCACATCGCTTCTATACATTTTTTAAACCTTTTTTCTCTCATCATTAGTTCCATATGGCCAAACCATCTAAGTATTACTTTTTGATTTTAATTCAGATGCAATTATTTGCCTTACGTTTCTTTCTTATTTCGTCGTTCGGAATTTCATGATACATTGATTTCACGCACATTCCTCTCAGTGATCTCATTTCTAGGGAATTTACCTTTTTTACAGCTACATTTTACTTGCACGAATCACATTAGAATATTAATACTATTGAAAGATAAACATAAAAAACCTGATGCTGTGTTAAATCATTGGTTCGATCTCTAGACGATTCAATCCGACTTACCTGTAACAAAAAGAAAACAAAATTATTAGAAAAAAAAAATATTATCAAAATAGTCGTACCCACAAATACACAAAGAACATCAAATAAATGAAAACCTCTATACAGTAGACGCTATCTTAACAGGCGCCGCTTTAACCGTCCCACCGCTTTAACCGGCCTCTTCTAGGAATCTGTCTAATCGTGGAGGAAAGCATGGCCTGCCATTGAAAAAGTTGTTGAATCAAGTTTGGAGGATATAATTCTTTTTTACTTTTCTGCAGTACATAATTCTTTTTTACAGAATACCATTTTTACTACCATTGAAATTCCCCGTGGAAAAGGCGATTATCTCGAAATTTAAATATAATTTGAACGGAATCGGCATTAATTAAAAGTAACAAGACACCATCAAATCAAACAAAACGATTATTTGCTCAAAGCGAACGCGTGACGTGTCGGTATCGGTTGATGACGGTCTAGTGTAAATGGATCTTAAGACGAGTTCAGTCAGTGACCAGTCGGCCACGTGAGGAGTCAGAAAAATCTACGCGCGTGCATGACACGATGGATGAATGTTGAGGAAACGAGAGATATATGTCAGGAAAGAAAAGTATGGCAGTCCATTCTTACTGCCTTCCCTTTCGGTGAGACGGACGTGATGGTTAGTTAGTTAGTATATATAAGCAACGGTTGAAACTTTGAAGGCTTTTTTCTAGATATTGGCTGGCCATTGCGCTTTCTTACTTTGACTACGAACGGCTCTTAAGGGGTAGTACAATCCTGTAAAATCCCACCCCAAAGTCAATTTCCTATGTCGTGCCCTCCTCTTGTTAGTGCTGGGAATTATTAACCCTTACAACTCCATTCTTTTTTGATATTGTTTGTCAGTCAACTCTAATTTAAATGTCAATTTTTTTTTATTGATAGGTAGTTACAAAAAAAATCGTTAAAAATTCATTTGTAATGATTTATTCTTCAAATAAAAAACAATTTACAAAAGACACTAAGGACTACTAACAGTTTTGTATAGTATGGTACTTTTTAAAACAATCTCCAGGATGCAGACAAGGTTTTCTAGAACAGGTCTCACAAAACCACAATGTTTCCCGTATTCCCCCTGGAATCTAGTTGTTACTGCACACAGTACAGTCTTTAGAACCTTTGTCCAGTTTCGCAATGAAGTGGAGCTTGTACTCTAATCGCTCCTTTGCATGACGCATCACGCGAAGTTCCCGCCATTTTAAGTTATGTGAATTTGCAAGGATTATTTTATAATAAAATAAAAAAGGAAAAGAGTCAAAATCTTATTAAAACTGACGACCTTCGTGGCAGAGTGGTAAGAGCTCTGACTTTCATACCGAAGGTTCCGGGTTCGATTCCCGGCGATGGCAGTGTGATTGTCACACTGTCTTTGGTCTGGTGTGGAATTCACGTGAAAATAAAATGGCGATAGATTGGCTACCTATCACATGTCACGAGAATCAATATAATAGCTAAAATAATAAATTGTATACAGTAATTGGGTTCAAACAACCTGTTGAATACATAAAAAAAGTGAAATTAAATGTTTTTTTAACGAATAATCACAAGAAACGACACGTGTCAAGTTTTGCGCGCGAAAATACACCGCGCGCGCTAGTCTTATCTTGTCGGCCGCCAGCCGACAACTGAGTTGTAGCGTACATATAGCGATGTCGGCTGGCATTCGACAAAGGAGTGGTAAGGGTTTCAGTGGCACCCGTGCGGCTGGTTCACGACACCACAGTGTGTTACAGAGTGCGCATATGGCCGAGGGGACAGCGCGATCGATATTCTGCCAGACAGGGGAACCTACCCAAACGTGTATTAATACCCCAAAAAATATTACAAGCGAGACACGCAGACGTACTATGGCGTCAACCAGACAAAGCTTGATTAGAACGTTAAAACAATTTAAATATTTTCAAACGAAATGATTTAAAAGATAATACCTATAAATATATTTTTTTAAAGGGATATGCAGAGAGAATGGACTGCCATACTACTATATTCTGGCACACCTCTCTAGTTTCTTCCACATTCATACATCGAGTCATACACGAGAAACGATACATGCAACAATGACAAAATAATTAAAACAAGAGCAACACAGATGATACATTAAACATATATTTGTAAGGCGTGCTTTAGAAGTCGTGAGGAAAACATTTCGAAGGTTTCTGTTTCAGTTTCTGTGAGACTCAATGACTCAGTTTCAGGAGTAAGTGGTCAGTTTTGACAAATACTTGGAATTAGACTTGGATCTCCTGGCTTACAGAGGTTCAGCTCTAATGGCTATTCCTCTTACGTCTGCAGGAAACATTGTTGGAATGTAATTTGGTAGTTGTTTTATGATGGGGCTAAATGTATGGCCCGGAGAGTCCCTCCGAAAGAGGGCGAGGGGGGGTTAAGGGTTTATGATAAAGTCTTACATTATTGTCAAGGAATGGAAGACCAATTAGGGTTGGAATTGTATTTATAAAAATGTCTGTTCCCGAGGGAAAGATAAGAATAATAACTCATCTGTGAAAAAAAAATTTTTTTCATATTTATATTTATATAATATCACTGATGAAGGTCTTGTGTAACCAAAGCATGTTTGATAATTTTTTTTTAATAAAGTGAGTGTTGTATACCAAGTACATAAAAATAAACTTTAAACATCTACAACACAAAGTTATGGCGAATAAAAAAGAAAGTAGATGAGTACGGTTATTACAATTTATTTTTAGTACTTTGATATATTCTCCTCCAATACCAGAAGGAAATACTTAAAATCGGTCAATATTTGAGAAAAAAATGATGATACGAACACAAAAATAATGATGATGGATAGACCTAATAAAAATTCTTCTAAAGGCATATAAGATAGGAATAATACTCCAGGCGACTTCTAAACAATGCGCTAATAGGCTGATAACCTTCGCATTGTGTTAATAAAGTAGTTTGCTAAAATGCTAAAAATCATTCTCCATAGATGGCGTTAGTGGGTGGATTATATAGGTTAATCTTAAAAAGATTGACTAGTATAATCAAATCTACATAAAGGGCCAATTAAAACTGATACGTGAAGATAGGCATGGATTTGGAGTATATATACAAGTTCCAAAATTATCATGCATGATCATAATAACAATGGTGGAATGGGGAATGTTGTAATTACATAAAGCGTGCGCTTAACCCAACCAATGACAGGTCATAAGTCCTGTAAACACCTTGATCATCCATATTCAGTTTCCAGTTTGCTTCTTTGTCTCTATTGAGATACAAAATATTCTTCAGTAAATATAGCAAACTTATAAGAAAAAATCTCAGCACTAAAACGGTTAAGATATATAATTGTTAACCGGAAGCAGTTCATTCGAGGCCCTAGGTACTTACGTTCGATCTCTGTTTCTTGATTTTCTCCAGTCAAACTTGGCGGAGACAATAACAAATATGATACGTACAATCTACAAGTCACAACATCCTGAACATATGCATTTCTCAGAAAATGCATAAAATTCCTCAGTTTCAATAGAAACAGTGTGTTTCGTTGTTGAAGAGAACTCCCAAGAAGAATCTATTTCGAGAGTTAATAAAAACAGCTTCTTACAACAACACTTATCTCGAACAAATATGAGAGTTTAAAGACACTTACAAAATGTTGACATTTCGAACACTACGCAACAAGGTGAGGACGCTGTGCTCTGATGTAAAAAGATTGTGAATTGACGGTTTGGACTTTCTGTGAAGTGGCCCTTCTGTTACTTAAGTAATTTAAGCCATGTGCTAATGCCATAAAAGGATTGACCCTTTCAAAACCAGATAAAAACAGTTTAAAAAAAACGAATTCTTGTTTACTCCATTTTTCCAGTACATTTTTACAGTAACTTACTAACTAACCATCACCACGTTTCCTATGTGTTGCAGAGAGCATAAACCGCCACATTATATTGTCCTTACATACTTCTTTAGATTCCTCCATATTCATACATCGTATTCTAATTCTACCATGTTAAAAACAAAATAAAACAGTAGGATTATAAACAAAGGAGCATTGATATATAAAAAATATTTTTCATACATCTTGACACGACAAATAAAGCGCCATTTTATTGAGGGATTCACTTCAAGGACACTCTCGGTCTAGTTTCGGACCGTACCCATCTTTCCTCAGTGTAAACATATTGACAAAATGATACAAATTTCCAACTTTTATATTTAATAAAAGTTGGTTGATATAAGTCTAAACGAAGGCGAAACTGTTTTGCCCAAAAATAATTGGAGATGAAGAAGTTTATTTGGTTGTTTATATTATTTTTAATGTTTTAATTTTAAAACACTGTTATTATACGTATTACAATATATGTAAATGGTATCATTAGGTGTTACAAAAACTAACAGTGTTTGTAAGCTGTCTGTTGTTTGTAACACCTGATGATGCTTACGTAGGTTGGCGAAACAGCTGTCACGACAGATTCACAAAAATAAATTGTGATACGAATAATAACAATTTTTCAAAATTAAACGATTAAATAATGTAATTTTTCGGCCAAAACAATGAATTATATAATATTTTAAATTTTTATAATGTTCACTTGTTATTTAAAATATGAAAGTCAAAATGTTAAGTATTATTATATTATAGGCGAAATTTTTACTATCTACTTCGTGAATCGGTCATTTCTTCAATTACAATTTTACGTAAAATATCTAAAACTTTTAAACCCACGCTAATTTTTAAATATCATAAAAAGTTCAGATGTCAATGGAACAAGAAATAGAGGAAAACCGAGAATAATGTGATACGATCAAATAATTCAAATATTAAATGTTGGCCACGCAAGGAGTCCGACAAATCGACGTGCGTGCATGACATGAATGTTGAGGAAGCGAGAGAAGTATGTCAAGAAATTAATAGTGTGGAGGCCCATTTATTCTGCTTACCCCTCTGGGGAGACGGTATGGTGGTTAAATTGATTTAAATTGACGGTATGATTTAAATTACTTTGTCATCTCACGTGTCGACTACTGCAATTCTGTATATGCCGGACAACCCAAGAAGCAACTGGATAGACTGCAATCCATAATGAATGCTGCAGCAAGATTACTTTTTGGTGCATCAAAATTCACACATATAACCTCAATGCTTCATCGACTTCACTGGCTAAGGTTAGCTGAGCAAATCGATTATAAACTGTGTCTACTTGTTCACAGGGCCTTACATGGACAAGCGCCCCACTACCTCACAGAACTTTGCAAGCTGATGTATTTGAACCCTCGGCAGTCAACTCTACGATCCTCGAAGGAAGAAGCAACACACAAACTTCTTGTCCCGCGGCACCAAGGAGCTTCAAACTTCGCAGATCGCGCTTTTGGCATCGCGGAACCGGCAGCGTGAAACAGGCTGCCCTACATTATCCGCAATCAAGACGACGAAGGAGTGTTCAGAAGCTCTCTTAAAACTTTTATTTTTAAAAGAAGCTTTCGGACGAAGAGCATCCTTGAAGTGAATCTCTCACAAAAATGGCGCTATACAAATCAACATTATCAACATCGTCAACATCATCAACATGTGTTAATTAGTTGTATATGTTCAAAAAAGTGTTTTGATGTCTCACGCGTTTAAGCGGCTACCGCAAACTCAGTGTTAAGACACCCGTATATAGAGTGTTAAGCCGAGAAGTCTCGGTATAACGGCTCCAGTGTCTCAAGTGCGTTAACAACTGTCCAACTCGGATGAGTGTCGAGCCTGTTCAGCCGCTGATTAGCTCCATATGCCGCCTTTGACCCCTCACCCCTCGCCGGTCATCTGGTACCAAATGTCAATGTGATCTCAAGTGCTGTTTACATCGATGGAATCTGTTTTCAAGATGTGGAATGTGAATGATCCTTACGAGAATGCAGAGCAATTAAAAATCACAATTTCCATACGATCACGCAAAACCAAATTTTTTCAATGTTTATTTTAAATAATGAAAATAATATAATATATTTTTTTAAAATGAAAGCGAAAACGGCCGTTCACAATGGAGTTCTGGTCCCAACCCTAATATATGGAAGCGAAGCGTGGAACTGGCAGAAGAAGGATGAGAGTAGAATAAATGCGGTAGAGATGAGGTCCCTAAGACGTATGTGTGGTAGAAAGATATACGACAGAATCTCAAATGCTGATATAAGAAAGGAATGTAGAGCGGAAGAAGGTATTATGAACAAAATTATGAAAGGATCGCTGCGTTGGTTCGGACATATGGAACGCATGGATGGAGAAAGAATGGTTAAGAAAGTATACGTTAATGATGTAAATGGGGTACGAAGTCGAGGCAGACCGAGGAAAACATGGCATGACCAAATTAATCAAATTAAAGGTTGGTTATGTTAGAAGTCGGAGGAATCAACGTGCGTGTATGACTCGTTGTATGAATGTGGAGGAAACTAGAGAGGTTTGCCAGGATAGAGTAGTGTGGCGGTCCATTCTCTCTGCCTACCCCTGCGGGGAAATGGCGTGATGGTTTGTTGTTGTTGTTGTTGTTTATATTTTTTTTTATAAACTTAACACTGTGTAAAATTCCATAATGACGAATTTTTATGAATTAAAACATTGTTTTTTCCACTTTTTAGTTTATTTTTGTCTTTTTGCCTTCATCATCCGGAATACGATAAAAACTATTTATATCGTTCTCTCAAAGATAAAGCCTTCAAAACATGTCGAGAAAAATAAACTTAAAAGTGGAAAAAACAGTGTTTTAATTTTTTTTTATAAATAAATTTTGTTTTATTCCACTGGTTTCGGTAACTCGCTGCCATCTTCTGGTGTTGGACCAACTTTTACCATGAAATTTCAATTAGCAATATCACATTTTGAATGTTTATTTATGGAAACTTTCGTATTGTACTTTCAACCTACATTCTTATGAGGTTCGCAACCCATCACACCGCGTCTCCCGCGGAGCGAAAAGAGAAGGATGGAGTGCCGCATCAGTAAAAGTGTGACAGTCCATTCTTTCTGCCTACCCTTTCGGGGAGACGGCGTGATGGTTAGTTAGTTAGTTAGTTAGAATTATTATTATTATTACAATAGTATTATTATTATTATCTGATCGCTGGTGTCAGATGCAGCTCCCATGACTACAAAAACATTGTCAAAGCGCCCTTGAGGTCTTTCATGAAAACGGCGCTATACAAATTATAATATTATTATTATTTTAACGATTATTATTATTATATTGTTCATAGAAGAGGTAGCTGGCCTGGGACTAGGTTATTAAATGGGCAGTAAAAGTGTGAACGTAATTTGCTACGCAGACGATGCCGCATTAATAGCAGAGTCTGAAGATGACCTGCAAAGAATGTTGTACAAATTCCACACAGTATCACAAAGGCTGAATATGGCTATATCAGTCAACAAAACAAAAAGTCTCACATCTAGACAACCAACAAGTTGTAAGCTGACTGTTCATGATATACCTGTGGAGCAAGTAATGAGTTTTAGATATTTGGAAGTAGAGATCTGTCGCCATAATGACCTTTATACAGAAGTACGAGAACAATTCAGTAAAGCCTCTTCCGTGTCAGGGTGTGCGACCTATCATGACGTACGCTGTAGAGACGCGAGCCGACACTGTGCGAACCAAGGGTTTACCAAGAACATCGGAGATGAAGGTCCTAAGATCAATTACTGAAAAAACTCTCAGAGATCGTGTCTGCAACGCAGACAAAAGAAAAACTTGCGAAATATAGGATATCGTTCAGTGGAGTAGATCCAGAAGAAGATACTGGATGGACCATGTAGCCCGAATGGATGGTGACAGACTTGCATATACAGCCGCTTATGAAATATCCTCCGGACACCGCCCACCAGGAAGACCGCCTAAGAGATGGAGGGACAGCTAGACCTCATCATTCGACGAGACATGATTTCTGTGTCATGATCTATTAAAAGAAGAAGAAGAAGAATAAGGTATGTTTAACCCACGTCTAGTTTATAAACGGAGGCAACCTTTGAAATGCGGTTAATCAACCTTCCTGATTTAAGTTACGTAGTTTTGCGGTTCTCGCGCTAATCACGTGCTGACATTAATTGAATGCAAGGCATGAAGTTACGAACAGGGCTGCCTTTGAATCAAATACGAGTATAATCAATTGATTGTAGACAAGGAGCGAAGCACGATACAGGAAATAAAAAGAAAATTAGTTTATTCTCGATTAATGGTATAAAACTTCATATTAAATATGTACACTAAGTGTACCCAGAGGTCCATGGAAAGACAGATACTTGGTGTGAGCTTGCGTGACCGCATAAGGAATGAAGAAATCAGACGCCGCACCAGGGTTGGTGACGTCATGGACCGAGTGGCAAAATTGAAATGGCAATGGGCTGGACACTTGGCTAGACAGGGTGGCAACAGATGGGCACTCAGGATACTCAGTTGGAGACCGTGGATAAATAGGTGAAGTGTCGGAAGGCCGCCTATGAGATGGACCGACGATATTGTCAAAAGGGTTGGAAAATCTTGGATACAAAGGGGGCAGGATAGAGACGAGTGGAGGAAATTGGAAGAGGCAGTGGATGGAAGAAGGCTAGCAAAGAAGAAGAAGATTGATGAAATCGCCTGTTTTATATTTTTTAAGAATAATTACATTTTAAGCGCAATCACAAGCCATCTTATTGAAAAAGAATCGTTCGTTTAATAAAGATTGCATTGAAATATTACAAGTTAATAATATAAATATAACTTCTAGTCCAATATTTGTTCCCTTTGCCTCACAACTCTAACTAAATAACAATTAAGTCTCCCTCTAGCATTAATTCCCTCCACTTTTCATTAAGTATGTAAGTAATAATTATGTCTCACTTAATTGTTAAAATGTCTACACTGAGGAAGTGCGTCAGTGGCCCGAAACGCGTTTGGGAAAAGGGCAAAAATGTTTCCAAACTTCAAAATAAAATATATTGAATAATGCACTCGCACATAACATAACATTACTCACTTAGAGACATGGTAACTGTGACTCCAGGTAACAATATTATTAATATCCGACTGAAGGCGTATGATGACCCCGGGTTTTGCCCTTCCAAGGTATTATCAAATGTTTTGATAAAAAATAACATTTGATAATGCCTGAGAAGGGCGAAATATGTCATTCCCATAAAATATAATAAAACTTCTATTATTACTGTTAAAATTGAGTTGAGCCGACAGCTGTTTCGCCAACCGATGTTGGCATCATCAGGTGTTAATAAACTGCAGTTTATTGTAACACCTAATGATGGCAAACGAAACAGCTGTCGCAACACTCTCAGTGCATAAAAAGAAATTGTGATATTATAACAGTGTTTTTAATTTTAACAGTAGATAATAATGTTGAAGTATCATAGTGTTTCGGCCAAAACAATGGACTATATTATAAAACTTCTAGAAAACTGACGTTTCCATTAGTATTAATTATGTAGTTTTAGTTAGTTAATATCACTGTTCCCTATGTAGCACAACTATACAAATATGTAAAGTGCAGATATTTATATACACATTACGAATTTCGCAATTCAGGGTATGGCGTATGAGTTTATGAATGTTTTGTTGCAAAAATGAAAACAACATCTATTCCAGTCAAATATCTGTTTACGTTATGGATTCGCGGAGAGCTTTTGATACGATGCCAAAAGTTTTGAGATAGACCACGTGTTTAGAAGTTCTGAGATACGCCGCTGATAGCGTAGGGCTCGTGTGTGGGTTACATTCGACTGACGAATGCGATTTTTACGCAATAAAATAAACACCAGATGGGCACTATAAAAACATGTTTCAAAATGAATGATACTCTGGATTTATCCATTCAAAAGGGAAATACCGTGTCGAAAGAATCAAATGCGAGAAGAAAGACACCACCCCCTTCAATAATAAGGGATGTCGGGGTGTTGGAAGAAGGTATTTTTTCTGGCTGCGAAATACTTGTATAAGATAGCGTACAGGAATGAGCAGATTTGAGAACCTGTTCCAAGTGGCGCAGGACAGGGATGCTTTTGCTGCAGTGATCGCCAACGTTAGGGGGGCCTGACACGGCACCAGAAGAAGATAAATCAATTTAATATATTTTAATTGGAACATTAATATTGATGAAAACGTCCGATTTCTATAAGTTTTATTGTATTTAATGGGATAGACAGGTAACATATGTACGGATCGACACCAGAGAGCGCCAGCGTATATATCGGACCTCTGCGTGAAACTGACGTTTTCATTCGTATTAATTATTTAATTTAGAGTTTTACATCATTGTTCAAGAAACAATAAATAAGTTGAAGGTAGCTGACATAGCTACCCAAATGATACTTTAAAATATAACAAAACTTCTAGAAAACTGTCGTTTTCATTCGTTTAATTTAAAAATACTATTTATAAAAATAAACAATAAATATATCTATTGTGGATGGGTGGGCACGTATGTCGAACTGAAGAGACCGGAGCAATCAAGACCCTGTACGCGTCTAGACCGAATGGAGTAAGACCTCTAGGAAGGCCTAGACAGCGTCTAATGGACAATGCTCTGGCTGATCTGACTAGGTTGGGCGAATCGGACTGCTGGGAGCAAAAGTAAGTAAGTAAGTAAAATATAATAAAACTTATAGAAAACATATGTTTTCATTTATATTAATTAAATTTTTTTTTAGTTTTTTTTAACTGTGTGTACTCGTATATCCATTTGAACTAAAGGATTTCTCCTTTTTATATTGTATCTAGGATAAATTTGTTTATTTAGGAAGTATGTTTACAAAGGATGGGAGGGTGGAGAAGGATATTGAAAGAAGGGTTGGGGCAGGCAACAGAATAAATGGTGCACTTAAAGTTGTCATTGCAAACAAAAGCCTATCCAAAAAAGCCAAGATGGCAGTGCACAATGGTGTTCTTGTGCCGACCCTTATGTATGGAAGTGAAGCATGGAACTGGCAAAAGAAGGATGAAAGTAGAATAAATGCAGTAGAAATGAGATCTTTAAGACGAATGTGTGGCAAATCTGTATATGATAGAGTGACAAATGCAAGTATAAGAAGTGAATGTGGTGCGAATGAAAGTATTATGAACAAAATAATGAAAAGGTCGTTAATATGGTTTGGACGCATGGAAAGAATGAGTGAAGACAGAATGGTAAAGAAGGTATATGTAAACAGCGTGAACGGAGCTAGAAATAGAGGAAGGCCGAGGAAAACGTGGCACGATCAAATCAATCAAATATTGAATATCGGACACGTGAGGAGTCGGAGAAATCGACGTGCGTGCATGACAGGATGTATGAATGTAGAGGAAGCGAGAGAAGTATGTCAGGACAGAACAGTGTGGCGTTCCATTCATTCTGCCTACCCCTCCGGGGAGACGGCGTGATGGTTAGTTAGTTAGTTAGTTAGTTATCTAGGATAAACTCGTATATTCTTTAAATGTCTGGTGGATTCGGCTCAACGACCCGTAGAACTGAACCGAGAGTTACTTCAGTTGTTCCAAACTAAGGCACAAATGAGTCACAAACGTAGAGACCTTTACGTATGCGTGTACGGGTAGGTACGGGGCGATGGAAGCTTATGCAAAACTTTTCATACCCAACTATCTACGTTTTACGTGATACGTTACCCCACGTAATGATATTGTGAAAGTTTTCAACTAACTTTGATGTAAATAATCGCTTTTGGACATCTACACGTCCGGGCGCTGCGGAGGATAGAACGCCACTCGCGTACCTCTAACTTCGCAAAACGTAATTCCAAAATTTACAACAGAATATACGAGTATTGAAAATTTTTCAAATGTAACAAGATACCCGTCTGAAAGAGACAACGTGACAACACAATATACCACTGTTGCGTTGTCTCTTTCCCTCATATATTCTCTGTTTTTCACACGGCGGCGGATTTGATTTTCGAAATGTCATGTCATTCTTGCAAAGAGGCGATATTAGTAACTACTTGTTTTGTGTGATTTTGGGTAACACCGTGTGATTTCTCCTCGACTGACGTTTCGGAGATCGTTGCAGTCTCCATCTTCAGGGTAATGTGGTGGTGGTAAAGATTACCACCACCACAATACATTACTACTGCCACATTACCCTGAAGATGGAGACTGCAACGATCTCCGAAACGTCGGTCGAGAAGGAGAAATCACACGGTGTTACCCAAAATCACACAAAACATAGTACCTACATATATGTTATATAGAAGTCATTAAACGAAGTTTATCGTAAATTATGAAGAAAAAAAAACCAAGTAAATTCTATTTATTGTTTCCTAAACAATGATGTATTGTTTTATAATATAATACTGTGTATTAAATAATTAATACAAATGAAAACATCGCGTTTCTAGAAGTTTTATTATTTGAATGACAAGTTTCGCCAGTCTTGAGAATTATCAAATGTGCTGAAGATGAGATTAAATGGAAAGGGCCATGTTATAATAATTAGGCTAATTTGTATAGCTCCGTTTTCGTGAATAGCTCACCTCAAAGGCGCTTTGACAATGTTTTTAGTCATGAAAGCTGCATCTGACACCAGCAATCAGATAACCGTTGTTTACATTTTATGCGATATTTTGAAATGGTTTTTCAGGTGAGAATTAAAAATCTGTCGGATTGTCAATGCATCTGAGGCGTGCATTTTCCCGGCGGACAAACCTGCTACCGCAAAAGCCCGATCTCCGAAATTTGTGCTTTGGCTCGAATTCCGAGGAGTTTGCTGATCGAAGCGTAGATTGCCGCAAGTTACTACTATCAGCAAAAAAGGTTCTGATATATAGACTGGCGCCATTCTGTGAAGCGCTTTAAAAACCGTCCAGCAAAATTTATACTGGATTTTTTCAGGACACTTGAGCCAGCTTTTATAAATCGTGCTGCATGCATGGGTACCAGCTTGCGGGACAGAGTCAGAAATGTGGACATTTGAGCCAGGACGACCGACGTCATCAAGTTGGCCGCAACATTTAAGTGGCGATGGGCGGAACGCGTTGCTCGCGATCCACATGAAGAATGAACAATTCGACAACTGTGCTGGTACCCGAAGACAGCGAGGAGTTGGGCGCCTACTGGTGCGACGATATCCGAGAGGGTGCGGATAGAAGGTAGGGGAAAATATTCAAATCAAACAGTTTATTTTCTCAAAAGATATCACAAACAATTATTATAGTTTAAGACATCTGTTGAGAACAGGTAATATATAATAAATATATATAATACCAGGAACGCATGAGAGATGGTTCGACATTAGAAATACAAGATAATCTCCAAAGTCAAGGTTATTTGTCTTCTGAACGTACTTTCACGAATATGAAAGACATCGATCTCCGAAGCGATCATGTTCTCTCCCCACCGGCATCACCAGAGGCAGGTTGGTTCTGCATGCTGGGAGATAAAACAGTCTGTGCTGACCCTATCAATGACAACCATCCGGAACATTAAGATGGATAGCCTCCAAGATGACGGAATTCTCAAAGAATCCCCTGATTAATCTGAAGAAATGGGTAAGTGTGGACCCATCCCTTTTTATCTGTAAACTATTGATCCCGCAGCATGCCCAAGAGGAATGCAATATTATATAGGAGAGGAGGTTCATCCAGGAATGGACGGCCACAGCTGGCTATAGAAGAAAAAGAAGAAGAGAAGACACGAACAACGAACACGTGAATGAGCATTCTTTGAACATTAACGATAAGCTGAAAACATGTCATGTTCCTGGTAGGTAGTCGAACATTGGCCCTGATCACGCTAGAGAATACTAAAATGTGTTTGTACTACATATTTTCACATACCCTAGTATGTAATTACAGGGAGTTTACAATATCGCATAGTTCCATCGGAATATATTAAAGGTTCAGTAAACGCAAGAGAATCAATTTTAATAATATAGAAAAACAACTGTTTTAATCGCTGACAGCATGGACGATCTACAAGTCCTGGTGTCAAGAATGTATGAAGTATGCAATAAGTATGATCTTGTGATGAACGTATCAAAGTTTAAAGTTATGGTATTTGAAAAGGAAGAATATATTACGGACAGTTAGCAGAAAAATGATGAAAATAAAACAAATGCCGTAGAAATGAAATCTCTAAGAAGAATATGCGGAAAAACAACATGCACGATAAAATCATCATCATCATCATCATCATCAGCCGTCTGTCATCCACTGCTGAATGTAGGCCTCTCCCAAAGGACGCCACCGCCCTCTATCCATCGCTGCGCCCATCCATCCATGTCCAGCAATCCTCTTCAGATCGTCGATCCAACGGGCAGGGGGACGTCCAACACTACGTACACATCTCTACAATCTCTACGTCCAACTATATGATAAAATACCTAATGAAAAATAAGCGTCGTGCCTGTATGACACGATGTATGAATGTTGAGGAAGTGAAAAGTATGTCAGGAAAGAAAAGTGTGACAGTCCATTATTTCTGCCTACCCTTTCGGGGAGACGACGTGATGGTGAGTTAGTTAATTAAGAACGATTAAAAAAATCTTTATAATGAAATAATCACTTTCGATAGAATCAAATGATTTTACTGAAATCTCATGATGGAAGTTCATTTTAAATAATAATTAAATAAAACGATGTTTTTTAACTACTTCCACTTTTGTCTTTATTTAGACAGCGACCGGTTTCGCCAGACTCGCTGGCATCGACAGACCAGTCTGTCGATGCCAGCGAGTTTGGCGAAACCGGTCGCTGTCTAAATAAAGACAAAAGTGGAAGTAGTTAAAAAACATCGTTTTATTTAATTATTATTTGATCACTTTCGGGTTGGATTAGGTACCTACTTAAGATCCGGTTTGGGCACTTGAACGCAAGGACGAAGAAAGGATAGTTAGGAAAGTATACGTTACCGATGTGAATTGAACACGGTGTCGAGGAAGACCGAGGAAAACAAGACATGTATAATCAAATTAATCACATCCTAAAGGTCGGCCATGTTAGAAGTCGAAAGAATTGACGTGCGTGCATGACTGTATGAGGCTGTATGAATGTGTAGGAATCTAGAGAGGAGTGTCTGAATAGAGTAGTTGTTGGTCGAGTAGAGTAGAGTAGTTATTCGCATTCTCTCTGCCTATCCTATCGGGAAGACGGCGTGATGTTTTTATTTCAGTATACACAAAAAGTTTTTAAACCAAATTATTGTTGCCTTTTTTTTTCTTAATTATAGCTTAGAGATAGGTAGCTAATCTATCGCCATTTTATTATCACGTAAATTCTATACTAGATCAAAGATAGTGTGAAAAAAAATTACGCACATCGCCGGGAAATGATCCCGGAACCGTCAGTGTGGCATTCATAGCTGTTGCCACTTTGTCACGAAGTTCGTCGACATTTGTGTTGTTGTGGTTGAGATTATATAATAAATATGTGGAATTTTTTAGCGAAAAACAAGACAGGAAAAATTCATAACAAAAATTCAAATGGGAATTCATTGACCTCAACTTGTCACGTGATGACGAACAAGTCCCAAGAAACAACTGAACTCGAAATCAAATAAAGAACAAACATTCATTTAGAACAAAAGACAATCACAACGTCCCGTAACGAGGAACCTAAACAAATTACGTAAAATTCACGTAACACCGAAAGATTACGTGAGATGGTGACCGGTATTGCCGCCTGTGACGACAAGGGGTCGAATTGTTAAGTAACAACTTTTATACGTCTTCAATTAGATAACATTGACGTTGGAAAATTCAATTAAAATGTATTGGTAAAAGACTTTAGTCAGGATAGGACATAGAAGATTCCCACCGCTTACCCGAAGCTAATAATATAGACCTAAAACTGAGAATACTCCTCATCAAGACCTGTGTATGGAGTATCTTGATGTACGGCTGCGAGACATGGTGCCTATCCGAAAGAGATAAACGGAGACTGGAGGCTGGAGGCTTTTGAGATGTGGTCCTATAGAAGACTATAAGGAATTTCCTGGAGAGACCACATCACAAATGAGGAGGTTCTCCAAAGAAACGAAAGAGGAAGGCACCTGCTCAGGACCTTGTCCGAAAGGCGTGCAAGATGGATCGGCCATGTAATACGACAAGAAGGCCTCTTGCATGTCATAATGCAGGGTATGACCGAGGGGACAAACTCTAGGGCACTCCCACGCCGAGAGTACCCGGAGGACCTGTGACGTGCGCTGCTCATCATATGCAGATTTCAATTTTCAGATCATAAGACACGGAAGAATGGAAAAGAATAATAGAGGAAATTGCTGCAAACCAATCCCAGGATTGAAACCAGAGAAGAAGACCCGAAGCTGTTATAGGCGAACGACGTCTTTCAACAGCTTCGCTCATTCAGTCCCTAGGCCCGTCCCTAGTCCATGCGGGACTTACGTAAGAAAGTTTATATGTAAGAAATCA